>OZ005648.1:121623984-122223984 GCA_963930645.1 Salticus scenicus | reverse complement strand
TTCAAAGCTCAATGAGCAGTCCTTCCAATTGGAAACAATGTCGCAGCTATTCCAGACGAAGCGAGAGATAAAGCTGTCATTTTTTGAACGAGCCGTTCCCAGAATCAATCCGATAAGGTTTTCCCAGCTCTTCTTCGTATCCAAGAAGAAGGTTCTCCCCAACTCCGTCATTTATCGTTTGCATTATTCGATCATAAATTCCTCTCTGGTCACGAGTTTATTTGGGAATGTTTGATTGGACATATGACTGGAGATCACCGGTGTTGTAACTTTGTTCACGGCACAAATCCATACCAAATGGCAGTAGTTTGATACGTGACTCATCTGGCCAAAGACAACATGCCGACTCGAACTATAATCAACAGCTGAATTGTACCAGAATGCAAGATGATGGAATTGCAGATTCAGATCTGCGGTTCTTTGGGTTCGTCTTTCAGGTATCCTTACCCTCTCGCGTTCATTCCGTTGATAACGAACCAATTCTGTTGCTGCAGAGTGACTGCCGTGTTCACAATCATGCATCCTCACGCCTGGCTGCTCGTCTTTTTGCTGGTTCCGCGTTGCGCATCTGGATGGTGTGTAGTCTGTTCCTCTCTCGTACAGATGCCCGCTCTTCCTCAGTCATATTCGAAAGCCTTCTTCTCGATCCTTCTGTGTGGCGAGTGCGACGACCCAAATTCGTTTTTCTGCGAGGCATTATTTCGGTTATCACAGGAACAGAAGATAGGGATAAGATTATAACCTCTTATGGCTCTCACATCTCTAGGTTGAAAAAAAAATGAGATAAAGGAAAAAAAAAAGTTTAATAACGAAAAATTTCATTTGAAATGGCCAAAAAATGTCATGGCATTTCATGCAAGCATTTATTTTATTAATAGATAATACACATTTTCGTATCTGACGATGTTAGCATTACTGACGGAAAGATAATCAGTTGAGAAGTATTTGCGTTGAAAGATAGGTATAGTCCGAAATACGAAAGTTTGAGAAAAAAAAATAATTGCGACACGAAATCACAAAGCGTAACAAGCGGAGAATCTGACTACATAATCATCAATCGCCACAAGTCATTTCGGAATAAAAATGGGAAAGTTATTTCCTTTTCAAAAAAACTAAAATTTTTATACAGATGCCACTCATCGAAAATCAAACATTTTTAATTATCGCATGTTCATACGTTCGCAAAAACAAAAAACTGAAACATCAACATTATTTTTCTTTTCATTTTTTTACGGAGAACGCGCTGTAATATAAAATTCATCATAATCAAACATTTTTAACTACCTCGTGCTCATACATTCACAAAAATTAAAATGTAAAAAATCAACATTATTTTCATTTTCATTTTTTTACTGAGCATGCGTTGTAAAAATAAATTATAAATACAAAGCAGATTTGCAGTGTCAATAAGGCGGGTTTGTTGGTGCACTGCTGACCGCTATAAAAGCTGTTTTCTCGCGGTTGCGGGTATGTTCCTGACACGAAAAGAGATGAAAACAATCTTTGTAGCAGGTTATAGATCGTTTCAAAATTTGAGCTCAATCGGTGCACAACATTATGAGTTTTTGAAGCGTAAACAAACCAACTTAACTTTTTTATAGATATAGGTGTGTGTTTGTGAGGGAACTTGGTAGCATCTAAGCGTTTTGTTCTAATAAACTGAATGATGGTACGTATATTAAAGGAGACCACATTACGGACCCTATCAAATTTGGGGAGTTTTTTACAGGGACACAAAGAAAAATCCTTTATCATTATGATCCGGCAGTGCTTCCATTAGTTTTACGGTGTGTAAAGAAGTTTTTATGTTTGAATGTTAATTCTACACCAGTTCTTTTATTTAGTATTATGGTCCATTTTTCCAAATTTTGTGCGATATCGTTAAACTCCTTATTGGATTTAGTTAAAAAGTTTATATGCATGTTATAGGTCCCACGAATTGTATACATTTCGATGATTCTACCTCTTATTTCTTTATGTAAGAACACAACGAAAATTTCTTAATCAGTATAGTCTAAGGGTCCAAAATTTTTAAAGGGCAATAGCGCCTAAACGACTTCTTCGATTGAGCATATAATTTATATACATGTTATAGGTTACACAGTTGTACGAACTCTATAGATTTTAGTAAATCCAGCACTTAAAGTTTCGTTTTACAGGAGCACAAAAAAATGCTTTATCATTATGACCTATGGGCCAAGATCATTTAAACTGCGATTGCGTCTACACGCCTTATTTAATTGCGGTTAAATATATAAGTCACCGTCACACAAGCGTGTGAAACATGCTATAGGTCACCGTTTCACGAACTATATAGACTTTCTTGAATATTATATAATAATACAGTAACACAAGAAATATTCCTTATCATTATGATCCATGGCCAGCGTCGCTGTCATGCTGTTTTGTCATAATTTTTAATATGGCTGTGTTGGATTTCGTGTATATGTACACCATTAGAATTAATTAAAACCAGCTACTTTGAATGTATATGTATATATGTATGTATGTTTGTATGTATATATATATATATATATATATATATATATATTCATAATTGTAATAGCCAATCAGAAATATATCTGTACTTAGGTGTATCAGATAGGACCAACCCAGAGTGTGTAACGTTTTAATATAAGTATTTTAGAAAGAATTCACAAATACCTTTAAAACGAATCGCTGTATCATATACAGTCGAACCTCGTTATCGTGAACACTGTTAACGTGAATTACTTTTAACATGAACTGTTTCCACAGTCGCCATCAAAATGAAGATTAGTTCAGTTATATGAAGATTAGTTACTGATAGCATGAGTTACTGATATCATGAACAAATTATTTATCCCCCTTGGGATTCACGTTAACGCGGTTCGACTCCATATGTGTAATAATTTCAAACATTTGATAATTTGAAATTATCGATATATTTAATTTATCTATATTAATAAAATCAGACTTTTGTCTGTAAATTTGTCGGAATCAAAAAAATTTGCGATATCTTCACGTTTTACACCCCATGAAAGCCGAAAATTACTTCAGAAAATTTTGCCTGTGTGTGTGTGTGTGTGTGTGTGATCGTGTCCGAATGTCGCTTTTTTTGTCCGGGCATCACTTAAGAACGGCTGGACGGAATTCAACGGCGCTTGGCAGGAATTTAGGTCTTCACCCAACTTAAAATTATATCTATCAACTTTTCAGAAATTCCCCCCCGTTCCCCCCTAGGGGGTAAAAGACTAAAACACGTTTGTCCGGGCATCACTCGAGAACGGCTGGACGGAATTCAACGGCGCTTGGCAGAAACTTAGGTCTTCACCCAACTTGAAATTATATCGATAGAAATTTTCAAAATTATGATTAGTGTTTAAATTGTGGGTAAAAAACAACTGCGCATGCGCCATAAATATTTTTTCACTAAAATGCTTTGAATGGAAAAATAAAATATAAAAATAATTTTTTTAAGTTAAAGACTTTTGTATTCGCGTGATTCGCGCTACAAATTATGAAAAGATTGAAATGAAGTGTTGCCATCTAAGTTTCATACTTTAGTTAATTTTTAAAAATCTAATTGTCGTATCGAAAAACTGTTTACACCCCAGGATTCAGAAAAATCACCACTTTCATTTGGTACTAAATTTGTAATGATAGGTCTGATATTTCTAATTTATTTTTCCCTTTATCCGTTTTTCCGTTGCCACTTAAATTTCATACTTTAGTTATTTTTTAAAAATCTAATTGTCGCATCGAAAAACTGTTTGAACCCCTGGATTCAGCAAAATCGCCTCTTTCATTCGGTATCAAATTTACAAATATAGGTCTGATATTTCTAATTTCATTTACCCTTTTTCAGTTTTCAACCCAGATTCGATATGGAACAGCTTTAGTATTGGATCCCTTTGGCAAAATTTGAAATTCGGCACCGAAGTAGCTCGGACGTTTCTCGCCAAGATCTTTAATTGCACAATTGAGATAGCCAATTCAGTTCATCGCAAAAACGGCTTAAAATATTTAAAGTCACCAAAGGGTTCCGATACTTAAGCTGTGCTTTTTGCATTTATTTATTTATAATACTGTCTATTAAAGACTTCTGTGGTCACGAAATTTGGTGTGTAAATTGTTTGTATGCATCCGGCACTTATTGTAACTGCATTTCACGAAATTCGAAATTCCCCCCCCCCCCCTTCTCGGAGTCGGAGGGCAATAAACATGTGTAAAAACATGTTTTTCCGTTTGAATTCGCTTTGAATTATCTTAAAATGGCGAATTTTGGTGTGTGGATATTGATTAAGTGTACGCATTATGTACATTAGTGGGATTTTGCAAGACTTCGAACTCACCCGCTGAGGGTGGGGAAGTAAGAAGTGGGTCAGTTGTGCCGAAGACAGTGGGGACCTCACATTGGGAGCGAGAAAACCTCTACCAATCACAGCGAGAACTTAGGTTATTAATAAAGATATGGCATTTTGACAACTCATTTAAGTTTAATGTCCAGCGAAGCGGGCAAAGCCTGCTAGTAAGAAATATGTACGTAAATGGACCTTCTTCTAGCATTATGTGTTATGTTTATCAAAGATTTATCATTATCATTGCATTCATTATGGAGATCAATTTTATAAATATGAATTTTATTAAATATTCTATACTGCATTGGTTGTATAGGAACATACAGAGGAAAAATTCGTGATTACTACAATATTTTAATATTTATTAGTCTACAATTATTATAATTATCATATTTTGATTGCAATGGAATTCTTTGATTATTGATTGTTTTAATTATATACATATGATGTACGAATAAAATAAAAGACAAACAAAAAGACAAATCCTAGATCATGAGGAATAATAATAATAATAGTTAAAAAAAAAAAAAAAAAAAAAAAAAAAAAAAGGAATCGTTCCAATGAAAAATATTCACACTGGAAATCACACTGCATGTACATTTATTTCAACAAGGTCACTGTGAAAAAAAAAATATATATATATATATATATATAGTTCCGCAATACCTTTTAGTAATTATAAGATTCTCTAAATTTTTTTGAATAGTTTAAATTTATCCAATATATGTATATTTCCATGTGTGTGCGCATATATATATATATATATATATATATATATATATATATATATATATATATATATATATATATATATATATATATATATATATATATATATTAATATATATATATATATCACTATGGTGAATAAATATTTAAAACGTAATTCCAATGACGTTGCATTTCTTTCTTTCTTTCTTTTTCTTCTTTTTTTTTTCTTTCTTTTTTTTTTATTATTATTATTAAATTACTGAAGAAGTTTATTTTCCATTTGTTGAAGAAGAAATTCCTTTTAATTTTTTTTTTTTTTAAGTGAGTTAATGGATATTTCTTTTACTCCATTAAATTTCATTAAAAGTCTAGAAAAGAAAAATGTATATGATCTTAAATTCTTTTAAATTAATGTCTCTATAAATAGCTTCCATTAAAATATTTCGCTTTTATCTTGAATTTAATAAAAAAATAATTCAATTTTTCAAATGAGGAAAATGCAAAACCCATTTATATATACTAATATTGTAGGAATCAATATACACTTTTAGATTTTTTTTTTTTTTTTTTTTTAATAACAGAAATAATAATAACTTTGTTTTTTAATTCTTAAAATAAATAAATAAATAAATAAAATTTTTAAAAGTCTCTACCTTTAATATCTTAATTTAGACCAACTAAATTCCCATGCACATTTTTTTTTTTTTTTTTTTTTTTAAGTTTATTTGACTTGAAAATTTTCAGTAATCCTAAATAATGTAAAACAGAATGCTATTAAAGCAATATGGGGTGGGAAAAACCTTAGCAGCTTTATTGTTAAGCAGATCCCACCACGTTGGCTGTTCTTACCTAAGACTTCAATATATATGTGCTGTCGAATCCGACATTTTTTTTTCCTTAGAGTTATCAAAATATGGTTAGCGGGACCGTATCCACGGTCATGCGACAGCCACTATGTCGGTCATCATGTGTTACTTTTATTTATTTATTTATTTATTTATTTATTTATTTTGTGTGTGTGTGAATGTAATTTCAGATTAACAAAATATGATGTAATGTTATTCAGCAATAAATTTTTGAATTACTCCAGGAAATAATATGAAATGTTTATATTTTCCTCAGTTACTACAAGATAAAGAATATCCCGTTGAACACAATGTTAATTTTTTTTCTTAAAAAATAAAATTGTGTTTCCACATTAATTGACCTTATTTTTTAACAGACGGTGTAGCTTATTATATACTTTATAAGACATTAAAGTTTATATAATTGTACTAGTAAAACGAATTTCGATACAAGATGGTCTGTGAAAAAGTTTTTTTTTTTTTTTTTTTTTTTTTTTTTTAGAATGGTATACTTTTATCTATATATGACACAAAACACACGAAAATTAGCATGTGTTATTCAAATTAATAAAACCGGTGATGACAACTTTTATAATTTATTTCGGAGCATTGTTAGCCCCGTGTTTTTTTTTTTTTTATATATACCAGAAATTTTGGAAAATGATACTTATTTTATTTAATCATTGTCAGGCATTAAAGAGAAATATTTTGCAAAGTTTTTGGTGCGAAATGATGACAGGGCTAAAATTGCACGGGAATAAATTATAAAAGTTGGCAACTCTACAAAAACATGAATACTGTTGAATGTAGTATAATAAAAATAGTTAATAAATTTAAAGAATAGTGTAAAATCTTGAAAACACCAAACGGGTCACTAATGGGGAACAAATGGTGTCTCTCTTTTCAAATGTCATTTTTTTTTTTTTTTTTTTTTTTTTAGAATATTAAATTTTTAATACATTATGGGGTATAAGGAATTTTTTGATAATATACAGAACTACACCATGATAATCTATTTTACGCTTTCTTATATGGAATTAAAGTAATAAAAGACATAATTCAATTTCTGATATGCCACTCTGCACAATTATAAACAAAATTTAGGTTACCTTAATCAACTTAAAATACAGTGAACCTTAAAACAAAAATTGTAAACTACCACTACAATTTCAAATATTTTATAATCGGTGTCCAATGTATGATTTGATTTTCCTATTTTTGTGCTTTGGAATTCGTTGTTATATAAGATTGTTTAAGTTTTGGTTGATTACACTTTATTCTCTTCCATTTAAATTCTGTATCGCCATATCATTTTTCAAAAACTCAAAAATAATGCCATTTTTTTTTTTCAAAACACACACACAAATATATATTTATACATATTTACATAATGAATACATCTAAATATAATATCCAAAACGGCGTAATTAGATTTTATTACATATGTATTCACATTGCTTGCGTTTAAACGTTTCGTTTTAAATTACATCTAACATTTGGATATTTTCCAAACATAAAACTGGATTGAAAACATGAGTATATTTCTTTCAATGTTTTGAATAGAGAAAGTAATATTATTGAGAAATATATCTTTTATGTTAACAAATATTTTGAGTTTCAGAATTCATCACTAACATATTATATTTCACAGAATCATTTTTTATGAATTTTAATATGATACAAAATTCACAATCATTTTTTATTTATTATAAATATCTTATGTTCAAAAGTGTTTACAAAATATTATGTAAACTACAATGAAAATTATATATGAAAATATGTATTCAAAGAGATAATTTCTTATTGTGTTTTTTTTTATGTTTTGTACACGCTTCATTTCGTTTTATAAATTATACTTTAAAGAAAACATAAATATAGGCTAAGATTTTAAAAACATCTATATTCTTATATTTAAATAGCGTTAAAATATATGTTGTTAAAAAGTAAGTTTAGTTTCTGAAAAATACCAAACAATATTTAAGAAATATGTGATTTTATAGAAGCTGAAATATTTTTATGCAGACATTTTGCAGAACCGCATAAAAATCTTAAAATGCAATATGGGATTTAAAAGAATATTATTTGATAGTTTTTCTATTTCCAATGTGTTATGAGTGCTTTTTATGTATTTATATTTTTAGTACATGAAAATTTTAATACATTACTGGTGCATAACGATTCTTTAAGCAATATACAGAGCTGCACAACGACAAACTATTTTATGATTTTATATGAAATTAAAATCATAAAAACAATTTTTTTTCTTACAATTTCGCTGATTTTTGCGATATTTTCAGTTTTGATTCCTTCAAAATTATGCTCTTACATTTAATTTCTATATTGCCATATCATGTTTTCAAAACACTCGTATATATGCATGTGTATGCATATTCCCATAATAATATTTAATAACGAAAAGAGCGTAAAAGAATTTTGCTACATATACAGGGTGATTATAATTAAAGTTATCATTTCAAAACGCTATAAATTTAAAATTGCATATCAGAAAAATTTGGTATTTTACCAGAGTGATCGTGAGGTAAAGAAATTTTGTTTGGGGACGAAAAAGTGTGCAACAACATGTTTCTATAGATGGCGCAGTCAAGGTAATGTCAGTAGAAATCCTTCAGTAAACTAGAGATACGACAATGCTGGCAATGAATCCTGATTCGTCCAAAGCTACTTTCGACCGCCTGAGGGAAGGCTGCAGCGCCAACATAGACTTGGCGACCACTGCACTAGAACACCTTCAAACAAAACCACTTATGAAACACAAATAAATAGCCCATACTGCGCTTATGCGCCAAGGATAGGAATCCAGGTTGCCATAGTTTGGTCGAAATTTAATCAGCCCGCCATTATTTTTCCGTCCGCTGCGCAAGCGCACTAAGCTCTTGTCTTATCTCTAATGTCAGTAGGAGTAGGGACCCTATATATAGAGAGACTGGACATTGACCGAAAGTCGGCCATTTTAGTGCCAATTCGGAGCGATCCCCGTAGAACCTAATGCTTTTTTCTTCGCAATTGTCGCTTTATTATACAACATAAATGAAAGAAAATTGTACTAAATTTGTGCAGAAAGTAATGCAGAATATAAATATGTAATTTTTTTCGCCTTAGAAAAAAATAATTTGAAGAAAAACGAATTTCATTTTAACCTTCGACATGGCTACTTTTTCAACTCCGATAGGAAAACAGAGGATTTTTTTGTTGCATATTTCTATATTAAGCACAATACGTTGATTGTGAAAGTATATCTACCTTATTTTTTCTGAGGACATTTATTCTATATATAAAAAGTTAGAAAATTTTTAACAAATATATGGTAATCTTAGTTTTTGTCAAGTAATTTATGAGTAAACTAGCTGACCCGACAAACGTTGTTTTGTCATATAAATTATTATTAGAGAATATTTTGCTAGAAAAAAATAACTAACTGATTGTAAGTGTGTAAGGATGTGGTATATAATTGGAAGATGTATGGAGCGCTGTGAACGGTGAAAGAATATAAAAATAACAAAACACCAATCATTTATTTTTTTAATTTATTAAAATTGATTCTTTAAAATTATATACATATCGCTACTTATAACAATATTACTAAAAAACAATATCAATCCCTTAATGCAACAGAGTGTTCAATATTTTTTGTTATCCCATCTTTCACCAATACAAACAAACTGGATGGTTTGCCCACTCGAGAGCCACGTATAATTGTCCGTGTGAAAAACATGATGTGCTCAAATCTAAGCCACAGACAGACATCGTTTGGCCCTGAGACTTATTGATAGTCATTGCAAATGCCAATCTAATTGGAAATTGAGGGCGTTTGAATTGAATTGGCACATCTGTGGGTATAATAGGGATTCGCAGTAGTAATATATTTTCACCTCGGAATTTGTCATTTAAAATGATGGCTTCGATAACATTTTTCATTAATTTTTTTATGACTAATCGCGTGCCGTTGCACAACCGTTGTGGGTTCAAATTACGAAGCAAAATAACCGGAGATCCAACCTTCAGTTGTAAAATATGCGGTGGCATGCCTGGTAAATCCAATGAGTTTAAAAACTTTGTTGGATAATTTACAGCTTCGGTGGCATCGCAAACTGTATCATTAGATTTGTATGACACCAAGTCTCCTGGTAACAAATGTTGTATCTTGAGATTCAATTCGTTGACGTCCACATTTTTTGCTGCTAAAATTGCTCTTTCTGCCAGGCACTCATGATTTGTGTATCATCTGTGTATATCGGGAAATATCTGGTCAATAAGAGCATCTTGAGAATCAATGATTGTGCAGAAATCGGTCGGTAATTTTATGCATCCAGTTTCATCTGTAGTAACTTTTCCAACGCCGATATCTAACAATTGTTTTTAAATGTTTCAGCGGATGGATATTGAAGATTTTGAACGCACAAATTTACTTTCAGTTGTACTTTTTTTCAACATTACGCCACAATGACGATGATTTTAAGCACGCGTTGATCTCATCAGCGTATGTTGAACGCGGAATAACGGGAAGTGCTTGTCTGAAATCACCTGAAAAGAGTAACAGAGTGCCGCCGTTGTTTTTTATATCTTTCAATGTCCTGTTCGACGCCTCAATTGAATGTTTGTGTGCCATAGTGCATTCATCCCAGATAAGAATTTTACACTATTTCAGCACTGTGGCCATGGACGATTGTTTTTTTATGTTGCACACTGCGTCTGGGTTATTTTGAATATTTAGTGGCAGTTTAAATAATGAATGAGCTGTTCTGCCTCCATCCAATAAAGTTGCCGCAATGCCAGATGATGCAACAGCCAATGCGATGCCATTATTTGATCGTATTTCGGCGAGAATTACCGAAATAAAGAATGTTTTACCAGTTCCACCTGGTGCTCCCCCCCCCCCCCAAAAAAAAAAAAAAAAAAAAAAAAAAATCCACCTTGTCCTGCCAAAACTGCGAGCATAATGCGGTCGTAAATGGTTCTTTGTTCTTCATTCATTAGTGGGACATTGCGAGCAACAATCGCTGCCATTTCTACACTATTGTATTGTTGTTCACGATTCAATTCAGTTCTTATTAAATCAGATGCATTTCGATTTGTTGAATGCATACCGAAATGACTGAGTGGTATGTTGGCAATGATAATGCAAAGATCTTCAATAGCAATCAATGCTTCATTGTACATAGCGTCACTGAATACTATCGTTAGATCGTTGCACCGTGAACGATGTTGATGCAATATATCATCAGTCATTGAATCTTTGTGATTATCCCATAATGTCTCTGCTCGGGCCGGGAAACATGTAGTCAACACTATAGCGAATAGTAGACGAATTTGTTTTGCTGTACATTTCAGTCCTACTTCAGCAAGCATATACTCCCACTGGTTGTCGTCTTCTAGCAAGCCGAGTGCAAGGCATGCATCTTTATACGTTGGATACTGTTGTCCATTCACTTTACGTAAATCTTGAAATGACAAAGGGCCGATGACATTAACCAATAACAGTCGAAGATAAAAGCACTCAGTCTGCCTTGGATTGACTGTAAATACTCGTCCCAAGGTTTGAATAAACCGGGATTGAATATCCGGGATTTGATTTGAATAAACCGGGACATGCATCAATCGGCGTGCCTTGCTTGCGGGGCATCCATTTTTTTTTTTTTTGGAGCCCATGTGAAATAGCGTGGTACTTCTGAATAGAGTAATGTCCGTGCAAAAGCACCAAAAGCATCCGCACGATTACACAATTCAAAAAATTCGGTGAGTGTAGTTTTTGGTGGATTTATAGCACGATCAATCGCTGTCTCGCTCGTGAAATATACGCGCTGGCCATTTTCAAGATGGACGGCTAAATGAAGAACTGCTGGATCCCGTTCATGAATTGGGAAACCAAAGATACGCCAAACAGCTTCATTTTAGCTGACGTACCGGCCAATTTGGTAAAGTGTTATTTCATCGTTGTTATTCACCGGAGGAGCATTCACATTGGTATTTTCAACTCGAAATACAGCCATATTACTGCCTTTATTCACATACTTACTCACATTTGGTTGAAGGGAATTGGAATTTATTGGATTTTATTTATAAATTCCAATTCCCTTCAAAATAATCCCCTGTTCCTGAGCTTCAAAAATGGGGTATCTATAATGTCCCTTGTAATAACTGTGATTTATCTTATATTGGTCAAACTAAAAGAAATCTTGAATGTCGTTTACGTGAACATTCTCGGTATGTTGTTAATGAAGAAATTTCTAAATCTTCTATTGCGAAGCACAGTTGGGAATTTGATCATAGTTTTAATTTTAAAAGTGCCAAAATTATCTCTCATGCCAAACACGTTTCCGAACTGGATTTTTTAGAAAATTTAGCTATTTACCTTAATCGTGATAAAATTGTCAATGAAAAATCTGATTCCACTTTGCTGTCTACAGCCTGGAAAAATTTGTTTAATTCAATTAAATAATTTCCTTCATTATGTTTATAACATCATATTAGTTATAATAAAATAATTCTAATTTAAATAAAAATAATAATAATTAATGGATAAATTTTATTAAATTTACTTATTAGTTTAATATTATTGAAAAAAAAAATAATAATAATTGTTTACTCCTTTCCTCCTTCCTCATTTTGTGGTGTGTGTGTACGTGTGTTCCTCTCTGATTGGTTCTGTCCTGCATGTTGCTTCCTATTGGTTGTTTGTGTTGCTCCTCCCCCTCTGGATTTTGTCCTGCTTTCAGTCTTGCTTTTTCCTCCAAGGCACTTGCACGTGTTTGCACCTGATGAAGAAAGGCTACGTCCTTTCGAAACCGGTTGTGCTGATTAAAAATTTATGGTGTGTGAAGAAGTTTGAATTTCTTGCTATTAATATGAGCATTGAATGTTTTGCTCAGCAGAGGCGAATATGGGACCACCCAACGGTTATCAATGTCAATATCTATGTTGTTGACATAGATGACCGCCATAGATGATAAGATTGTCCGCCATTATCGGGATTTCTTCGACGATATATTGGATATCCGTCAACATTTGTGATCGGGAAATTTTTTGAAAAACTTTTAGTATATTTTCCATCTGCACAAATAATAATGGCCAAAAAATTCATTTTTCATTTTAACATAAAATAACTCCGTCGGATATTGACGAATTTTTTAAAAGAATATACCATTTTAAATAATTTTAACATTTTAACAATATTAACGTTGAAAAAATACTTTAAACACTTACGGTTAAAAATTCATTTTTCATTTCAACATTAAATAAATTCTGACATCGTGTTTACGATTCTAAAATATTAACTTTGAAAAAATATTTTAAACACTTCGTAAGATACGGTTAAAAATTCATTTTTCATTTCAACATTAAATAAATTCTGACATCGTGTTTACGACAACTCACGCCATCTAGGTGGAAATGTTGTTGAAAGAGTTGGTTAAAAATTAATTAAGAAAGAACTAATTAAGTTACAACTTTCATTTGTAAATCTAAACCATTCTCGAATCCACCTGAAGACACACAAAAAATTTCATTAAACTCAGTCCAGCCGTTTAGGAGGAGTTCAGTGACATACACACGCACAAAAGAAATATATATATAAAGATGTAAAACTACGGCAAAAGAGCAGAAATTATTTTTCATTATTTTATAAAAATATTTACGTAATATTTTTACAAGCTAAAAATACATTTTTTTTTTATTTAAATTACGCATTATTAATAATAATGACTTAATTAAATATTAAAAATAAAAATTATATTAATAATAATTTGTAAAAATATTAACTAATATCTTTAGAGGAAGAAAAAAAAAAAAAAAAAAAAAAAAAAAAAAAAAGTTTTTATTTATTTTATTTACATTTGCTTATTTCATTGATTTTTTTTTCTTTTTAGTTTTTAAAAACATTCTGTAAATAAAAATAATAACTTATTTAAACATTATTTATAAAATTTATTATGGCAATTATTATTTAAAAGAAATATATATTTCATATGCTAGCAAATAATATACACCTTATTTTCTTTATTTTTATCAATTTATTTTAAGAAATCTGATACATTTTGCGTACTAGCAAATAATCGAAAAAATGCAAGCTAAAAATACACATTTTATTTATTTAAAATACGCAATATTAATAATAATGATTTAATTAAATATTAAAAATAAAAATTTAATTAATAATAATTTGTAAAAATATTATCTAATACCTTTAGAAATTAAAAAATGTTTTCATTTATTTTATTTGCATTTGCTTATTTTATTGATTTTTTTTTCTTTTTAGTTTTTAAAAATATTATGTAAATAAAAATAATAACTTATTTAAATATTATTTATAAAATTTATTATGGCAATTGTTATTTAAAAGAAATTTATATTTCATATGCTAGCAAATAATATACACCTTTTTTTCTTTATTTTTATCAATTTATTTTGAGAAATCTGATACATTTTGCGTACTAGCAAATAATCAAAAAATATCTTTTTATATAGTTACTTTAAATATGTATTTTAAAATATATCAGAAAAATACATTGAGATCTAACATATTAAATATATTGCAAAACAATACTTAAAAACTAATAGCTAGCAAATAAATAATGTTATTATCTCATATTTAGGAAATAAATACGTAAAAAAGCATACAATAAGATAATTCAAAGTATTTAAAGCATGATATAAAATAAATAATTATGCATTTTTATCTTTTAAAAGTATTCCAAAATTAAAGCAGTTTATCTCCTAACAAAGTAAAAATGTAACAAAAAGTTCTTTTTCGATTATGACGTAAAATAATCGAAATTCATTCTCAGCGTAATGGTAAACAATGGAGCAACTGGCACTAAAATGGAGAATTTCTTCAAAAAGCCGACGCGCCAGTGTCCAGTCTCTCTCTATATATAGGGTCCCTAAATGTCAGGGGAAACGACTAAATGGGCTCATTAAACGCAGGAAAGTAGTTTGTAACACAGTAGAATAGCAGAAATCAATATACTTCAAGACCGTTTACTACATTTTTTTTTTTTTAAGCAAAAAAACTGGAATACGTGTTTATAGCGGAAACAGTCATAGTGAAAAGAGAAAAAGAGGAGCTTCATGAAACAAATTCTTTACGGATAATTAAGGGCACATTTTGGAATAATTTATTTTCTTTTAGGTTGATTTCTTTAGAAATCGACCTATTGCAATCACTTCGTTTATCTATTTATCTATCTACCTATCTATCTATCTATCTATATATAATGAAAATTTTGTCATCAAGATAACTCTCGAAATAATACTCCAAATCGAACCAAATTTGGACAGTGAACTGATCTTATAAATATCTTGGAATAGTTCGTTAACCAAGTTGCTCCGACTTTTTGTTTTCAAGTGGCAGCCACTTGAATATTTCTAACCCACATTGTAAAAAGCGTATTTAAAGCAAGATTTGCTTGAATTTGTATGTGAATCTAGACTACATAAGGGTCTCAATGAACTTTATTAATGAAATGTATCTGCCATTTTTAATAAAGTGGCGGATATCTTAAGTTAAGTGGGGACCACTTGAAAATTTAAAATCACAATAACTTCCGAAATAATACTCCAAATCGAACCAAATTTGGACAGAGTCTTAACATGTGTTATGAATATCTTGGATGAGTTTCTTAACCAAGTTGCTCCACCAGTTTGTTTTCAAGTGGAGACCACTTGAAATTTTCAAATTCAAATTGTAAAAAGCGTATTCCGAATTTGTTGGAATTTTGATGTATACATAGACTATATAAGTGTCTCAATGAAGTTTAATGATGAACGTATCCGCCATTTTTAAAAAAGTGGCGGATATCCTAAGTTAAGCAGGGCCACTTGAAATCAGGCTACCACTTGAAAATTTAAAATCCCGATAACTTCCGAAAAAATACTCCAAATCGAACAAAATTTGGACAGTGTCTTAACTTGCGTTATGAACATCTTGGAGGAGTTCGTTAACCAAGTTGCTCCGACTTTTTGTTTTTAAGTGGCAGCCACTTGAATATTTCTAACCCACATTGTAAAAAGCGTATTTAAAGCAAGATTTGCTTCAATTTTTATGTATATCTAGACTACATAAGGATCTCAATGAACTTTATTAATGAAATTTATCTGCCATTTTTAATAAAGTGGCGGATATCTTAAGTGGCGCCACTTGAAATCAGGCTACCACTTGAAAATTTAAAATCAAGATAACTTCCGAAATGATACTCCAAATCGAACCAAATTTGGACAGCGTCTTAACTTGTGTTATGGATATCTTGGATGAGTTTCTTAACCAAGTTGCTCCCCTATTTTGTTTTCAAGTAGAGACCACTTGATGTTTTTAAATTCAGATTGTAAAAAGCGTATTCCGAATTTGTTTCAATTTTGATGTATACATAAACTATATAAGTGTCTCAATGAAGTTTATTAATGAACTATGGATTTTCTCACCAAATTTGGCTCCAAATCCATTACCTACCATATTGGGGCTTTTTAATGCGTTTTTAAAGGAAAATTAGGCTATTTTAACGTTAAAACAAACTAGAAATGCAGAAAATTAACATTTAATCAACTTACTAAGCCTCTTTGAAAGAATTTCTACTATACGTATATATATTGAATTATTTTCAAATTTGCAACAATGTCTTAGATTAATTAGTTCACTGAGCAACTTTCTCTGCCATTTTGATCCAAGTGGCAGCCACTTAATTTTTCAACACGATGACTTTTGAGATTCTGAATTCCAACTATATTTGTACAATAGTCTTATCTCACACCTGCTTTTGACATATTTGTCAATTTGGACCACCATCTTGTTTCCAAGCACCAGCCACTTGAAAATTTTAAATTCACATAAAAAGAATGTTATGAACCGATTAGCTTTAATCTACATATGTAGATAGCCTACATCAATAATTTGTAGCCGCCATTTTGAAACAAAATGACGCCTACTTGATAAGGAAAAAGAAATCAACCTACCCTTCCGAATAAGCCGGAAGGACTTGTTTTCATTTGCCAAACAAAATTTCATTGCCTCGCGATTGCTCTGGTAAAATATCAAATCGGTCTGATGGGTAATTTTAAAATTATAGCATTTTGAAATCGTAACTTTAATTTTAATCACCCTGTATATCCACATTGTTTGTGTTTAAATGTTTCATTTTAATCTTTTGCCGGCCTTAACGTTCTACAGCGCTCTAAGCGCTGTTGCGAAATTTAGGGACTCTTTTATTCAACTACCACCAATAACTTTTATGAGTGATTGTTGACATACATAGTGAACAAATAACTTTGGAAATGATTAAGCAAACGTTCAAGTTAAAATTAGTGGTGGTTGTTGAATAAAGATCCCTAAATTTGGCAACACTGAACAAAGGTGTGGAATTAAATAGGACCAGCAAAGGATTATAGTATATCTAACATTTGGATATTTTCCAAACATAAATTTGGATTGAAAACATGAGTACATTTATTTCAACGTTTCGAATGGGAGAAAGAAATATTTTTGAGAAATATATCTTTCATGTTAATATATATTTCATGTTATCTTTCATATATCTTTCATGTATCAATTTTAAACTGGTATGTAATTAATAGTAAAATATAAAGAACAATTAAATGGTAGAATGAAGATGGTTTAGAAACAGAAAAAAAAAATGAATTAAATTTGAGAATGATGTATTGAATTTTTGAAATTTCTGCATTGGAAACATTAACGATTCCATTTTATTTTTCAAGAATGAGCTGATGACAGTACGTACTTTACTTATTTTTTTTTTTTTTTTAATCCGTTTTAAACGTTTAAGGCTTTACATTGTAGATTAAATTTTGATATATCAGAGAAAATCAATAACGTAATATAAACTATGAGCATTTTGTAAATTATAATGATACAAAAAGTGATTTGTTTCATCTTGTTTGATTAATTTTATATTAAAAAAAAAAAAAAAAAAAAAAAAAAAAAAAAAAAAAAAACGATGTTTTAAATGCAGTTAAGATGTTCTAAGATAACTGCATGTATGTAAATTTAGTTGAGCAAATAAGTAAATTCTCATGAGTAGTTTTATTGACATTCAAAATTTCTTTTGAAGTTAAGAAAGTATATCCTTTACAAACATACCAAATTAATTTGTATTTTTTTTTTCAATTTTATATTTAAAACATCTTCGTATTCTCTTTAATGATTAATCCAAAAGTATACGTTCTCTTGCTGAATACATTTTAGAAAACAAATCTTTCTTTGTAAGAAAAGTAATAGTGCTTATACTTATTTTATTTCTCTGGGTATGTCAAAAGTTTTAGTGGAAGTATATGTTTTATTTTTAATTATTTTTTAAAGCACTAATATTTAGAACATATCCAACTGTATATATATATATATATATATATATATATATATATATATGTATATATATTTACTATGCATTCTCTAAAAAAATTATTTCAATATTACGAAATGAATCTAATGGTAGCCTTTATTACGAATGACATATGGAAATATAAGATGATCACGATTGCTTGCGACCAATGTAAATGATATTTAATATTTTATTTCAAATTATCTCCTTAAACGAAAATTACATATATATTTTTAAAAAAATATAAATAATAATCTGTATTTACATGGAAAGAAAATTTTATTATCATAAAATGTAAGTAATTAAAAACTAAATACAGTGAGGTGGAGTAAATGTAACCAAAAAATTATAACTACTCTTATACACATATCATACTTTCAGATACACATATCATACTATGAATGCAACAATGGTTCAACCTCATCACCTATGAAATAACGAAAGCTTAGAACGTAGAAACTCTCAACAACAAATATGGTGGAATGAATAATCTAACACTTACCCTGCATTTGAATATTAAAAATCAGATTTCAATTTTAGTGATAAGATTGGAAGAATTCTATATAAATGAACCTTAAAAACATTTCAATTTTTATAAACTGCTTCAAACCACACATGTTTCTGTAAAGTGCATAAGGAACAGTTGCACAAAAGTCAGTACAAGTGGTCTTGAGTGCATGATCATATAAACATAAACAATTATAATAAAAAAAAAAAAGTTATTAAGAGGATAATTTTAAAAGAACTTTTAATTTTTTTCATTATTAATTACTTCTGTATATATATATATATATATAAAGATATAAAGAAATTATCAGATTTTCGAAATTTTTCAAACAACGATTACCAATGAATTTACATGTTTAAGGTATTCTGAACCCAGTTTGGTTCTTTTAATAAAATATTTTTGTATGCATATGCGTTAATACCAAAACTTTGTCGACGCTGTATCTCATGTGTTACTGATCGGAATGTATATAAACTTGATATGTAGTTGGATTTTGTTTTAAACTTTTACTTATTATGTTATTGTTATATCAATGTTCAATAAGTTATATGAATAATTCAATAAAAGATGTTCTCATTCCGTATTTCATAAATTTTCACACCGGGGAATTTTGTTTAAATAATCTTTGAATTCCTAGAACAAAAGTTCCGGACGTATATAGGGAAATTTTCTAGTGAAACTTGCCAAATTTTGCAACAATGTTTTTTAAATATTCTGTTTGTCTATGATGACAGATCACGTCGACTGGAAGGGATTTTTGTTTGATTTATTAGAGTTTCTGACATCGTTTGGTTTCTAAGGGAACAAATTTCGTTTTAAGTGAGTTTGAGATTGAATGGGTTTTACGTCGAAAGATAAATTTTTATATTTAAGATCAACAATTCTTGAAAATATTATGCTATTTCCTCTGTGGTGAAAGAAAACTGAAATGACATGCTTCATGATCACGTATAAAGTTTGGTCCCAAATCATCGCCATTCCTCCACTACGTAGTTAAGTGTGATGAACGATTATCTCAGACAATCAGAAATTCTTTGTTCGTTGCTTTGAAGTTTTTCATTTTTTCATTTTTTTCTTCTTTTCTTTCATTTTTTTTTTAATATTTGTGTACAGAATATAACAATTTAATATTTTAAATATTTTGCTAATTTTTAATTTATTTTTTTGTGTAAAACGAAGTCTTTAGCATCATTTTTAATACGCATCTCGTAAATTTCAGAATCTCTCTAATTTCGTGGATGGACTAAAAGAGAAGTTGAGTATTTGAAAGGCGAAGGCGAATTACGAATCCCACTGAAATTCCAAGAAGTACAAATAAGTTGGTTTGTTTGTTTTAACTTTGCACTGGTACTGTGCATTGAAGTGCAAATACTATAAAAATTTAATTGCATGTTGCACAACTATATATATATATATATATATTCTATATATTTTATTTTGGGTTTTATTGCAGGTTAAACTTTTATTTTTTTATTCTTAAATTTAATTTATACAGAGTTGAGTTAAGTTCAGTTGAGTGGGTTTTATGTAACACTAATGCTGCCCTATGAGCAATTGGTAACAGTCTGTGATTCTGAGGGTGGTTTGAACACATGCAATCACAATTTGTTATCTGTCACGTAGAATATGGTTTTATATATTTAGATAAAATTAATCTATAATTAAAAAAAAATGAAACATGCAGGTTATTAAATATATTTATTGTAAATTGTTGAAATACTATTATAAAAAATTATATAATAAATGTCAAAAAAAGATTCTTAAATTTCATAAAGTCAGATAACTGCCGACGTTAGCACATCTCTTTCCTAACAGTTTTGTCTATAACGTAGAACTAGTATGATGTAAACCCCACTCAACTGAGCAATATATAAATAGCTTTAGGTTACCAGGTTGAAAAATTTAAATCCTTGGTCTGTTGGCGAGTTCTAAAAAATCCTTAAACGTAAAGAAATCAACCAGAACCTATATTTTCAGAAATTGCCATATTTTAAACCAGCTGTGACCCACCGGTGTTACATGACGAGTTGGACGTGTGCAGTTTGCTATGTAGGATAAGGTTTACTATATAAGTATGCAATGAGAAGTATTTATAACCAATAACTGTTAAAATATTAAATTCGTTTAAGTTATCGATTTATTACATATAATACTCGGATAACGTCATTTTTTAGAATTTATCTGTAAGACATAAATTAAGTGTTATGGTTCTATATTCTTTGTTATTCAAATTATTTATTGTGTAACCACGTTTCCTAAAACTATCAGTGAGAACGAGTCCAAATTCTTGGTGGGATGCCAAATTGACCGAAAGGTTTAGATTTGGAAAACAACCTGTCACTCGGTACTCTCTTATCACTTATTTTCTCTTTATCACTCGTATTTTAACACTATACTCCTTGCATTAGAACTTGCTCAGAGGCTTCGATGGTTTCAATAAATGTGCATGAAGAATACATTCATCATGAAGAATAATTAAAATACTAACAATTATAATAAATAATTTATAGTTAGTATTTGTATAATCAAATATAGACGAAGTATTAATTATAAACCCAACATTTTTACTATTGGCTAGAATATTTACAAACATTACAAACAATTAACTACAATTTTTACAAAATAATTAATATATAAATATATATATATATATATATATATATATATACATACTTTTTTTTAATTCTTTTTTTAATTTTTTGTATTAAATGCATAAAAATTAAGAAAAAAAAATAAGGAAAAGCAAATTGATAAACTATAGCTAATAATGATGACGATAATAATAATAATAATAATAATAAACATAACTGCTACAGCAAAAAATTTTCACACTAAAAATAATTATTAAAATATTCACCGTAAAAAAAAGTATATATATATATATATGTCGGGAATCTCCCGTTCATTCTTCTGCTTTCAGAACAAATGTCTTTCCAGACAGACGGGCGCCTCTTTTTCGAGAAAGGTGCTTTTTAGAATCAGAAGCAGAACAGAACAGGACCTTGAATAGAGAAGGGGCTATGCTAAGATCGTCTTGTTTACAGACGCCCCGGTCCTAAAACTGAACTGTTGAAACTTTTAAGAATTAGAATAAATATTTAAGAACTAATGACAATTTAAGACTTTAATGTTAAGAAAGACTTTAATATTTAATTGTAAATACTGTAGATAGTTTTTGTTCTGTTTTCGTTTTTACATGTATGCTAACAAAGCATTAAAAATTCTGTTTTCATCTAAGAAGTGCTACATTCATCGAGTCTAGTTTCTTTAATGGATGATAGTTGACCCATCCAGTTCCAGAACCAGTAAAAAGAAGTCCACAACAGATGATCCCACCACCAGACACGGGATGTGGGCAGATATATAGATCCATTATTTATAATTAAAAGCCATATTATTGTGGCATCCCATACACGGGATGTGGGCAGCTATTATTTATAATTATTTATAATTGAATCCATTATTTATAATTGAAAAGATAGATAATATTATAAAGTTTTAAATTTTTGTATTTATTATGGCTAATTTAGTAATAGCTAAAAAAGAAAGAGCTGTCATAAGAGACAGTATTAATAAATTTATAGAGAAATTGAAAGCTTTATATGATGATATAAATCCAGATGTTGTAGATTTAGAAGAAACTGTAGAATTATTGAATGAAACTACTATAGAATTAAAGAGTAAAGATGCAGAGATTAAAAATTTAACTCAAGAACTCCAATTAGAAGCCGAATTAGAAACGGCAAATGAATATCGTGAAAAAATAATTACTTGGCGATTTCGAACCAACAGAAAATTAAAAGAACTAAAGAAAAGTGAAACAAGTATTTCATGAACAGAAATTGAAAGAAGAAATACTTCAAAAGAAGCAATACACATCAAATTACCACCGCTAGATCCAGTTAAATTTAACGGGAACGCAGCCGAATGGCTGACTTTTTGGTCGTCATTCGAAACGGCTATTCATAATAATGAAAATTTAGATCCTGTAGATAAATTTAATTATTTGAAATCATTTTTAGCACCTGACCCCTTAAAATGAATAGAAGGATTCTCTGTCATCGCGAGTAATTACATAAAAGTAGTAGATATTTTAAAAGAAAGATATGGCAAACAAGACCTCTTAGTAAATGTACATTTGAATAAATTATTAAGTATTGCCCCACTAAAACATTCAAGTGACATTAAATCGCTCAGGAAAATTTACGATGAAATCCAAACTAACATTAGAAGTTTAGAATCATTAGATGTTTCTTTGGATAGCTACGGCAGTTGATTGTCACCGATATTACTAAAAATATTACCTAGAGATTTAGCATTACAATTTAATATGGAATTTCACGGTGTTAACTATGGCGTAAAAGATATATTATCTTTCTTAAATAAACAACTCGTATCGCGAGAATGCTTAATAACTACCAGACAAGAGGATAGCGGCGCCAGTCATTTCTCCCCCCGAGCTCAAAGATTAGATAATCAAAATCGTAGAGATGTTTTTCCCCCCCCGCGTTAGTAAATTTGATACTCAGAACCGGAAATTGCCTACTGCTTGTGATTTATTAAATGAGAATAAAAGTGATAGGTGTAATTTTTGCTCAGAATCGCATTTAAGTAACAAATGTGTCAAAACTCGTAATTTACCATTTGATGAAAGAGTTAATCTATTGCGTAAGAAAGGATTGTGTTATTTATGCCTTCAACCTTCGCATTTAGCTAGACACTGTGCATCAAAAAATTTATGCAAGTTATGTAATCGTAGACATTCAGACATAATGTGTAATGGAAATAAAGATTTAAAACAGGAAATAAGTAATTACGAAAGAAATGATCAATCTAAGTTGGCGTTATCGAATCATAATTTACAAGCGAATGTTTATTTGCAGACGTTAATAGTAGCAATTTCTAACAAAGATGATAGTAAATCATCATATATTCGGTTAATTATTGATTCCGGATCTCATGATAGTTACATCAGTAAGTTTGCAGCTGATAAATTAAAATTAAAAAAAATGAATAAAGAAACAATAAGACATGGTCTTTTTGGGGGCATGGAAATGTCAGCTGAACATAATCGTTATGAATTTACGATCGGGAGTTTAGATAATAAGTTTAAGTGTAAAATACAAGCACTAGATCAAGAAAAAATATGCACAGGCGTGAATTTATGTCGCGATGATAAATTAGTAAAACTCTTAGAAAAGGAAGGTGTATATTTATCAGATGTCCCTAGAAAAAATAAATCCTGTTTATATCAGAAAAATCCAGACGAAGTACATATACTTTTGGGAGCTGATATGTCCGCTAAACTGTTCACAAATGACATAAAATATTTTCCAAAATTGGGATTAACTACATTCAGAACTAAATTGGGTTGGACCATTTTGGGCAAGACAGAGGGTCACAAGAGTGAGCAGGACAATTCTTTGGCGGGTCTATCTTTGTCATTACACATGTGAAACGCCAGTTTATCAGATTTATGGCGCCTTGACACTCTAGGAATTACTAATGAAGATAATAAATCGAAACAGGATTTAGAACAAGAAACCAAGAATTATTTTCTAGAAACTGTTAAACGAGATAAAAGCGGCCGATATGAAGTCAATTTACCATGGACAGTTGACCATTCGATTTTATCAGATAATTACTCGTTGGCAGAAAAGTGCCTGTACAAGACGAAGAATAAATTAATCAAATCTGATAGGAAAAGGGAATATGGGGAAATTTTTGATTTCTGGGAAAACAATCAGATTATAGAAGAGGTATTGGACCAGAAAAGGGACAAGGTACATTATTTAGCACACAGACCGGTGGTTAAAGAATCTAGTGAAACCACTAAAATTCGTCCAGTATTTAATGCCTCAGCACACACTAGAAACAGTCCCTCCCTTAATGATTGTTTAACAAAAGGACCAAATCTTGTAGAAATTATACCTAGCATTTTGAATAGATTTCGCAGATACAAGATAGGAATTTCGTCCGATATAGAGAAAGCATTCCTGCAAATTAAAATAACAGAGAAAGATCGCGACTTTTTGAGATTTTTTTGGTTTAATAGCGAAAATAAATTAAAAATTTATAGACATTGTCGTGTGGTTTTCGGCC
Source organism: Salticus scenicus (assembly GCA_963930645.1). Lineage (NCBI taxonomy): Eukaryota > Metazoa > Arthropoda > Arachnida > Araneae > Salticidae > Salticus > Salticus scenicus. The sequence goes on along the minus strand of OZ005648.1, from coordinate 122,199,137 downwards.
TAACTTCAAGCCCTTTTTTGCTTATGGCAACATTAAGTCACCTTTTAGAAAATGTTCCCGAACAATGGCGAGAGACAGCTAGGCTCTTAAGAGATTCCTTCTATTTAGATAGTTCCCTCCTCAGCTTGAATTCAATTCCAGAAACAGAAAAATTCATATCAGAATCTCAAGGAATTTTGGCTTCGGCACATTTCAACTTGAGATGTTGGCGATCGAATTGGCCCCAGGCTATGATCGACAAAACTGAAGATGAACCTAGGTTTGCTCCCGTGTTAGGATTACTCTGGGATTTGAAAAATGACAGTTTAGTTTGTAAAATTGAAGAACCCCTAAGGATAAGTGAACCCCTTACAAAAAGAAAACTTTTATCAGTTACCCAAAGAATTTTTGATCCTGTGGGATTCACAGCACCTGTCAGTTTAGTTCCCAGACTAATCCTTCAAGAAACGTGGATTCAGAAGGTGAAGTGGGACGAAGAGCTCCCTGAAACTTTAAAACAACAATCTTCTAATTGGCTGAAAGGAATAAACTTTTTATCCCAAATTAAAATACCTCGGTGGCTTAACATTTGCCCAGAGAAAGAAAAGAAAACATCATTACATGTTTTTTCTGACGCAAGCAAGCGAGCATATGCCACTTGCGTATTCATAAGAGTAGAGACCTCAGAAGGAATCAAGGTCCAGTTAATCAATGCTAAAAGTAGAGTTGCGCCTATTAAGGAATTGACCATACCCCGCCTTGAACTGTTATCTTGTCTTATTGGCGCTAGGTTGGCCAAAAATGTGCAAAACGATTTAAACTTAAGTGTAAATACCATGTTTTGGTCAGATTCAACCACTGCTTTAGGTTGGATTAGAAGAAAACAAGAATGGGGTACATTTGTACACAATAGAGTATTAGAAATCCGAAATCTGACCGAAGTTTGCAATTGGAGACATGTACCCGGAAATTTGAATCCCGCGGACCTCCCGTCTAGAGGATGTTCCTTTGAACAACTACAGAAATCGAGATGGTGGGAGGGTCCGAGTTGGCTTTATTTACATGAAAATGAATGGCCTCAAATAGAAGAAGACCCAAACGAAGAACTCATAAACAGCGAAAAAAGGAAGACAATCCTAAATCTTTTAGATAAAAAAGAAGATAATTTCAATCGATTTTATCAGTATTTTTCCTCTTACAAGAAAACAGTTAGAACCATTGCCTGGATATATAGATTTTATCATAATTCGAAGACTACTGAGAAAATGTCCGAATTAGATATTTCAGTTGAAGAATTTTCAAAAGCAGAAAATGTACTTCTACGATTAGTACAACAAGACTCTTTTTCAGGGAGAACAGATCCAAAATTAAGAAATTTAAGGCCTGTCGAAAATGAAGCTGGTCTCTTAAGAGTAAAGACCAATATAATTCAAAGAAACGATAGTGAAAACTTCAGATATCCTATAATCTTACCTTACAAGCATCCCGTAGTCCAAAGATTGGTATTCGAGAAGCATTTAGAAAATCAGCACGCTGGAGTCAGCACTCTAATGATACTACTTAGAGAAAATTTTTGGATAATGAAGTCTAGAAAATCCATTAGAAATTCAATAAGAAAATGCGTGATTTGCAGAAAACTTCAGACTTCCAAAATAGATGTTGAACCTGGAGTACCACCCGAAGACAGAGTACGAGAAGCAGCCATCTTTGAAGTGGTGGGCGTAGATCTAGCCGGTCCTCTTCATCTTTCTGATGGATCAAAAGCGTGGATAGCCTTATTTACTTGCGCTGTCTACCGAGCCATACATCTTGAAGCCATTACGTCTCTGTCTACAGAAAGTTTTATCCAGTCTCTGAGAAGGTTCATAGCAAGGCGAGGCAGACCCTACATCATCTATTCAGACAACGGGAAGAACTTCCTAGGAACCAGCAATGCTCTCTCGAGTGTAGATTGGGAAACCATCTGCAAGGTTGCTTCCACCCAGAAGATCAGATGGAAATTCAATCCTCCTGCAGCACCATGGTGGGGAGGTTGGTGGAAGAGGCTTGTTGGAATGGTTAAAGGAATCCTGAAAAGAAACTTAGGTCGTGCATCTTTGAATTACGAAGAACTTTACACCATGCTATGTGACTGTGAACAAGTGATTAATTCACGGCCTATAACGTATGTTTCCGAAGATAACACAGATCCTTTACCTTTAACCCCAATCATGTTCCTAAGAGAACTGCCAACATGAGGAGTACCTGACCTAGATGCTTTAGATTCTAAAGATCTTAACCGCAGAGCCAGATATAGGCAAACAATCAGAGAAAACCTAAGAAACAGATTCAGAGCTGAATATTTAGGACAATTACGTCAACATGCATCTAAGACCAAAAGATTCAAAAAATTGAAAGTCGGCGATGTTGTCCTATTAGAAGATTTCAATAAGAAACGTGTTCACTGGCCTTTGGCAAGAGTGATAGAAATTTACCCAGGTAAAGATAATGTGATACGCCTAGCTAAGGTGAAGACCGAAAATGGACTTTTTCTGCGTCCATTGCAAAGATTGTTTCCTTTAGAAATTGACAGTACCGAACTTAAGAATCACCCCACTTTACATAAATCTGTTCAAGAAAATTTAAGTCCTTCGACTTCCGAAAACAAGAACCTCTCACAGAAACCGATAATCAACCCCAGAGAAAAGGAACCTGTGAAAGACCCTCCAGAACCTACCAGTTCCAGAACCCATGATCCCACTTCCAAACCCCCGGTGGTCTCCCGAACTGGCCGTGTGGTGAAACCCCCTCAACGACTTCAACTTGGATTGTTGAGTTCCTCCGATTAGTCGCAACTCAAGGTGGGAGGATGTCGGGAATCTCCCGTTCATTCTTCTGCTTTCAGAACAAATGCCTTTCCAGACAGACGGGCGCCTCTTTTTCGAGAAAGGTGCTTTTTAGGATCAGAAGCAGAACAGAACAGGACCTTGAATAGAGAAGGGGCTATGCTAAGATCGTCTTGTTTACAGACGCCCCGGTCCTAAAACTGAACTGTTGAAACTTTTAAGAATTAGAATAAATATTTAAGAACTAATGACAATTTAAGACTTTAATGTTAAGAAATACTTTAATATTTAATTGTAAATACTGTAGATAGTTTTTGTTCTGTTTTCGTTTTTACATGTATGCTAACAAAGCATTAAAAATTCTGTTTTCATCTAAGAAGTGCTACATTCATCGAGTCTAGTTTCTTTAATGGATGATAGTTGCCCCATCCACGCCCGGACCCTTGGATTAGAAGTTTTCAGGTGAGACCCATCCATATTTTATTATTTAGAAGAATAAATATTTTATTAGAAAATTTAAGAATGTAAGAAGAGTTAAGATTTGAAATATGCTGTATCGGGTCAGTAAGAAGAATAAGTTTTAGATCAGAAATCTGGTACAGCCATAATATATATATATATATATATATATATATATATTAGTTATTATTATTATTTTCATAAGATAATATATATTATTTGAAATAGTTTAGTCTTATTCTATATATAAATTATGCATATATATATATAGATAGAATTTCACCATCATCCATAAATAAATGACGTTGCATTTTTTGCATGATTAAATTACTCAAGAAGTTTATTTTTTATTTGTTGAAGAAGAAATTTCGTAACTATTTTAAATCAGTTAATGGACATTTCTTTTACTTCTCTAAATTTTATCAAATGTCTAGAAAATATATATATATATATATTTATATATATGTATATGTATTCGATCTTAAAATCTTTTAAATTAATGTCACTATAAATAGCTTCCATTAAAATATCTCACATTTATCTTGAATTTAATGAAAAAGTAATTCAATTTTCAAATGGGAAAAATACAAAATCCATTTAAACATACTTATATTTTATGTATTAATATTTTTTTAAAGATTTTTTTAAATAATTTTAAAATCGATGAACAAGCATAATTAGAACTGTTTGTTTTTTAATTTTTTTTTTAAGTTTTTATAAGTCTCTTTCTTTAAATATCCTTATTTATATTAATTAAATTTCAATGCACAGAAGAAATTTTTTTGTAATTTAAATTTACAAATCCATAAGAATTTTTCTTAAAACTGAAATTATGCAAAACACGGTATTAATGAAGTGTGTGGGGTGGAAAAATCTTAGAAAGGCGATTGTTAATTCAATTCCGCCAAGTTGACTATTCTTAACTTTAGTTCCTCTAGCTGACATATTCGATATTTATTTATTAATTATTTATTAATTTATTTACTTAGGATTGATACATGTACCAAGAGATACCGTAGATTATCAAGCGGTAACTATTGTTTCGGTCATCAAATGCAATGCTGTCAAATTTATGGTCTGTTTTATTCAATAAGCACCATTAATTTTGAGGAGAGGTGTTTCCTACACGTGATAGTCGATTAATATTCGGTGTTACTGAGCAACCATTACAATTAAAACTTTGTATATTGAATAAAAATATCCCTAAAATTGGCAATACTGATCAAATTTTTCTTTTCAGTTGCTTTTTTATTTATTTTTTGTAATTTTAGATCAACAAAACGTGATATAAGAGGCTTTTCAGCGATAAATTGTTCAATAACTCCAGGAAAGAACTTGAAATGTTTATGTTTTCTTCAGTTACTACAAGATGAAGAACATAGCTGTGATAAATGTGGTAAGCGAAAAAGCTGGCGCTTTCCAAAAAAAAAAAAAAAAAAAAAAAAAAAACATAGCGAAACACACCATAATTATGCGTACTCGGGACTCGTGAATTCCCTCTGAATGAAAGGCGGATCTTGCAGAGACCCAAACTTTATTTACAGAAAATTCTAGAGGATTGTAAGTCTGTGAACCACTTATCGACTTCAGTATTACCAGAAAACACAGCTTAAATAACAGATGACAGCATAAAATTAACAGCATAAAGTGTAAAATAGCATTGACACACAGCAACAAGCTATAAACCGAAGAAGCTCAGTGATCTTTATGCAACAATAAATGTCTTGGCAAAATCTGATTCACTAGGCACGATTTGATTCATTAAATACACGCCTAGAAAAATGGGAATGTTCCCGAAACTTCCCAACCAATCGAGTTAGAGATTAGAAACTTGGTACATCGATAATAAGGATTTTCTCCCCAAGGTCCTAAAAAATTTGCGAAGGAGCAAAAACAAATTCGCCAAATTTAGTGCCAAAGACATTACCTGCATTAATGAAGATAATGATTTAAAATAAGCTATTTTAAAGCGAAAAAAATCTAGAAATGCTAAAACTTAACACTTTTTAACCTGACTAAGCCTCTTTGAAAGATTTTACATAGAAGTAACTACAATTATTTACTAATTCGTAACGTTATTTTATGTTAGTAAATTTAATTACTCACCAATTTAATAAATGTGGTCACAAGATCCTGTTGGGGTAAATCACTTGACTTGCATAAATTTAATATCACATAATTTTTATTATAGAAGTATTTTCTCGTAAATTCAAGATTCTAAATACGTAGAAATCTTAATATTTTCTCTTTTTACAACAGGAATTCCCGTAATTTTTGTGTGCCATTCTATGAAAAAAATGACCATAACTTACATTAGTAAATTTCCTCCCTTAAACAAAATAATAGAAATTTTCTTTAAAAATTATGGTAGAATTTACACTTTCTTTGAGTTTCAAAAAAAAAAAAAAAAAAAAAAAAAAAAAAAGAAAGAAAGAAAGAAAGAAAGAAAGAAAGTGTAGCCTATTTTATACATAATTAGATACCAGTGGTTATATAATGATGCTGATAAAACAAATTATGATACATTAAGGTCGTTGAAAAACTTTAAAAAATAGTATACATTTATATTCATACGACGTAGAACACAGCGAATTTAACAAAGTTATTTAAAATAACAAAAGCAACTTTACTGTTGAATATTATATTATAATCATTGTTAATTAGTTTATAAAAGAACATAATATCTTGAAATACAATATGGGATGCAAACGGAACTTACCTGATGGTTTCTAACTTTTCAAATAGCTTATAAGGAATTTTTCTTTTAGTATATTAAATTTTTAATACATAACGAATGAATAGGAAATTGTTAAATACCATACAAAACTACACCATAAAAACCTATTTCACACTTTTTCGTATGGAACTAAAGTCATAAAAAATAATTTCTGCTATATCACTCTACATAATTATAATAAAAAAAAATAATGTTGCCTTAACCAATAAAAATACAGTGGTCCTTAAATACTAGTAAACTCTAAGTACAATTTATACTTTTTTAATCGATGTTAACTGTATGATTTGGCTTTCTTTTTATGTTTTAAAAATCATTTATATAAAGGACTATTTTAATTTCGATTGATTCAACTTTATTCTCTTACATTTAATTTGTATATCGTCATATATTTTTTCAAAAAAGAAAAAAAAAAGTCATGTTGTTTATCAAAACACACACACACACACACACACACACACATATATATATTTATATCTATCTATCTATCTATATATATATATATATATATATATATATATATATATATATATATATATATGTATGTATACATATTTCTATAATGAATACATCTATATTTAATATTCAAAACAGCGTAATCGGATTTTGTTACATATGTATTCACATCGCTTTCATTTAAACGTTTCGTTTAAAATTATATCTAACATTTGGATATTTTCCAAACATAAAACTGAATTGAAAACATGAGTGCGTTTCTTTTAAAGTTTCGAATTGAGAAAGTAATACTTTTTAGAAATATATCTTTTATGTTAACAAATGTTTTGAGTTTCAGAATTCATCAAATGCATATTTAGTTTCAACAAATCATTTTTTATCAATTTTAGTACGATATAAAATCCACAGTCAGATATGATAGTTATTTTATGTTCAATAGTGTTTATAAAGTCTTATGTAAACTATAATTGAATATATATATGAAAATTTGTATTAAAAAATATAATTTATTATAGCGTAATTATTTGTTTATTTACTTATTTTTTTGTACTCGCTTCATTTTGTTTATAAAAAATATTTTATAGGAAAAAAAAAAAAAAAAAGGTGTAATATTTGATAAGCATCTAGATTGTTACTTTTATAATGCATTTAGATGTATGTTTCTAAGAAGTTTTTTTTTTTTTTAACATATTCGTGATTTGATAAAAAGTCAAATTTTTTAATGCAGTATACACATTTTTTTTATTATTTAAACAAGCGGATAACGCATTCTATTTTACTTTCACTATAGTAAATAATACAATGTTTAAATTGTGCCATGGTTTACCCTAATGAATACAGTGATACCATGTTTTAAAATGATACATGCTAAATTTTTAAGCAGGGCTTTAAATAATATTTAACCTTTTTTTTATGCTTTAAAAGTATTTGAAATTTAATTTTTGATTTATAAAACTCGTCAAAGTAATACTAACTTATAAAACATATTTCATTTTCTTAAAAAAAATAATTATATATATATATATATATATTTAAATCTAATCTTTAGTAGTTTATATAAAATAAATTTATAGAAATAAAGCAATAAAGCTGTTTAAACTCTATCATCTCTTCAAAAAAAATAATAATAATAACATTCTACGTTTTAATTTTATTTATTTATTTGTTTTTTAGAATGATACGCGTTAATCACTTATCATCTACATTATAAAAAAATTAAAATAAAATAAACCAAAATATATTAAAGAATTTAGTCTTACTCTGAAACTCTAATATTTTTGTCTGAAAACGTATTATGAGAATTACAGTATTTTAATCTATAATTATCGCGACGTAAAAATAAGGATATATATACAAAATCTGCACTGCCCCTCAACATCCCCCCCCCCCAAAAAAAAAAAAAATCAATAATAATAAAAAAAATCGTGATTTTAAACTCGTTAGATTGTGAATAATTTACGGACTATTATTCTTGCTACATAGATTGCAGCGAATAACTCGTAACAAGTGACGCAACCTAAAATTTATAAGTGAGACCTAACTTTCGGTGCAACAATTTTCTTTGTAATCTTAAGAAACAGAGAAAGTACCATAGAAAAATACTAATAACTGATGAATGCATAAAATAGCATACAAGGAAACATTCAAAAGATGTTGCCTTCAAAAAATATTGCAAAAAAAAGTATGTTATTCTACTCTTCATAAAACACTAGAAAGCGAAAAAATTATTGGCTGAAATGAATTACAGCGATCACAATTTTTTTTGAAATTATGCATATTTGGCGGTTTAGCGCTGTTAGACGATAGGTTCGCTAGCACCGAGATTGTCGTGTACGAACAGAACCGTGTTTTGCTACTTCGCCAAGTACTCAAAATCAATTGCCGAACAGTGTGAAATCGCCAAATAGGCTTAGATTTGATAATTTTTTGTGGTCTCTGTAATCCATTTCAGTGAATAATTTTTTCACTTTCTGGTGTTTTATGTAGAGTAGAATCACATTTTTTTTTTTTTTTTTTTTTTTTTTTAAGACGACACCTTTTGAATGTTTCCTTGTTAGCTATATATTCACCTGTTTTCAGCACAGATTATGCAGTTGCGTGTAGTTGTTTGAATATTTTATTTTAACATATCATGGAAAATTTTCTTTTTTACCTATAAATTAATATTTTATTTGGGAATATTTCTCTTCAGTTTTCTTTTTCATTATAATTTTCTTTACATATATATATATATATATAAAGGGTTGTTATGATAAAAGTTCTCCTATTCAGAAGGCTCTAGAGCTGGTTCCATAACTCCAAACGGAACAAAATTCCACAACTACGTAATAAAAATGATGCGCTCAGTGAAAATAATAATAATAATTAATAAAAAAAAAAAAAAAAAAAAAAAAAAAAAACAAATAAATAAATGAAAATAAAGAAAATTAGTTGAAATTTTCTTAGTTGGCGCTCCGCGATTTTCTAAGGTGATTTTTGCAGATTTTCCGTAAAAAAGAAATAAATTTTATTCGTTTCACTTGGATTGGCTAAAACTGATAGAATTAATCTGACAACTGAGAAATAAATTTCACAAAAATCACCTTAGATATTGGCGCAGTGCCTCTTATTAAAGAAATTTTTATTTTATTTTATTTTATTTTATTTTACGCAGAGCGAATCATTTGTACTACATGCTGCTGAAATTTTGTTTCGTTTGAAGCCATAGATCTGGCTCTAGACCCTTCTGAATAGGGGAACTTTAATTATAACAATTTTGTATATATATATTAATTAAAAGGAATATAATTTAAAAGCTCAAAAACCAATAATTACCTAAATAAGTATTAAGTAAAACAAATTAAAGATTCAAAATGAATGTAAACAAAACTTAAAAATAAAATCTGTCAGAAAACAATCATTAACTTATTTACCTAAGAATCATTCCGAACATCAACAGAGGATCCCTTGAATGCATTGTAGAAAAAATACGGTGCTTCAAGAGCAACTATTAAACGAAAAAATAGTTTAGCCATATACATCTTAACATGAGAAAAGAATCCAACAACTGTAGTTCAGAAAACAAAACTGAAAAATTACTTAAATAAAACTGAAAAGGGAGTAAAAAATAAAAACTATATAAATAAATATATAAAGTTGTTAAAAAGAACTCAAACTTACCTAAAATTGAAATAATGAATGCCTGTTATATATATTAGGGTATCCCGGAAATGTGGAAAATTTGTTTATTCTTTCTTTCTTTCTTTTTCTTTTTTTTTTCTTTCTTTCTTTTTTTTTTATCAGCTCTATGGAATAATGGTAACACGTGCCGAGTTGACGGGAAAATACTAATATCTATTGTACAATTTTCTATCAGTTGTCAAATTTTGAATTATTGATAGAAAATAGAATAATAAACTTTTTTTCTTCTTAAGAAATTTTCAAACAGACTTTTTAAAATCAGAGATATGCTGAAAGAAAAAAAAACTGTGACTGACATCTAGAAGCTAAATTGTGACTCGAGTAAAAGTAGTTCCATGTCATCCTGATAAAATCTAGTTCCATTTTCTAGCGAGCTCTAAAGATCCCTGTTAAAATTCTAGAGCATTTTCCTGTATTACCGTGATTGAAGCTATTTAAAAATCGCTGATAATCAATATGAATACAAGAGGGGAGTTTTAGTAACTATAATTTAGGTTTGTGATCCTATTCTAGAAAATCAAGCGAGAATTTCTTGCAATACAAGGGATCCATTTTATTCATAATACAGAATGCGGACAGTCGAAAATTTTCCCTGATTCATCCACCAGTATATTTATAAAATATTTTTTTTTTTTTAAATTAATTATGAAAATGCAAACTTACTACTAAAAATTCCAAAGGACTGTTGGAAGAATCAGGGAAAGTATTTCGACTGTCGGCACCCTGTAATAATGCTTCACCCTCTAGAAAAGAATAGACTAGAAATTGTCGACCTTTTCACCTATCCAGTTTATTTGTTTACTTGATACGCGTAACTCGGTAATCTATATTTCTAGGTCAGTTATTTGTTTTAGATGAAGACAGTATATACTTTTTCCCCGTCGTGTGTAAAGCATGGAGGTAACATAATATTTCCTCCTATATTTAAGTAAATCTTTTAACATGAAAACAAAACGAGAACGACTAACAAATTAAAGGAAACACAGAATGTTTGTTATCATCCTATAAAAATCAATACTTGAAATGCATTCTAGCTGTAGATTGTGACAATAAGGATTCTTTTAATTTTATGAATTTAATGTATGGAAATAGCACATATGTTTATTGATAGATAAAAGCATTTTTTTTTTTCTTTTTAAACCTAAAAAATAAATTGTCTTTCTTTTATTATAAGACTAGCAGGCTACGCCCGCTTCGCTGGTCACAATATTTAAATGAATTTTCAAAAAAATTGGATCAGTATTTATTTTTTACATCACATTATAAATAAAAACTTAACATATATATATATATATATATATATATATATATATATATATATATCAACATTGAAATTGTTATAGACCTTGCAGCTATTTTTTCCGCCCGTGCTGGATCGGGAAAGGGGGGGGGGCAGGTTCCCACTATTTTCAAAAAGGTCTTTCCCGGGCACTTCAATCTGGGTATTTATGGACGACATGTGGATCTTCTGTTATTTAATAATTACGATTTTAAAGATGACTCTATCTCAGCATTTTGTTTTTTAACCATGTGTTTTATAGCCCCGTTATTTACACTGTGTTAAGATTTGGTTCCTACCAGTATAACAAAATAAAATAAAAAGTAGATTTTCTTTTAAAAGGAATTAAATACATGAAAAACAAATACATTTTAATCAGTTTAATCGTTTTCCTCTATATACTACCATTTTTCTTCCAATAAATAATATATATATATATACATATATATATATATATATATATATATATATATAAGAATTTCGTCTTTAAATGAATGTATGAAATAGAAAATAATCTGGTTGGTTGGTTGTAGGATTTAAGGCCGATTGACTCCTGATGTGTCCTAGGCCTAGAGGGGGAATGCCCTCCGTGGGGGTCTTTCTAAGGGGTCCTAGCCCGTATTTACGCAAGTTTCGGAGGCAACCACGGAAAACTCCGAACGGCTAGGTCGATGAGCGCGACCTGGGATCGAACCCGGCACCTCCCATCTACCAGCTTTGAGCGCAGAACCGCTCGGCCGCAGAAAATAATCTGGTGTATCACTCACACGAATTTCTCTTACCATGAAATTTAATACTATAAATATAGGTTGGAGATTAAGAGGTAAGGTAACGAGTACTGTTATGTAAACCTAAGTTAAACAATTCAAATTAGGCTTCGGAAGAGTTTTATATGATAATTAGTTCTATGTGAGAGGAACTACCGCCCACCTCAACCCTCCGTTTCATTAATGCACCTACATTTATAAAGAATTTAATTCGGTTATTAAAAAATAATTCTGTTTTTTTTTTTTTAATTATTTATTAAAATTATTATTTAAACAAATTATATTTTATGATAATGCAGACGATTCCCATATTAGAGAAGTAGTATAACACTAAAAAAAAAAAAAAAAAAAAAAGTTGAATTTATTCTCAAAATACATTAAAAAGAAAAAAATATATATTATTATTATTATTATTATTATTATTCTTTTTTTATGAAAAAAAAATTCGATAACTTTATTTTAAATTATCGCAGATCGATGGTTCAACCATTCGCTTTAAAGGTATTGGCAAACTCTTTTGAAAGATACCCATCATGCAAATTTTCTTCCCTCGAGGAGGGACTTCCCCCCAAGAGGGGAGGCGGGGCTCTTACATACACAAAAAAAAATTCCCAGTGTACTACCTCTATTACAAAAAAATATATATATATTCGTTTCATTTGGTTTAGTGCAGTCTATAGATGTTAAACTCTACTTACCTGTAATTTACCCCATAGATGTAATGTATTTGAATACTTTTGAGTGTCCCTGTACACGAACCATTTGCTTCACTTTAACGAAAAGCTTACTTAGCATTCCTATATGATACGCATTTAGAATACCGAGTTTCTGCTACTATTTGTTCTTGAGATATGCTGATAACAGTAAGACACACAGACAGACATTCACACAGATCATTTGCTAAAAACATGATTTTCGTATTCAGGGGACCTCAGAACATGTAAATATAACAAAAACTTACGTTCGAAAATTTGACCCTAAAACAATACTTTCGCGATCCTATGGGTAAGAGAAAGTAATAAATAGTGAAATAACCGTTGCTAAGATACGCAGTTGATTACAATCAAAGAATTAAATTTATGAAAATTGAAGCATTAAAGCCAATATTTAAAATCGAAAAAAACAGTTATTAAATATATATATATATAATTCGAAATTCGAAATCATCTCGATGAGGTGCACACCTGCAGGGTCCCAGGTACCTATATGCCAAATTTGGAAGCTCTGCGATCAATAGTGTGAGCACCAGAGCGCAGACAGGCACACACACAGACAGACACTTATCTTTACTTATATAGAAGATGCAGGCTATGCAAACTATTGCAATGCCGTTTTAAAGTAATTTTACATGCTTTACTCTATAGTATGTACTACAAACTTAATATAAAAATATAAAATATATGGCGAAATACAAATATTTTCACTAAATAACGTTTTACGCACAAATCTTAACTGAATTTTATTTTATTAACTAAATATATAGATATAAATGCATCAAACCCTGAAGTAAATGTTGAAAAAAATTCAAAAGATTATCGCCAATAGTATGTATTGAATCTTAAAAAAAAAAAAAAAAAAAAAAAAAATAGTATTTTTTTTCCACATTTATTTAAAATTATCGTAATCTGTTTTTCAATTAATCAAATTAAAATAATTTTTGTTGAAGCTCCTTCGATTTCTCTTTCTTCTTTTTATTTTATTTTATTTCATTTTATTTTTTAAGCAACTGGTTTCGGCTCATTTATTCGTCGATATACTTTTTTTTTTTTTTTTTTAATTTTTAAGATATTTTCTTTGGGTTTTTATATAATAACGTATTTCAGTCTCCGTTAACGCTAGCGCATGCGAAATTAATGCTATTTAGTAAAATTACTCGCATTTCTATAGACATTGATGATTCTTATATCATGATGGAAGTATATCGTATCTAAAATTGTATATCAAGTTTCCAAATATTGGCCTTTTTTTTTTTTTTTTTTTTTTTAGCAGTATACGGAAAGTTTCGATGAAATATGTACATTTAATTAAAAGAACTATCATAATTATATGCTGCAGCTTTAAAAAATTTCATTTATTACTTTTTTACTGTATAATTCCAAACATTCTGTTTTTTCATTAATCTTTTATTGGTATTTTATTTGGTAGATTTTGTCTCGGTAATAAAATTTTAAATAAAATATATATAAGGTAAAACATATTATTTAAATCCCTAATATTTCATGGTAATTCATCAAATATTATTGTTAAATAGTTCAAAGCATAAAAAATTTTAAAGTGTGTGGCATTTTGGAGCAAAAATATTAAGATTAAACAATATATATATATATATATATATATATGTGTAAGTTAAATTAACGTTAGTTAAATATATGCTTAATTCAATACTCAGTTTTAATACATTATAATATTCGAAGAACCTATGCTGTACTAAATCTCTTATTATACTCACATTAGTGTGATAAGGCACGCATAAAGCGAGCATAGTAAAGTTGAGTAATGTATGCCTAATCATTATAACCTAAATGATCGACAAATAAGAAAATATTGCGATAAATCAAAAACTTTCTGGAAAAACGAGTTTGCAAAATGATTTTTTTTTTAATTTATTCATTATTAGGGGAGACTATGTTCATGATATCGATATAGTTAAAGATTTGACGATCGCAAACTCTGAATAGTTTTCTGTTTATAGAGTATTGTTTTCTGTTCTAAAGTTATATGATTAAGAGTTTAGGATCTAAGCTAGGAAATGGCTACAGATATGAAACATTACAGATATTACATTGAAACAAGTCAAAGTAATGGTGTTAATTGTTATTGAATAGAAAATTTGCAAGCTAATTACATAAATATTCTTTTTAATGCAGCAGTGTTCCTCTTTCTACTTTTCTAAATTACAATATAAAATACTGGATACCATTTTTTCATTTTTTTTTTTACACAAATACATAGATATTACTTTTTTTTACGTTTAAAAAAAAAAAAAAAAAAATGTTCAATGAAAATTTTAAATGAAAAGTTGCAAATTATCTTAGGAGTCGACGCTTATTGTGATATTTCATAACTAAAAATTGTTATATATAACGGGTGTACCAGAATAAAATAGACTGATATAAATTAATGTACAACTAAATTTATCTAAGTGAAACCCAACTAGGTTTTACACGTAGAAAGAATGATTAAAATAATAATTATAATAATCATTAATGTAAATGTAAATGATCCCCGTTGTTGTTTGCCATTCGATGTAAGCGTTTGGTTCAACTTAGACATTTTTCCATTATTTCATCCCTTTCTATTCACTTTACAGCTAGTTTTAGTTCTGAAAGCAGGGTATTTTTATATTTTGCTTTATTCCAGTTCCTCTGCTGTATGAATTCATCCCAAATCGAGTAGTACAGTGGATTTAAACCTTGACTGTTTGAAGGAGAATTGTTTTTATCGATTACAAGAGGAAAATGTTTCTCACACCATGCTTGTGAAAGTTTAGGGGTTTGAGATGTGGCCCCATTTGTTGGAAAGTCCAATTTTTTCCAAAGACTTTATTCCCAAATTTAATGCGATGGGCAATATATTGCTGGTGATCGACTTTTCCCTTGTCCAATATAACTAATGGAAATACGCCTTTGGAATATACCCCTAACCAAACCATAACTGTTCCAGGAAACTTATGTTTTTTAAGCACTCCAACTTTTTTCTCAGCTTCAAGACGATTTGCTGCCCCCACTCTTGCAATTTGAACATTTCACACACACACACACATATATATATATATGTGTGTGTATATATAATGTAAAACTTTCATGTGTATATACAAATAGCAATAGTCTATTTTATTCTGGTACACCCGTGATATATATATATATAGATAGATAGATAGATAGATAGATAGATAGAATATATAGATAGATAGATATAGATAACTCATAGTTTTAAATTCTTTTTGAAATTGAAATAGTAAATTTTACTGACATTCCGCACAAAGATTTGATATAACGTATATTATTTCATCTAGCAAAATATTATATGTGAGTCTCATGCCCTATTAAGTAAGATTTCAAAGAAAAACTCATATTTGCAAAAGGAAGAAAAAAATTTTCATTTATTTTCGATTTTGTTTTTTTAAAGATAAGAAGTTATATCATGAAGGCACATTTTTATGCATATGATTTTTTTTTTCAATTAATTTTAAAAAGCATGATATTTGGATCATGTCCAAATAGCTCATGAAAAATGAAAATTATTATTTTGTTTTCAAATATTTGTAATATATTGTTGAAAAAATCTCGTGCTTAGAAATCCATGCATGTATTTCCAGTTTCAAATTTAAATACATTATTCGTTATTATAGAAGCTTTATATTGCTTTTAAATTTTTGTTTTTGAACTTAATAAGATATCCACAATGCAGACTTTACTTCTTAAAAAAATTATATTAAAATAAAAAAATGAAGGATAAATTTTAAGAATCAATGTTGACGTATTTTAAATATCTTAAATTCATTCACTTAAAATATAAGTTACATCAAAAACTTTTGCATAAATTTGAATAATATTTTGAAATTTAGTTTTACGTAATACATTTGAAGAAAGTTTTTCAGGTAGACTGAGGGGAACGTGATGCTAGTAACCTGGAATTTCTCCATTTATGTAAATATTGTATTTTAGCTTTTAATTTGCACAATAATACAAAACAAGATTTGTGACAGAATTGTTCTAATAAATTACGTTAATTAAATTTCTGTAGATATCGTTCAACTGTTGATTTTTCCCGCATTTACAGAAAGGTTATAGGTTATACATCATTTTCGAAAGTGTTCAACTGTACAATATCAATACATAAAAATGTCATTGTTAAATAAATATATATATACATATAATGATTGAATTTGGATCATCAGTTAATAAGTGGCAAGAACGGGAAGTCTATACCTCAGCTTCTGTTCCATCTAAATACATCAAATTCACATGCGATATGACCATTATGAAAAGGGTAGGATATTTAAGGTAAAGACACCAGTGCTCGTCACCCCTAAAATCTGCACCAGTAGTCGTCACCCTCTTAAAAGAAATGTTAAAATAACCGTTTTTTAACCTGTATGAATTTGAATCTACCCGCATAAGATTCTCCAAAGCTTTGTGCTTCATATGACATAAAAAGTTCGATTTCAACTATTGGGGAAGAGTAGGGAGAAACAAAATAAGGGAAGTATACGTTAAATTACAATTGAATTGAGTCAACGTAAAGCAAATGATTAAGGGAATAGATATGCATTTCTTGATATATTTTGTTGTTCGCTGCTTTTGACATTGCTCATAAAGCATTGTATGTAATGCTTATGAAATGCTGAATACGATTTATGTGCAACTTTTTAAAATTTGACATAATATAAAGGTTTTTAAGGTATGACTACTACTGGTGCATATTTTGCACGTTTTACCAGTGCTCGTCACCCCTGACGAACACTGGTGTTTTAACATTTTTAATAACTGGGTAACATTTTGATGAAAAATACTATATTTTCGTTTAGAATTATGATGGTATAATTTTTACTTGAATTTGACTATCGGCACCAGTAGTCGTCAGGGGTATTTGTAAATGTAAACAAATGTATTTTAACCTCAAGAACGTGAACTTTATTGCACTTGTAACTTTTGTATAGCTTGTTTAAATAAAGTCAGTCATGGTACCTTTAATTCACTATGACTGACTTTAAACCACCTAAAATTTTCCATATTATTTTGCTGGAAAAATTAAACAATGGCACATAAACATATTTAGTTGTAAAGCGCTTTATCTAGTTTTCTGTTATATATTTTAGAAAAACAGACATGATTACTCCATACATCTGTCTAATGTATTTTAAATTTTTATGATGTCATGGTTTTGCGAAGATGTATTTAAGTGATGTTTAAGTTTTTTATTGACCGTGATAATTTAATTTTAATATATATATATATTTCGAGAATGATAAAATACAAAGTCTTAATTTCATAGTTAGCATGACTGTGAGTCGGTTCAAAATTATGTTAAGGCTTTTTTGTTATATTAGATGCAGGTGAATAACAACTTATATAGAAAATATTAAACATTAAAAACATTTCTTAAGCAAGTTTTCTGTTTATACATTATATTAATTATGTAAGATAAACAAATAGTTAAAATGTTGATAAAAATTACCCTGTTGACTGTTGTTCTTAAATAATTAAAATTGTAAGATAATATTTGATAACATTAATTAACATTAACATTTGATAACATTAATATCCATAATATTTGATAACATTAGCTTGATGTGAAGAATAATACTAGCAAGCTTTGCCACCTTCGCTGGTCCCTATATTTAAATAAAATAGGAAAAATCCCTATCATTATCAAAAATAAAAAAAAAAAAAAAACTTTGAAATCAGTCGAAACCGCAGTTAATGTTCTCGCTGGCTTCTGTAATAGCTTTCCGTCCCGCAATATGATGATTCGCTTCTACTGCCTTCGGCATAGAGTTAACCGCTTTTATCCTCCCCCCCTCTCCCATGGGTAAATTTAGAATTTTAACGAAATATTATCAAATTCCATATTCCGTACATTTAACCAATACTCAGACATCAAAACTCGCCTTTCTGAGTTAATTTGGAGTAGAGCTAAGGTTAAAAACGTGTTTTTTGTCCGCCCGGCCGAGGGAAGAGGGGAAGGGTGATTTTGCAAAATCGCCTTATAATGCGTCTAAGGTACACACACACAACCAACCAACGCATAAAAAAAATCCCCTCCCGAAAATAATTTGCAACAGAGTTGAGCTTGAAAACACATATATATATATATATATATTTCCACCCTCACATAGACGAAAGATCTTCGCAAAATCTCTTTATACTAGGTGTTGGATGCATATGACCAACTCACACATCATAAATCGCCTTTGTAAGATTATTTAGAGCAGAGTTATGCGTAGAAATACATTTTTGCTACCCTTTCTCAAAATTTGGTCGGAGAAAATTACGCAAAATACCTTTACAGTATTTTTGGGTGCGCATAACCAATCACCGCATCAAAAAATTGCTTTCCTGATATAATTTGTCCTGATATAATTTGGAGAATAATTACTCTTAAAAACGTGTTTTTGAATCCACCCCACACTTAATGAGGAAGAAGAGGTGAAGGATTTCTCAAAATTCCTTTATAGTATGTGTTAGGTACGCATAATCAACCCATACGTTTAAAAAAAAATAATTGCAATACAAAAATAATTTTTTATATACCGTGTTTTAAATTTTTCTGTCGAATCATATAAATGCTATTGAAGGCAGCGAGAACCTGAAACAATTGGCTAAAAGTAATTTAAAAATGCATCGTCACTGTGTTCTGAGTTATTCTGAAAATTTCAAAAGTCTAGGTAGTCGGGTAGATTGATGATCGGGACGAGTATATGATTGATGAATCATATAAACGCTACTGAAGGCAGCGAGGACCCGAAACAATTGGCTAAAAGTATTAAAAAATGCATTGTTATCGTGTTTTGAGCTATTCTAAAAGTTTCAAATGTCTAGCCAGTCGAGAAGTTAGTTAAATAAATTTTCTGTTGAATCATGTGAACGCTACCGAAGGCAGCGGGGACCCGAAACAGTTTGCTAAAAATATTTAAAAAATGCATTGTCACCGTGTTTTGAGCTATTCTGAAAGTTTCAAATGTCTAGCTAGTCGGGAAAAAAGTAAAATAAATTTTCTGTTGAACCATATAAACGCTGCCGAAGGCAGCAGTGACTCGAAACAATTAGCTAAAAATATTTTAAAAATCCATTGTTACTGTCTTCTGAGCTTTTCTGAAAGTTTCATATGTCAAGCTGGTCGAGAAATCAGTTAAAAATCGATTGCAAGATTTGTACTGATAACGCTGCCGAAGGCTGCACGAACCCGGAGCAGTTGGATAAAAGTATTTTAAAAATGCATTTTCATCGTGTTCTGAATTATTCTGAAAGTTTAAAATGTCTAGGTAGTCGGGAAGTTAATTAAAAATCAATTGTAAGATTTGTACTGGACAAACAAACAAGAATACGCGTTAATAAAAAGCATGGTAAAATCAATCTTACTGCGATAATTTGGAACAAAGTCACTCTTAAAAACGAGATTATTACCCCCTCTTCTGCTACTTACCCTCTGCTTTAAGTAAAGATATATTTGAGAACGAATAAAATTTTGAAAACTTTTCTTAAAAGCAAAGAATTTTCAAATTATTTCGCATATGAATTTGTTTTATTCGCAATATTTTGAATTTTACCATTTAATGTTTTGTGTTTTAAACCCTAAGAATGGATTTGGGTTCTAAATATGTTGCAAAGATATTTCGTTTCAATAATATTCTGTTAATTTTGCAAAAAAAGCAATTAAAATCAATTTATTGAGCAAATTGTTGCGTTTTATTTACATGACGACCACTGGTGCAATCACCTGACGACTACTGGTGAAACGCAGTTTTCAAGTGACGAGCACTGGTGCATTTTTATAGGTTTAATTTTTATTTTAAAAAAAATGGCTTAACGTATTGAAAAAATGAAAGTGTCTAACAACAACTAGAAGAATCAGTGTATAAAATATACCAAAGTATAATATTGATACATAAATTCCACATGAATGCCACGCGAAAAAAACAAACATTTTAAAAATAAGGCCTTAAGAGTGACGAGCACTGGTGTCGTTACCTTAATGGTTTCGTAACTGAGACGACAGGTGCCGCTGTATATACTTAGCAGCTACAATTTTCATTTGGTTACATTGTAGAGAATCATAGTGGGCCATGATTCTCTAATGTAGATTTTACTTAATCTTAAATATGAACTTAGATTAACTTAATTACGTAATGATGAAAGCTCGAGACAAAGTTAACAGATAAACAAAGTTTATTTAGCATTCAAAATTAAGGAGGACGTTGAGCTAACGTAATTTAAATAAATGACCTCAGGAAATAACTTTAACAAGACATAAAATAAGAGGTTGCTTTATCTCACGAACGCTGATCCTTTTGACGACTGCTCACGGCTACTTCTCACTTTTCGTACTTTAGAGCGTCGAGCGGATTCCCGAACACGACAGCCTCTTTTATTTCTTTACTCCACAAAACTACACCTCTCTACCATCATTCGCATTAAACTATCACCATCAACATTTCTCTTAACTCCACACTAATCAGCTACCCCTTCATCACCATTCCACTACATCACATCCTATATCTATATCTATATCTAGCAATTCACTATCTTTCCTTTTATACTCCATTCAACAACTCCCTTTCATTTCATTTCAATCAAAACCTTTTAACATCTCTTCTACTCATCTAACACCGAGATCCTAATTATTTGCCTGCTGCACAATGCCGTCATAAAACAATCTCGACCAAGACTTTCGCCGAGCCCCTGGCGACGAAGTAATCTAACCGTCCCAACTTTTGGTGACGGTCCACAGCTCGACCTCACAACATCTCAGTATCTACTGGTTAAAATTCCAAACTGAATGAATTTGTTTTTATGAGCAGGTATTAAATGTTTGCACAAGTTAACCGATAGATGTCACTACTATATACAACGATATGGAAGTAAGTAATGTGATGGTTACATAGTATAAGTCTTCATCTTCCGTACTGACCAAAATGGTGTTTTGGTATGTTTGTAATTTTTATTATGAGTACCGTAGATATAATGTTTAGGTCATATACAACATGACATTCACAAACTAATCAATATTGAATTGAAAATTTCAGACTAGGTTTTTAACAAAAACGGTTTTTAAAAGGCATTCATTTTTCAATACTTTTTTTTTATTTTACTTTTTTATTATCATCGTTAGTTTAAATTATTGGAAAATTCCAAATCTTTGATTTCACATAAATATTTTTAGGATTGTCAGAGTCCACTGTACACAGTAGAACTTCGTCTAATTAGCCTTGATGTGCAAAAAAATATCGTAGATTATAAACCGAACGAAAACAAAACAAATCTTAGAACAAGGCTTACACATTTTTGTAATTATTGAATTATTGCTCGGATTGCTGTATTCAATTTGTTTCCATAAAATATATGCACCTATATACTTACGTACTGTAAAAAGAAAAAAAAAGAATTTAAGTTTATCACTTTTAAAAGTTTTTCCTATATTCATACTGAAAATGAAACAGACAATATTGACAAACAAATTATTTCAGTTCACAACACTAAGCTGACTTCTGTATAAAAAAATTAAAAGGAAAACTTTCATTTGCAGGCTCACTTGTGACATCGAATACATTATAACCTATGGATAACTATGCAAATAAATTCCTTTTAGAGTAATTTTTGTATATATTTAATGTTGTTATATTAGTTAAACAACGAATACTGATTCATTTTTTAACTCATATAGTTTGAAAATTACCCCATCCTGTACAAAAATGAATTTTTCCAATTAAAAGAAGCAATCTTTTTTTATATAATTCATTAGAAAATTTCAGATGCAGATTTAACGGAACAATAAAAACAACTTGTACTAAAAAATGAGGATCATTGAATGGAAAATCTCAACCGTTAACACACACACACAGACAAATATATATACACACACACATATATATATATATACATATATGCGTATATGTACGTGGTGTCATTTCACGGCTCGATTGGCAACAACCGCGATGCAGGCGTACGATAACTCAGCTGTTGAGGAAGCGCGCGGCAAGAGACCAGAGACCATGAGGCAAGTATTTATAAGATTTAAAATGTTTTCAACAGTAGGAGCTTAAGCAGAGGCTCTGTGGTTGAATGTCGATAGCTGAACGCCTTCTGTGTCTTCAACAATATTCTGCTAGAAATATTAAATATGCTTATAAAATGTATTTTTCCCCGAAGGAAAGGTCACATGGATGTGGTCAAAATCGTTTGTTTATCAACGTGCGTGCATTTGCCCGTTTTAGATAAACACTGTCACATCGTTATAGAAGTTGCTCCGTTTTCAAGAAGGATATCAATTGCCTAAAATAACGCATATCTATTTGACGTGAAGCCTGCTCTAAGAAATTTTCTTGTAAAAATAGGAATCTACCCATTCATGCAGGCTTAAAAGCCTTAGTTCACCGTTGTCTAATTCGTGTTCCCTGACAGCGGTCGCGTGAGTGCTACATTACTGTTTCCAAGGAGTTTTAATGCTGCCCTCGATGCTTTTCGTGAGTGTCTTTTTGAACCTCTACAAAAAGCCATCTTCGATATGTGTAATAGCATATCAAGTTTCATCACATCAACAGAATTCTGTAGTGATTTATGTATGTGCTTGAAGTAGTGAAGTACCAAGAGTGCATATTTACAAAAAATCTTTTCAACATTATTAACATAGCCAGTACTTTTTTCAGGCTATGTTATTTTTTTTTTTTTTTTTTACATAAAAATTAACTATATTTTTCTTTTTCTCTTTTTTTTTAAATTAACTGCCCTCTCCCCTCCCTCTTCGTAATTCTTATTTTGTTTTGTTTTTGAATAAATGATATTACAGGAGTTTCAAAGGAGAAATTGTTAAACGTATTGGAAAAAAATGAAAATAATTTTTATGGATGATTCGTCTCAACTGAAAGTTAGTATCCATAAATGTTTCACGTAAGTACTTTTTTTTTTTTTTTTTTTTGGGGGGGGGGAGGGGATTATTGTCTTTGAAAATGGTATAATATTTCCTATGTGAGATTGATTTTATTACAATGTTTTTAATGTGCAGGAAATTAATTTGTTTATCTGAATTTACAGAAAGGCTGCCCTCGGAAAGTAAATTTCGGGAAAGAAAAAGAGTAAAGTAAAAATAACTTAAAGTATTTGTTTTCATAATTAAGTACTTTTTAAATATTGGATTGAGTTCTTAAGCAATAAGAAAAACTTCATTTAAATGTGCATGTTTTATGTATACTTTGATACTTATAAATACATTGCTTGAACACATTTTGTTTAGAGGTATCGATATTTTAGAGTATTTTTATTTATTACATGTTTTTTGGTATATAATGCATAATTGCATCTGGCAGAATTTTAGAATTTCTTGAAGAAAAATAAAAAGAATGGTATTCATTTTATCAAATGATATAATTTTAAATAAAAAATGTGATTGCTTACCAAGAAGGATAGAAGTTATCCGAAATCGTAACTTAATTTTTTTATTTATATGCTGTTAATTTTAGGAGTTTATTTAATTTGGACTGTTTTCGAACAAAGAGTGTCATTTTGAATCAAAAATATTTTTGTTTAATTTTGTTTTGCATGGATATTATTTATGGTATAAATAAATACATGTTATAGTTAGCATGTACCATGCACCTAAAATAAGCTTCTAAATTACATAGATGTTTATGTTCATTTGTTTGAAGATAATTTTGTAAAAACATTTTAAATGTTGAATGCATTTGAATACAAAACACACACATTGAATACACACACATATACACACACACACACACATATATATATACACACACACACACACACATATATATATATATAAAGAAGAAGAAGAAGAAAAAAACATGGTGCATGATGATTTTTTGATGTAGCAAAATTTTAGGTTATGTTTCATATTTAGTAATACAGAAATGGAAATGTCCAAACTAAGGAAAAAAGGGTTAAAAGCTAATATCAACTCAGATATTACAGATTTAACCAAAACGCGTCCTTTTCATATTCCAATCCAGCCTTACTCTTGAGACCCACTTGTTCTGCAATTTTTTATGAGTCAAATTAAGGGTGTTTGTAAAATTATTAAATAGGATATGGAGCAGGCAAGTTAATTTTTTCGAGCTCATCTTTCAGTACCGGCTCTTTAATATTTTTGTACGATCCCATGTTTAGAGATTACGTAAGCCTAGATCAATTTATTTATAAGTTTAAGGGTCACTTAAGAGATATTGCTCCTGCCGCTTATATGCATACCCTTCTTCAAACTTCATAGATGTTGCCATCAGATTCGGTGAATAATGTATCACACCGAGTGAATACAAACATCTCAACGGTCTACCGCGATTTGACTAATGAAGCAGGCAGGAACCCTATAAAACTGATCCATTTCGTAGCAGCGTTACCATATTCTATTATAGTTACACTGTTAAAAGAAAATATTAGAGACTTTAACGAAGCCGTTAAACGAGCCCAGTAGAATCAGGAGATAGAGATCTCCGATGCCATGCCCTCGAACTCATCCGTTACTCAAATAAATGATTTAAATAATGAAATAAGTTACTTAAAACAACAAATTAATGCTATCATCCATAAAAAGAAGATCAGAATAAAAGTAATTATGAATCATAGTAACATAAAAATAAAAATAATAAAACGCGTTTTCCTTATAACAATTTTCGAAAAAATTACGATAATAATGGTATAGCTTCACAGACTTCAAAATTTAGTTATAGTAATAGGACAACTCAATGTGCATTTTGTGGTCGAAATAACCATTTCATGAAGGATTGCAGAGAGTTTCGCCCTCTCAGGAAAGGGTCAGAACTACAACATGCTTATTACAAACAAACTCGAATATGTAATAATAGTAATGTGGTGTATTTCGCCATTGTATTCCTGATTAAATCTATTGGTCTTGTGGTAAGTGACGTCACGTAAATGTACATGTACCTGTAAACTGTATTGTCCAATCAGTGATCTGTTAATTTCCCTTTACTTTTATCTCTGCTAAAACAGATCAGTCTTCAAAATGTAGTCGTGTATGTAACTTGTGTATTTCATCTGTAATTGTCTTAGTCATCCATTAAGTTCTATGTGTTTAAAATGTATACGCCTCGTCATATTAGAGTTATGGCTAACTTATAAATCTTCTCCTGCCCATGAAATACTATAAGTAATAATAATAATTAGAAAGTTTATAAAAAGAGAAATTTTCCCAATGTTCATGCTGAATCCTTTGAACCTAATAATTTAAACTAATGTACAAGTCAAATAGAGATGATACATTTGAACTCAAAAAAACTTTTAAGATATCAGCATTTATTGCGCAAAATGCTGTACCACATCAAAATTATTTGTTATATGTTAATGCACATCAAAGATATTCTAGAATAGGTTCTTCAGAAAATAAATTGTCTAAAAGTTCACAAACAAATATTAGTCTTCAGGGCGAGTTTTATCAAAACTGAGCCGAATTTGTTTCTTGATCAACAACCAGAAATATTAGCAAACGTTTACACGCGCCATACTAAACTTCCACCTATAGCCTGCAGTTAACAAATAGTTCTCCATTTTTACTTGCTTCAGGTTCGCTGCTCATTCTGATATTAAATAGTTTATTTCAGAAATTAAAACATAATAATAAACATAAACAAGTTCCCTGCCAGGTATCCATTAAAACAACTAACTTTAAAGTTTCATTTTCAGCCTATATCGAAATTGCATATAAAATTGAACAGGAATTTTTTTTTAATATGTCATTTTTGTAACAGATTTAGATTGTCAATCTATATCTCAAGACCTTTTGAGGCTAAATTTTATGAGTAAAAACAATGTCCAGTTATCCCATGCTAAGGGAACTGTTAAAATCAAAGGTAACATTATAACACTTCGTGACTGTGATAAAATAAATAATGATCTAAATTATCACAATTATAGAGAACTTGTGAATAATCCATCTGATGCTGAGTTTGATAATGGGGGACTACACTGTCAGACCGATCTTGGGCAAAATTCAGGAGTTTCGGAAAATAAAGATAATTGTCCAATGAAAAAAACCTTTTGAAAAATATGCAGCTATGTTTGTCAAAAATAAATATGATATCGGAATCATAAACATTGAACCACAATGAGTGAGATTAACATCAGACTAACCGATATCATTGAGAGCACATAAAACCTCTGCAAAACAACAAAAAGAAGTTGACCATCATGTTTGAGAGCACTTAAAAGCTAATATAATTAAAGAGAGTTCCTCTCCGTATTCTGCACCTGTGACACTTGTTTAAAAAAAATGAAAATAAAAGAAGTCGATTTCGCGTAGATTTCAGACATTTAAACTAAATTACTAAATCAGATACAGAACCACAGCCACTAATAGAAACACTTATCGAAAGTTAGGCAGGAGCAGATATTTTTTGAAACTAGATACGGCTTCCGGATATTGAGACATATCAATTCATCCCGATGATACCGAAAAATTTGCTTTTGTACCTAACAATGGATTATATGAGTAGCAACGGTTGCCTTTTGGGTGGAAAAACGTCCCTAGTGTAATTCAAAGGGCTATACGTAGAATTCTCCCTAAACATAAAATAAAATTTGCGGCTTATTATTTTGATGACATAATAATATTTTCGGAAAGCCTAAGAGAACGTTTAAATCATATCCAACAGATTTTTGAAATTTGCAGACAGGAAAAATTGAAAATAAAAGCATCTAAGTGTTCATTTAATTTTTGCAAACTAAAATACAATTTCTTGGGTGCGAAATTTTTTTATGACATTTTAACTTCATATAACAGTAACATCGAAGTAATTAAAAAGTTAAAGCCATCAACTAACGTTAAATCCTTACAGAAGTTTTTAGACACAGTTAATGTTTACCATGAATTTATAGATAAATATTTGACAAATAGAAACCTCTAAAATAATCTATTGAGAAAAGAGACAACTTAGCAATGGATTGATAAATGCCAAGAAGCTTTTGAAACTTTAAAAAATACTCTCATCTGTAAACCTATTTTAAAAATATCCAATCCTAAAAAAGAGTGTCATATTTTTGTTAATGCTATTCAAAATGGTGTTGGAGCTATTTTAAAATAGTCAGATATCTCCGGTGTCTTGTACCCAATTCCCGCTCATTAAAATATTATGAGAAAACATATTGTTTTACTGAGCTGGTGTGTCTTGCTATAGTGGATGTATTAAATAAATTTCATTATTATTATTGGGAAAAAAATTACCATACATGCGGACTATGCGGCGTTAGTTTGGTTAAGGAATGAGAAAATCTTAAAAGGTCGTTTGTTCCGTTGGTCCTTACAAAGTATGTATGAATATATTGTTAAATACACAAAAGGCAGCGCAAACATTGAGCTGATATGTTATCTAGTAATATACCAGGAAATAGTACTAATGAGGAGTGAATTGAAAAAAAAAAAAATGAAGGAATCATGTTTCACATCTCTTGCAATTAGATGAAATTTAAGAGGCGCAAAAAATGAAAATTTAACAGGAAAATTCACTAAAATAAATAATGTCTTATGCCTTCCTAAGAAAGGTTTCAATAGAATTGTTGTCCCATTTTCTTTAAGACATAAATTACTTAAATTGCTCATAAAAAAATCGGACACCCAGGCATTAAAAAAAAAAAAAAAAAAAAAAAAAAGAACTTAATTTACTTACTCCTGGTTATTATTGGAAAAACATAACTACATATATCACGGACTTTGTTAAACATTGTCACATTTACCAGTTGAATAAAAAACCGCGTCAAAAAAGGTTTCGCCTATTATAACACATGCCTGCAGTTGATAAATCTTTTGAACTGATTGCTGTTGATAGCGTGGGTTTAACTGTTACAATTCCATAAGGAAATATCTAACTTTAATTGTAGATCTTAATGCGAGATATATATGGCCATTTACCTCAAAGTCAATTACTACTGTGACATATACTAATTTCCTTAAGCAAATTTTCAAAATTCAAATAGCTAAAAGTATGTTAAGTTATAAGAATCCATCTTTTACATTATCTCGTTTTAAGAATTTTTTGAACTATAATAAAGTTAAATAACTCTTGAAAACAGCTCATGGACCCGAATGTAATGGTAAAGTTGAGAGACTCAACCAAACAACAACTACTCGCTTAAGATGTAAGATTCGTGAGACATCTAAGAAAATGCCATGACCTAAAATATTAGAGAAAGTAATTGGAAAATATAATGATACTCCTCATTCAATGACAAAGTTTCCACCTGTATATCTAATGTACAGTCGGCAGTAAAAGTATCCAAGCACTAGCAAAAATTCCTATATAAAAAAGTACTCTTAATACTGTTTTGTTAAATAAATCCTTGTCGAATATAATCGAATATACTAAACTTCATGTTCAGTATCCTCATGTTCCTATCCTATAATCGAATATCCTAATCCTCATCCCTGTCGAATATCCTAATCCACATGTCCTTAGAGATTAAGAACATGATTCGAGAAGGATTTATTTAACAAAAGAGTATTACGAGTACTTTCTTTATATAGGAATTTTTGCTAGCGTTCGGATACTTTTACTGCCGACTGTATGGTACAATTCCCTTTCCAGTTCCTTTAAATAGGGATATTTATCCAACAAGAATCACCTCATGAGGTGTTCCGGAGACATGCCATCACATTTTTTATCCTACACGGAGAGGATAGCTCCTCTGCTTCGATAACCCACAGAGGTATAATTTTGATGGGAGTATGAAGGACACATCGGTCACGACAGATTTTATGTGCACAAGCAACCATTAATGCACACGACGGTCTTTGGCCGGCGGCGCGAGTACCAAGCTCGTGGCTTCCAATGACGATCCCGGAGCTATACCGAAAGGGCTACCTCGGCCCCTATGAGAAATTTTGGATTGAGTGTTGGAGGAAAAATGAAGTTAATAGTTTCAATAACTATTTTCTATAAATTGACTTCCGAATGAAGAATTTTGTATTATCCTGAAGTGTGGCTCTTTACAGTTAACAGTCTGGAGTGTAATTAAGGGTTTCTACGTAAGAATATTCGAGTCGATGGACACGAAGTACTCACGTGGTGAGAAAAATTACACATAATTTTAATTCATAGTCGTATATATTCAACTGAGTTTTTTAGAAGTTACGCCCATATCTTAGTGCCTCCCTTTCCCTTACAACACAAATAAAAATTTGAGTTTTAAATTTAAGTAATATATATTGTATTCACATCACACACCTTAGATCATGCAAGAAAACAATTTATAGGTTAAGGCTGGAACCTAATCTCTACAAGTTTGTGATCTCCATGTAAAAATATTGTTTACAATGTGTTGTAGTCATTACGATTTTTTTCTATTAATTATACGATTTTTTCCATTAATTTTCTATTATATTCCGTAAATTTAGAGTATGATTTTATGAGATATATGAATTTTTCAATACGATGCAAGAAAACCTGACATACGATAGTAGAGACGACATGCTGTAATCAGAATTAAAAAAAAAAATTAAACTTCAAATGAAAAATTAAGCATTTATAATAAATAATTTTTAATTAAGAATGTACCATCGTTAAATAATTATTTAATTTAATTTTTATTTTTAGAAAGAAATAGCCAAATATATATTATATATATATATTGTTAAAAGAAAACAATGAAATATCATAAAAGTTTTCTATGTTATATGAAGTAAAATTAGTTGAAGTTTTGTTGCTTTCGATAGAAAAAAAATCCATCAGAAATTTTAATTGATTTGGTATTTTTTATTCAATTAAATATAACGCAATGTACGTTTATTTAAAATAAACAATTGTATAAAATCCCTTATGAATTTATTTCTTTTTGACTTTTTGAGAGCAATTGAAATCCATCTCATTCTACCTCATATGTCTTTTTGAAATTTAAATGTATTTGTTTGAGCTTTGTATGACAGTAATTTTATATATCAGGCTAATAAATCTCATATATATAGATATATGTGTAGTAAATAACTGACATAAGAACATTAAAATATAATATTCAAATTTTTAAATTTTCCAAAAGACGCATTCTATTCCTTTTAATTTGCCTTGAAAATACTGAAGGAAGTATTATTATTATTATTTAAATATCCTTTCGATGAAAAAAATTATATCAATAATATTTTAAAACAATAATAACAAAAAACAAAAAGATTGTTCCTTAAGATTTTGTCAATAATCCTCAAAAGTGAATTTCTTTCAATATTTAGTGTTTTTTTTTTTTTTTTTTTTTTTTTTTTTTTTGAGGTCTTAATCGTCTGCACTCCTCAAGGAGGAAAGAAAAAAAAAACTTTGAGAAATAACAACTTTAATTAATAATTAGGACTGTGCTTACTTGTGCATGAAAATACAGAAAAATATCTCGTGATAGACACAACCTTCCAGATTTATTTATGCTGACACACACACACACACACACACATATATATGTATTGTTTTTATTCTGTTAATAACACATAAATTAGTAAGAGTATTTCCTTTCTATCTTTATGTATGCATATTATCAAAAATATCACTATAAAATATACATGTAGATTTTAGAATATATAAACCTGAAGGGAAAACAAAAATCGCATTCTCTTTTATATTTTAAGTAACTTAATTTAAAATATTTCAGAATTATACATTCAAATGCATGTATAAATAATTTAACATCAGTATAAAAATTATTACGCGAATTTAATTTTTTTTTTTTTTTTTTTTTTTTTTTTTTTTTTATGTTTCAAATATTTCCCCTAATACACACCTTAAATTTAATATTCGGAAGAAAATACTGAGATGAAAAGTTTTCACAATTATTTTCCCTATTTGAAATGCTGATTATTAATTTCTCACTTTAAGGGCGTTTCAGAAACATCCGACTGTCAGAATTCCTCGTACAATTATGCTTTATCAACACCAACGCTAGAAGTTCGGGAAGTGAAATGAATGAGATTATTTAATCTTCATCAAGAGAATCTCTTAAACTTTATTTTAATCAAGTAACTTATTGTGAGTGTTCTGAAGCAGAATTAATGTATGATTTTGAACTATTTCTATGTGTTCGTCTTATAGTTTTTATTTAAGTGTTTATATGTGATCTACTCGGTTATTGTTTTTCTTATTTAATATTCTGATGAAATAGCATATATTAAAATGATTCAAAACAGATTTATATGCATCACATGAATGTAATACTGATATTTATCTTGCGTTCATTATTTGTAGCAACTGTCTTGCAAAAGCATAAAAGAAAAAACATTTTTAAAATTTCTATTTCTACTTTTCTAGGTAAGTAGATTTTATTTTCTACCTCCATTATTAAACGATATTTCACGTTTTGAGGACTGAGGAATTCTAAAATATCGAAATCTATGTAGAGTCCGTTGTTAGATTACGCAGATTGTTATTTCAACAATTGGTTTATTTGTTTGTTAGATTTTGTTTTGAATATCTAAAGAAAAGATAAGCATAAAGTGGTTGTAGCTGTTTTAACATATTAATTTTCATTGAAAATGTATTTTTCCGACTGAGTGAAAATAATGCCTTGACCGGAAATCGAACCCCGGATCTTTGACTTACAAGGTCAATGCTCTACCACTGAGCTATCCAGGCCGACACGGAAAAATAAAATTTCAATAAATATGATTTTCTTCCACAGTTAATTGCGTGATTTTAATTAAAAAAAAAATATATATTAGTTTTCATACTTGCAAGTACTCTATTGATTTCCAACATTCTAACAGGTTACAATTTTACATAAACATACATTATAGGGAATTATGAATTCGAAATAATAGAGACTTGCTTGTAAACTAGTAGCATGAACAACTAAACCGAATAAAACTAATTGAAATAATAGTGTAAAATAAGTATATCTATTCGGAAAATTGGGTTCCATAGAGGATGGGACGGTTTAGTCTGAGTCATGCTTATTGATTCTGACAGAGTTTATCTTAACATAAGTAGTGTTTGCCCTGTAACAAAAATTTATACAAATAAATATATTATGTAAAACTGGGCGGATTCCAAATATGCCAACAAGTTTTATTCATAATTGTGCTTTCAAATTATTAAAGGATAAAGCATAAAAAATTTGCATATTTTATGTACTAATAATAAGAAATAAAAAAATAAATATTGAGACAAAATTAGTAATAATTCTTCTAATAAAAATTTCAATTTTAGTATTTTGCCATTTTTACCAAAACAATTTCACAGTTTATTAATTACAAAATTAAAATAGGATATTTGGATCAAAACTTTTGAATGAATACAATATAAATTGTTAAAATAGTAATAATAGTTACAATAGTTACAATATAAATTGTTAAAACTTTTAAATATATATTATATATATATCATATTCGTCCTGTGCAATGTTTGAAGAGTTCATTTTATATATATGTAAGAGTGTGTGTGTGGCTATTATTGTAAAGTCTTTCAGCATGATACCCTGTGCAATACCCCAAAGACAGCCATATACACATGAAAATACACATTTTTCATAGAAATATCAAACATTTTATTTTTCCTTTTAAATTCATTTTTGTAATAGTGACTTGAAGTGTGGAAGCATGGAAGAAAGCCTGTTTAAACACAGAGCTAATGTGGACAAGTTCAGTAAATCGACTATTTATCACTAAAAATTCCTCTGTAAGTTTCCGAAGTTTCGTTTCACTTGTATCCAATTCCGTGAATAGATACTTGGTAATACAACTGTTCAGGAATAAAATACGTAATAAATAAGTAATAAATAAGTAATAAATAAGTTCAGGAATAAAATATAAAACAATGTTATTATGACAAAAAAGTATGCATTATTTTATTTTTAACAGCAAGGTTATGCTTTTTCACTTCTAGAGTTCAAATTATAGTTATTGTAAATGATTATACTCAATGCTTATTTCGATAGTTATTTTTGATCTGCATGGTTTATACAACAGAGTATGATTCCTTAATATACAAGAAGATGCATGAGTGTAGTATGGATACGTTGCATTAATGGATTTACCCTGTTCGAGTTTCTTAATCAGTTCTGATCGTAAATTGACAGAAATGAATTTTGAATATTTCGTTGATATTCAAAAACAATTCTTAAGAAAAAAAATATGAACAGCAGTTCTATTAAGCTGAGGCAGATATACTTTTCCCCAGATATTTAGGTCTTATCATAGACAAGGGTTTTATGTGCACAAGGACTGTTTCATTTAAGTTGGATTCGTTTTATCGTGGTATATTACACATTTTTATTAATAATATTATTTTATGCAGTATAAAAATATTTTATCCACACTACCCTCATGAACTGGGACTAGAGCAGACAAAGGCATATTTTTAAAAAAACATTTTCTTGTTCTCAAAGAAAAGTTTAATGTAGCGTTTCTATATTTAATACTGAGTTGGGATTTTCTGCTACTATTTGCTTTTGGGATATTCTAATATGATACATAAACACATCAACCAATATAAACCTGATTTTTGTATTCAGAGTAACCCAAATCATGTAACTATAACAAAAACTCAATTTTGAGAATTTGACACAAAACTAAAACTTTCTCTACAATGCATGTGAGCAAGAGACAGTAAAATTTTTATTTTCATAATATATAACAATTAATCTGAATTGAAATAGTGAATCATGGTTATTAAAAAAAATGCTATATAGTGATAAAGTAGAAACAAAACAGTACTTCACATTTCATTTGTGAATAGTTATTCTTGCATATAAAAGAATGGTTATATATTTTAACTACACAAAACAGGTTCTGAAAGTTTTAGAAATTTATTGTGTTTTATTTTTATTTTTTAATATGAATCGCCAAATGTTGTAACTTATTTATTTAATTATTTATTTTTACATAAAACGAAATTCTTAAATATTGATCAAACATTTATCAGATTAAGTTAGTATTCTATGTGCATACATAGAATACATAGAAGACAAAAGTTTAAACACATTATTGTAAAAATAAATTTACTATTATTCTGACATACAGTTATGTTAATTTATTAACTTTATCAAAACCTATTATCTGACTACGAAAAATTATTAAATATCTGTTATGTAAATATTTTCTCTTTGATAACAGGCAACTTCATTAGAATCCATTTATTAATACACAAATTCCACTAATAAATGCCCGCTTCAGTTTTCAGGGAAGTAAGCTAACCATGGGTGAACGGCTTTCATGCTCTAGCGATTTCGAACTGAAAAAGAATTTATGCAATGTATCCATTCCGTAAAGTAGTATGTGGCTGGTGTCACGGCACGCAAATTTAAGGTTATTATCACCTTATAAATCTGGACATTTAATACAATATCGGTTACGTGCATAAAATATAATTTTTCACCTTTCCAATTCAGTGAAGTGAGGAAAATAAGTGTTTGCTTTCATCTATTAGTAATTATCGCAAATTGTTTTATGTGAAATTTATATAAGAATATTATTATTTAAATAAGAATATTATTCCAGTAGAATTAAAATATGAAACTAGATTGACCATTTAAAAAAAAAAAAAAAAAGAAATATTCCAGCGAATTAAATACTTCAAATTATGGAATTAATTAAAAATTATTGTTTATTGTATATATAATTAACGTAAAAAGTTATTTAATGAAATAATAATCTGGTATATCACTCACACGACTTTCTCTAACCCTGTATTTCAACACCATAAAGGCATTTTGACGGCAAAGGCAGATTAAGGCAGATTAAGACGTAAGATGAATGAGGTAAAGTAATAAAGTTCAATCTACTTTTCAAATTATCCAAAATAAGATAAGGAAGAGTTTCATTTGACATATAATTCCATATTTTTTTTTTTTTTTTAAAGTAAAGCCGATTGACTAATCTAGGGTCCTAGGCCTGAGGGGGATTGCCCTCCATGGGTGGGTCATTCAAAGGGGCATACTAAGGCGAGACGTATTTATCCTGGACGACAGGACCAATGCCTCAGCCCGCCCGTTTCCGCTCTTCGATGTCTTTTTCTAGTAATTTTTTTCCTTTTGTTACTTCCGGTGTGACCTTTTTCTCAAAAAAAAAAAAAAAAAAAAAAAAAAAACACTTGACATTGTGAGTTTTTTTGGTTTCCTTCCCATGCTATTTCTATGGTTTTTTAAGCTTTTTTCCCCCTCTTTTTCTACATTCTATTGTGCGGTGAGCTTTGAGCGCAAAACCCTCGACCGCTGGTGGGCAGTATGTTTCTGTGTAAGGAAGACTACCGCCCCCACAACTTCTAGTTCTTATAACGACTTATATATTTATATCGACTACATATAGAAATAAATAAAATGTCAAGACCGTTATAACTTTCCTTGAAACTTCCCAATCCTATTAATTATTTTAATTACAACCTCATATGAACTTTAAAATGAACTAAAACATTTCAAATGGATACACTAAAATGATATTTCAAAATACTTTATTGGAACGATAGATGACTTGCAAAAAGGTTCTTCCTTTCTTTTTTAACACTTAAAAAATATATAATATATTTATTAGTATATATTTACTCATATATAAGAAAAGCGTTTTTAACATGATTAATACGAACTTTTTAAGAAAACATAAATCAATTTGTTAAAAAAAAAAAAAAAAAAAAAAAAAAGAAAGTATCATTAAATATTTTTAATTATAAATCCCTCATTAAAATTGGCTTTATATAATCCCAATAAGCAATGAACAGCTGTAGAGCAGCAAAATAAACTGAAATCATATCCCAAGTATTTGGAATAATAATAAAAAAAATAAAATAAAATAAAACATATTTTAACACTTTTACATCAAGTATTTTTTAGTAAGGTATTCGAATAAATATACAATTTAAAGAATGAATCGTAAATTTCTCTCAACTAACTTCGAATAGGGAATTTTGTAATATTTTTTTTTTCTTAAAATTAAAAAAATAATAATAATATCACTTTATATACTAGGATGAAACTTTATATATGACTATCTTTTCGCAATTTAGAGCAAATAAATTTACATTTCGGAAATGGAACTGTTTAAAAGATGTACCTATTTTTTTGAATTAATACTATATTTGACTCAGTGAAAACATACTTTTTAAAAATAAATATATTATCATTAGCAAACCGATAATAAATAAGCATGCACAAAAACACTGTACAAGAAAATATGCCATTACGAAAAACGCATGTAGAAAATTTCGTTCATATTTTATGGAAACAATTTTATGATTTGTTTTTCTGTTTTTTAGTTTGAGATTTAAAAAAAAAAAAATCTGACAATTTTAAAATAATCATCTGCTACTTTTATCTTTAGACTGGAATGTAAAACTAACAGATTTCATCTGATAATGGCTCCTAAAATTCATCGATGGTTCGAGGATTACGCAACTGCACTTTCCGAGGGGAATTATTCGTATCACCAAACTTCAAAGAGGTGAAAAAATCGCGATTGTTTTATTTATAAAAAAGGAATTTATAACATATTAAATTTTAAATGAAAAAAATGCCCTAGCGAAACCACGAAACTTCATTTTAAGACTGTTCGAATGCAGTAAAATAACAGGTCTTTGACCTTGAAAAGTAAGTCAAACGCCAACTCAAACCTTCATTGCGTTGAAACTAGGAATATCTTCTGGGACTGTAAGTAAAATCAATCCTAAGTATTTGAAGTTAAAAAAGTTGTTTAAACTTAAATTTCATCTTAAATTTCATCTTAAACTTAAGTTCATCATTTAAATTTGTGGTAAAACTCGATAAGATATAGGCATATTTAAGTCACTGAAATAATAATAGAAAAAAAAAACATTGTTGAATATTCTATTGATTAGCTGACAGGAATAAACATGCGAAATGGCTTCGTCAGTGTACAGAGATGTTCTCAAAGGGATTCAGGATAGTTACAGGGTTTTGTTGCGCCGAGGAATTAAAAATAAAAAAAGTCTCGAATAAAGTCAAGCTCAAATCTTGCTAATATCAGCAAAATAATTTAGAACCAATTTTTGAAGAAGAAATTCCAGTCTTACATGGAAAGGACAGTGGTAAAATTAAAATTGATATGGATAAAGCTTCTAATCACATGTCTAAATCCACTGATTCTTTTTTAGAAAAGAAAAAATCAGAAACAGGAATAAAATGTATCTGATTTAATTAAATACTTGTAAAATCACTTGGCACTTCTACAATAGACGCTTGCGCTTTTGGTTCATTAAAATTATTCTTAGGAAAACGGCAGAAAAAGAATGGGATAAAATTGATATTCTAGTACTCAGAAAAGGTTAACTTTTATAGTAAATTCAAACTGGAGCAATTATCAAAAATCATGGCTGTCACATAGATGGAAATTAATGCAACAATACGACATTTATTCATAAAACTCAATAACTACACTCCTGCTGAAAAGTTTAGCAGGATTTGTAAACGATCTGATTTTCAATTTAAAAACATATCTTTTGATGAAATGTTTTCAAGCATTGGGGTCTTCCACATGTTTTTTAATGAAGATTGGTTTAAGAACACTTTTAGGGGGACGGTAACAAATTGTGCCAATTCAGTAACGCTTGTGATCACCCTATATCGTTAAGCGAACGAAATGATCTGTAACTTTAGAATAAGTTAAAATAGGCCCTGTTCAATTTGAGGATGAATTTGTGTAACTATAGAATATAAAATAAAAGAGATATAAAAATTTATTTTAAAACTAAAAAAAAGAAAAAAAGGCTTTTTTATTTATAATATACTCATTTTTAAACGAAAATTATTCCCATATTCAGATAATTGTAAAACCTTATTGAAACATAATACTGATATCGGAATATAAATATCTTAAGTATCCCATGAAATATAAGCATTTACTTTCACTGTGCATGTGCGAAAGATAGAAAATGTTTTATTGGTTGAAAGCTAGATATCTTGGGCAACTTTCATGAAAAATTCGTTTGAATAGAGTAAAAATTAAGCAAATTGTCGTCAAAAGAACAAACTAGGTTTTAGGTATTTTCCAAGAGTTGAAATTGCATAAGGGGTTTTTCACATACCGCGTAATTACTCTGAAGATCCAGATATTCCAACCATTTTGCAAAAGTTATTTTTTGTGAAAAACCTTTATAATCTCCCAAATCTTAGTAAATAAATAAAAATATGTTAGGCTCACAAGCTTATAAGAGGTTTTTCTTTAAAAAAGTACTTTTGGAACGTGGTTGAAATAATGGGAACTTCAAATTAATTTCGAGGAATGTGAAAAACACC
Source organism: Salticus scenicus (assembly GCA_963930645.1). Classification (NCBI taxonomy): domain Eukaryota; kingdom Metazoa; phylum Arthropoda; class Arachnida; order Araneae; family Salticidae; genus Salticus; species Salticus scenicus. The sequence continues at coordinate 122,160,567 of OZ005648.1, read as the reverse complement.
TTATGAAATTTCAACTCTTCGAAAATACCTAAAATCTAGCTTGTTATTTTGCCGACAATGTGCTTAATTTTTACTCTATTCAAATGAATGAAAATTTACCCAATTACTCTATTCAAATGAAAATTTACCCAATATATCTAGCTTTCAATCTATGTAACTATTTTTTTTTTCAATTTTTCGCATCTTTTGTGATCACCCTGTATCGTTAAGTGAACGACATTATCTGTAACTTTAGAATATGTTAATATAGACCCTGTTCAATTTGAGGACAAATTTTTGTGACGATAGAATATTGAATAACAGAGATATAAACATGCGTAGTGAAAACATTTTTCATAAAAAAACTCATATTTCATGAGATATTTAATATAATTGTAATGTGATTGCTGTATACTGTTTCAAAAGTGATTTTTTTTTTTTTCAAATTATCTGAAAGTGGGAATATTCTTTAACCACATTTCTTGCGACCATGGAAGCCTCTGCGCAAGTGCGGATTGAACGAGTCCACTGTTAAAATAGGGGTGACTGAGCGAAAACATGTGATAAGATAACCCCGAATAACTGGATGTTTGCCAAATAACTATCTTTCGGCCAATTTTGGATCCCTCCAAACTTTTAGACTCGGCCTCACTGCTAGTCGAAGGAAAAGTGGTCGCACTATAATTTACGTTTAAAATTCAGTATATTATAAATTTAAAAAAATGTTTTTTTTTTTTTTTTTGAGTTTTAGAATAAATGCTTATATCTCCCTTATTTAACATGATATTGTCACACAAATTCATCCACAAATTGTACTGTGTATAAGATAACATATTCTAAATTTACAGATCATTTCGTTTATTTAAAAATACAGGATGATCACAGACATTATTGATTTTGCCCAGTTTCTTACCGGCTCTTTAATATTGTCTTAAACCAGTCTTTACTATAAAACATGAAGACCCAACTTTAAATACCGAATGTTTGAAAACATTTCATCAAGAGATAAGTTTTTAAACTGAAAAAACTGATTTTTTGTAAATCGTGCTAAACTTTACAGCAGGAGTGTAAAGTAATTTCTGTAAAGTGTGAACAACTTTCTGTAGAATTTTTTATTAAAATCACAATCAACTGATTGGAAGAAAATCATATTTAATGAAATTTTATTTTTCCGACTGAGTGAAAATAATGCCTGGACCGGGAGTCGAACCCCGGTTCATTGACTTACAAGGTCAAGGCTCTACCAATTGAGCTATAGGGGCCGACAAACGGTCAGCATTACTCACTCAGACAACCTTTAGGCAGAAACATCTGGTCTATCATTTAGATAGCTCAACAGAAATAAGCCGCATTAAAGGAAAACACCATTAAACAATGGGAGAAAGAAATATATTTTTTTTATTAAAATCACAATGAACTGATTGGAAAAAAATCATATTTAATGAAATTTTATTTTTCCGACTGAGTGAAAATAATGACTGGACCGGGCGTCGAACCCCAGATCATTGACTTACAAGGGCAGGGCTCTACCATTTGAGCTATCCAGGACGACAACCGGTCAGCAATACTCACTCAGACAACCTTTAGGCAGAAACATCTGGTCTATCATTTAGATAGCTCAACAGAAATAAGCCGCAGGTAAAGGAAATCACCATCAAACAATGAGAGAAAGAAATACACTTTTTTTATTAAAATCACAATCAACTGATTGGAGGAAAATCATATTTAATAAAAAAAAAAAAAAATTCCGACTGAGTGAAAATAATGCCTGGACCGGGAGTCGAACCCTGGATCCTTGACTTACAAGGTCAAGGCTCTTGAAAATAATGCTTGGACCGGGATTTAATTTCATTAAATATGACTTTCTGTAGGCTTCAATTTGAGTAATTAAGTATACGTGTAAAAAACGTCTTGAAATACAAAGGTTTTTCTTTTATAGTCATTATTATAGTGATGAAATTTCGAAATTTTCGATTTCCAACACTTATTTTTAATCGTAGATTTTCAGATTCAAAAACGATAAATACCGTTTTACCTACTTTTAAAATTAACTTTTGTTTAGGTGAATAGGTTTGACGTCTCACTATACCTACACACTGGGGAATTAGCAATAGTTTAGTTTACCTCTCTACAGGTTGCCCGTAGATCAGCCATAAAAATATTAATTAGCGCGGAGCAGATGGTTTCTGCAATTCGGTAATATTATAATAAATTCTGCATTATAATAATAAAAATAAAGTTTAAAATGCAACAGAAACAACAACAATAATAAGTTATCCGCGCTGAAACGAAAATTGGCAGTTCCGACAAAATTTATTCGATTACGTGGGTTATTCGAATGTCCAGGGAAACAAATGTACGTCAATAGCCTACTGAGACAGATTTTGGTTCTAGCGAATTTTATTCGTGTAACCGGGATATTTGATTTTCGGTTACCCGATTAAGTGGGAGCGACTGTAACAATAAATTAACTGAACACCAGAAAATACGTAGAAACAAATGAAAGAAAATAGAGGGGAAAAAAATGGAAAATTATGCATTTTATATGTCGTCATTGTCTCAGTAAACGAATCATTGTAAATATATTATCGTAGAAAATGAATCTCCAAATATATTTCAAGAGATCATAGATAAATGTAGTAATTGAATAGAGATTATAAAATTTCTTGATAAATATATATTTGGATACAAATAATTAACACCAGTAAAAGTAGTACGGAGTGTATGAGAGTTTGCATGGGAATGCTGAAAATCTGTAAAAAAAAAAAAAAAATAAATAAATAAAAGAGGAATATGTTTTAATTCGAAAAAAGAGGCTTCGGTCTTGCGTTTTTATTTTTATTAATATTCTGTAATACGTTTTTCTCTCTTTTGAGAGATTTTAGCTTTTAAATTAATTTCTTTAGAAATAGACCTATTGCAATCACTTCGTTTATGTATCTATCTATGTATATACAGGATGGCTACTAAGTATCCGGAAAAAAAATTGAGGAGCTTTTATACACTGCCTACTTCATAATAACCAATTATTCGTTGTTGTAATGCTTTTATCTTTAAATATTATTTTTTTAATGATTTGCATTTACTCAACGGGAAGTTTTTGAGAGATCAGGGGAAACAAAAAATCTATCAGATAAATGAAAAAGTTTCGTGATATTTTCAAAGTGCAGATCTAAGATATTATCTGGTCCGATGAAAAAGTTTTTACTGTTCAAGTCGCTAAAAACTCGCAAAATCAACGCAAACTTTTCGATCTAGCTCTCAAGAAAGTCAGAAAACCTAAAGATGCAACGAGGTTTTTGTTTCTAAAATGTTTGACGGTTTGGGCTGAGATTAGCAACAAAGGGAAGACTCAACTGTTTTTTTTTTTTTTTTTTTTTTTTTTTTTTTCCAAAGAGAACGTGAAAAAAAAAAAAAAAGGCAAATTTTATCAAAAAGGTGTTTTGGAGAAAGCTGTATTTCCATGGAAGCAAAATCATCCGGCTAAGAACTTTCACCAAGTTTGTGCTCTGGTCCATGGAGTCAAATCAACGTTTGTTTTAAACGATGTCAAAGTGAAAATATATCTGATATAAATCTGTGTTCTTCTAAAAGCTCTGATTTGTATCCAATGGATTTTTCAGTGTGTGGTTTCTTAGAAGAACATTTGCGAACACAGAAAATCATACATTTCATAGACTTAAGAAAGCCCTGAGCAAAATACGGGATGATTTAGATCCAAATTACTTACGGCGCACCGTCACCTCACTTCCGAAGAAGATCGCAGCTTGCATCAAAGCCGATGATTGCCATTTCGAAAACTCATAGTAATAAATAATTGTTAGACATTACTTCTGCAAAAATAGAAGCTTTAAATTTGCTTGCTAAATTTTCCCGGATGCTTAATAGCCACCCTGTATATATCACTATATAGCTTACATTTTGTCATCACAATAACTTTCGAAATAATACTTCAAATCAAACCAGCGAAATGATCATATAAATATTCTGGAAGAGTTCGTTAACAAATTGCTCCCCTTTTTTGTTTTCAAGTTGCGACCACATGGAAATTTCAAATCCATATTGTAAAAAGCGTATTTAAGGCCGGATGTGTTTGAATATTTAGGTAAATATAGACCCCATACGGGTCTCATCTAAGTTTATTAATGTACTTTATCCACCATGTTTAACAAAGAGGAGGATATCTTAAATAAACTGGAGCAACTTGGAATCAAGCTACCACTTGAAAACTTAACATAACAATAACTTCTAAAATAATACTTTAAATCGAACCAAATTTGAACATTGAACTTATCTGATAAATATCTTGAATGAGTGTGTTAACCAAGTTGCTACGCCATTTTGTTTTCAAGTGGAGACCACTTGGAATTTTCAAATTCCCATTCTAAAATGCGTATTCCGAATTTGTTCGAATTTTGATGTATACACAGACCATATAAGGATTTCTATCTAGTTTATTAATAAACTTTATCCGCTATTTTTTTTTTTTTTTTTTTTTTTTTTTTTTTTAAGTACGGTTGGTATAAACTAAGCGGGACAACTTGAAATCACGCCAAAGTTGGACAGTAATATTATCGTACAAAAATCTTGGATAAGTTCACTGGGCAACTTGTTCCGACATTTTTTTTCCAAGTTGCGGCAACTTGAAAATGTTCCATCGCGATAACTTTTAAATTAATAATTTGATTCAAAATAAAATTGGATAGTGAACCTACTGTTCAAATATCTTGGATAAATCCTCTTGGAACCTTGCTCCGATTTTTCACTTCCAAGTGGAAGCCACTTGTAAATTTGTCATTATGAGAACTCTTGTAATACTGAGTCAATTCGTATCGAATTTGGGTAATGGAATTATCATTCAAATATTTCACATAAGTTCGCGAAGCACCTCACTTCGCTTTTATATTTCAAAGTGGTGGCCACATGAAATCACGATACCACTTGGAAATTTCTTATTACGATAGTTTTTAAAATACTGAATTAGTTTAAATCAAAGTTGGACGGTGAATTCATCATGCAAATATATTGGATCGTTTCACTGGGCAAGTTGCTACTCCATTTTGTTCCCAAGTTACAGACATTTAGACTGCCACTTGAAAATTTGTCATACCAATAACTTTTGAAATACTGTACAGATTCGCACCAAAGTCGGACAGTGAATTTATGCTTCAAATATCTGGGATGAGTTTAATGGGTAATTTGCTCGGTCATATTGTTTCCAAGTTGCGACGACTTAAAAAATTGTAATCACGATAAATTTGTAAATATTTTTTTTAATTCACACCAAACTTAGAAAATATATTTTTCATTTAAATATCTATGCTTTCGGTACTCAAGATTCTCCGCAATTTTGTTTCCAAGTTCCTGCCACTTGAACGCAGCCACATGAGAATTTATTATCGCGGTAACTTTTGAAATACTGAATTTATTCGAACTAAAGTTCGAGAGTGCAATTATCTTAAAAATATCTTAGATTAGTTCACTAAACAACTTTTTCTACCATTTTGATGCAAGTGGGGGACACTTTATTTGCAACACGATAACTTTTGAAATTCTGAATTAATTCGAACTAAATTTATACTGTACACTTATCTCACAAATTCATTCGATGTATTTGTTTGCCAACTTGGCCCGCTATTTTGTTTCCAAGTGCCGACCACTTGAAAATTTCAAATTTCAATTAAAATGTATTTATGAACCTATTTGTTTAAAATTCCATATGTGCATTGTCCACATCAATATTTCTACAAAGCCCATTAACAATTTGTAGCCATTTTGTTTCAAAATGGCGGCTAAGAAAAAAAAAACCAACCTACCCTTAAAAATGCGCGAGAAGGATTTTTTTTTCTTCTTTGTTTATTGTTTTAAATTACTGATTTAGCCGCAGTCACCGGGACTAACAAGTTTCTTTTTTTTTTTTTTCTTTTTTTCTTTTTCTACAGTGGAATAAAAATTGAGTTTTTGTTTGAAAATTTTGAAATTTTATTACCGCAAACTTAAATCAATAAAATTCAGTTTAAATAATTAAAAAAAAAGGAATACTATATTTTTATATGTTTCAATAATTTCTTAAAAAATAAATTTTCATCAATCTATTTTTTTATTTCATTTTTGGATACGCAAGTTAACTATATTTATTATATATAACACACTTTTTTCACAGAACGTATCAAATATCTTTGCTTGAATATGTAGGGATTATAAAGAATAATATCTTCGTGAAACAGATTTCACAAACTTTAGTTTAAAATATAAATTATGCAAGACAGATAAATAAACAGAAGAAAATTAAAAATTAAGACTCGAGACAAGAATTTTCTTTACAAGCTTTTACAATATTTTTCACGTATTATAAATATTAATTTTGCTTAAACCTTGTATTCTGTATTTTTATCTCCTGCGAAAAAAATTTAAATATTTTCTAAGCTTTTTCTTTGAACACTGTTTATGTAAAAAGATTTAATTGTTTTGCATCTTGTCAGTTCCTTTTCTTTCAAAGACTCGCTGTCAGTGCTTACATTTAAATTTTGAAATGTATTTTATATGTGTGTGTGTGTATGTTATTATTATTATTAATCCTGAAATAAATTTCTTTCTTTTGTTCTAAAAAAAAAAAAAAAGAAAGAAAGAAAGAAAAAAGAAAAGAAAAGAAAATGCATTACTGTGTTACGATATTTATGTAGAACTATTATTTTTTATTACCTTTTAATATTTTACGCATTAAGATGTTAATACATCTAAATATTATTTCATTGTTTGACACCGTTTACATATAATATCATTTATATGCATATGTAAATGTTAAATCGTGACAAAGATGAAGTACTATATCTAACAATGTACTTGCCCCCATTTTCTTAACACATTGATGATTGCGGATCATTTAAAAGTGCATTTTTTTAAGAAAACGAGTCTGTTTAGAGTACCAGACGCACACTCTGGACAACTGGAATTTAAATTTTTCAGTTCCTGAGAAGGACATAATATGACGTCCTGCGTAAATCATCTGTAGGAAGTATTATTCTACGGATTCCGCACGACATCCACTGAAATGGCTTGTCAAGCGACATGCGCAGAATACCGCTGCATGCAATAACAAATACCTCATCTTAACGTTTCTTCCCGCCATTTCTTTAGCCAGTATAAGTAGTCTAGTTACGATAGTAGAATATCGTGCTGTCTTGTAATTTCGAAGTCACTTCGCATATTAGTTTATTTACTTTTTATTAGTTCGATCTACTTCTGATGAATTTTCACTGTTTAATTAAAAGCATTAAGGTAACTCTGAAATTTCGCTTTATATTTATATTACCCTTCTTACTGTTATTGAGTGGCGAAACGTCTAAAAAGGATCCTAAATTTATTCTAAAAATACAATCAAAGATTATCCAACAAATTCCTAAAAGCATCCTACATTTGTCCCTAATATGTCAGAAATCGTTCAAAAAAGAAATTGCTTGATTACAATATGGGTGTCAACAAAAATGTCATAAATTATCTTCTATATTTTAGATATCGTTTTTATTAAGTCATAAAAGATCAGAAAAGTTTCTTGAAAATATCCTTAAGATATATAATAAGTTCTTAAGATTATCCCACATACTCGTGAAAACATCGAACTTTTGTCTTTTATATGTCCTGCAATTTGTATGTTGATGCATTCTGTGATTGCTGTGTGGATGCTCATAAAAATCCTTATTTTCTTTTATATATGATGTCCTTAGAATACGTCTAAGTGAGATACTTCGGCTTTCAAAGGGTGACAGGTGTATGTGTGTAGGACAGTACAGACCTTTGTCTGGATATCAGAACATCCTGTATATGACATAATCCGTATTTTTTCTGGATGGCATTGTGTTGTCTGGGTGTGATTAGGCGTTCTTCTGAAATAACATTTGTTTTAAGAAAACGGTTTTTGCGTATTCGTATTTAAGATTTTTTTGCTGCTGTTTTATATATAACAGATTGACATTCCCCAAATCGATGGCTGGGGATAAAATTTACATTTTTTAATCGTGAATATGTAAATATACTTTTAATTTGATATAGCGGTATAAAGGAACGCTAAAACGTGGTGTTAACTGTTGAAATTGAGAAGGAACATGAGAACAAAGTTTTAAAATCATGATTATATATATATATATATATATATATTATATCTTATTTTCTTATAATTGTAATTTAAAATATTTGTATCCTGTATATTGTAAAATGTATGTATCAATCAATATGCTAATTTGTAATGTGCACCTCTTTTTGATTATTAAGTTTTTTACCATGTAAGTCTGTCATATTATTATATATAGTCATATTATATACTCGCATATGTATAGCAACGCTTATTTTTTAGACAAACAAATATTTATAAATATACCTATATGTAAAGAATTTGAATGCAGGCAATGTTTTTAATAATTTTAACTGTGATTCAGAACGAAATATGATTTTAAGTACAATTACAGAAAGCAAATTTTGTTATAGAAAAAAATGCTTGAAAACAAAAATACTTTTTTTTAAAGCACACAATATTTTAATAATTCTAAATGTGATTCAGAACGAAATATGATTATTAGTGCAATTGCAAAAATGTCTTGTTAGAAAAAAAAAAATGCATGAAAACAAAAATAAACACATTTTTTACAATTTAGAAAATTTTATGTTTCGGTACATTTTTGTATTTCGTAAGAGACATTAATATTTTATAGTTCAATGAAAGTCATTATAAGCCATTATAAGTTATAAGTCATCAATGAAAGTTATCACTTTCTTAACTATATTTTACTATCTCATTCATAAAAATGCTTCCAACTATACGCATTAAAGATTTTTAATGGTATTTAAATAAATATTTTCATTTTAACTTCAAATTTTTAAAACTTAAGTTCATCTTAAAATTTTCTACATACAAATTTTCTACATAAAATTTTCTACACTAATTTTGTACATATATTTATTAATATATATATATATATATATCCCACTAGTTTAACCCCACAGGCAAGTCACAAGTCTTGCCGCCTGCCTCCTTCCTTCCTATCTTGTGTTTCTTAGGTTATTTTTTCATTAAGTTTGATACGTTTATGCTTTTAAGTTAAGATTTGCTGTGTTACTTTATTGATTCGTTTGTTTTGCAGGCTGATAATTAATAGATCTGGTTTCTTTACATTAATGTATTTCATCCATTGATATATATATATATATATATAATCTTATTGGACGTTGGTGTTTCAGTGATCTTGTATCTGTTGCTTGGCTTCTACTATGCTCAATAGATCATCTTTATTATATATATATATATATATATATATATATTAAATTTAAAACAGTCGGTGCCGCTGACATTTAGATTGATATAGACGAAAATTTTGTGATTATTAGAGCATACTAGTTCATAATATGTTTGTAATTTCTTCAATCAAAATTAGCTAGTTCTGTGGTCGTCCTGTGAAACTAAATAGTTCAACAAGTCGGTTATTATGACGTGCAGAGTTTCATTCACTTTGTACATTCATTTTGTACGGGTGATGTAGAAACACGTTAATAACTTCTCGAGTGCGTTTGTATGAATAATCATAAGTAAAACCTGCTTTGTTGAAAAATTATGACATTGAATATTTGTAGATATTAATATTTTGATATGTAAAGTACTTATGTATTAATTACACAGGCCTGCTAAATTGAAGTTTTTGCTGATTTTTATGTTATATGGTGTACTGATTTCGAAAAAGACCTGCATTATTTTCCATCATGTTTTTTCTCGAACACAACTGCATGTACTATCAGGAAACAAAGGTTTTCATCAATTTAAATTTGTGTAAAATAATAGATTGTTGGTGCAGCAAATTCGTCTTACAGCAACTTATTTAATTTTATAGGGTTGAGTGGATGAAAACCACTGTGGTTAAATCGCACGAGCCGCCTCTGGTCGCGAGAAAACTTCAAAGTTTCCTTGGGTGTTTTTTACACCAAATTATGGTGCAATTTCTAAAAAAAAAAAAAAAAAAACTGCTTTATTTGTTTTTATTAAGGTAAGTTACTTAAAATAGACAACAAACCAATAAAAGCAAATATTATGTATGTGTTAAAAATCGAAGTAAATTTGAATTTAAAAAAAATGACGTGATAAAATGTTTTTCTTAATTTTAAATCAGAACCAAAAAATATATAAAGTTCACATTTCAATAACCCTCGTACTTTTCTCATCAGAGGCCTCTGTTATTATTTTTTGCCGTAAAATCAATATACGTTTCTTAATGTTACGTACTATTACTTTTTTTTTTTTTTTGTATCAGTCTTATTATTAAACAAACGCGTTAACATTTATGTCTTAGCGACAAATAAATGAGCAGGGACAATCTCAGATCAGAAAAATATAAGTATGAAAATAAATGTTACTAACCAATGTATTAATTAGTTTAACTTGTCAATTATATCATTATCTTGTTTAGTTATGTTCATATTACTTATGAGATATATTATAATAAAATGAATTGATATTTTTTGCAGGCAAAATAAAGATAAAATTATTAAATAAACACACTGATATTGATTCAGTTCACGAATAAAATAAAAAATCAAAATGATGCAGCTAGATAAATTTCTAGAAATATAACGTTTGTAACTGAAATTTAAATTAAAGAATTAATAAACATTACATCTATTTTCGTATGTATTTTATAAAGCACAGGTCATTCATTACGAAACTTATAAAAGGATTCGCGGGGTCCGTGGTGCGATAACTGGGTACTTAATGTAGTCTCTGTAATGTACCAAAAAAGAGAATTTTTGCACCTAGGGTTGTGAGGTTGAGACGTTAGAACGTCACCACAGTTGTTTCATTTAAGCTGGATCCAGCAAAGTAGGAAGTGGGGACGGTTAAAATCACTCCGTCGCCAGTGGCTCGGTGACGGTTGAAGTCGAGATAGTTTTGTGTCGGCAGGGTGCTGCATTAAAAGACTTCGATTTTGAATATTAGTTAAATCAGAAGTGATTTTTAAAAGTACGGATTGAAATGTAGTGAAAGGAGGGTGTAGGAAGAAGTATAAAAATAGAGATGGTTTAAGGAAGATAGGGAGGATGTTGGAGGATCGATAGTGGATGTTGGAGGATATTATAGCGAATGTGCTGCTTCTTATGTTGGTGAATATCGAAAGTGGAGTAGAGGAGATTTAGTTGTGTGAAGTTAAGTAGTGTTGAGTGTTGGTGAGTGCCTACTAGTTTTCGGAAGTTCAAGCTGGGATAGAAGGGAATCCTCTGTCCCATAGTGAAGCCGTAGTTGGAGTACGAGTGTGACCGTCTCTACACCTTTCGACTATCTGCTGGGGTGAGATATTTAAAGTTATCTACTTAATTTGTTGATTCATATATTTTGATTAAGTAAAACGCTGGCTGAGCTATATAAATTTACCAGGCCGCCCTCCCATTAATCTGCTCAAATAAACTTTAGTTATTGTTATTTAAAGTCTTGTGTTCTCTTAGTAATCTAAGTATTTAAGTTAAGATGGAGTTTGCAGGAGCGCAAACTCCACAGTGTTCTTAAAAAGTATTTTTATAAACAATTACGTCACCTGCGATACCAAATAATATTTTATTTTCATATTTTGTTGTGTCAGTACTGGACAGCGCAAAATAAACTTGTTTAATAAATAAACTGTTGAATGTTTTAAGTATTATCATACTAACTTTGTATTTAAAGTATTACATTTTTTTTAGGATTCAGCTGTACTATTTTCAATAAAATTAAAGCTACAATTTACAAATGTGAATTGCCGAAAGCAAATTATTAACAAATGTCATGCATTAATTTTGAGGCAACTGGATTTTTATTTATTTATTTATTTATTTATTCATTTTTTTTTTTTTTTTTTTTTTCGAGAGGACACTTAAGTTATTATCTCTGCTGCCGTTCTTTTTATATTTTGAAACACTAATATATATATATATATATATATATATTAGTTATATATATATATATATAGATAGATATAGATATAGATAGATATATATATCATAAAGCTTTCAGTTAATAGTAGGAGGCAGTTGGGATAACTGATGACTGAAGCTGATATTATACATTAAGATAAAGTAATTGAATATTTCAGAAATGAACAGTTTCTGCTGGTTTTTAACTTCTTATTTCAAATATAAATATAAAATAACTCATCGTAAATCTTACAATCCCATCGTTTTAAAAACTACTTTTATTTTACATGAAACTAAATTTATTTTAAATTAAATATAATGCTTAAATTAGCTGCTTGAATAGCTCGATACATTTTGTAAGTCAAATACAAAATGTATCGAATCATGTTAATATTAAAGCTAACTAATCCGGGATTATAAAACTGTGTTTATTGGAATAACTTTATGGATAGTAAGAAATATTTGTTTAAAAGGAACGAATTTACGTTGAATGCATTCATTTGAAAGATACTTTTAAAGTTATGTAATTATGTAAATAATTTTTATTCATTCGCCGAAAAAATTAACAAGCAGCTTAACCGTTTGAATTGTTTAAAAGGTATTAGTGTGGATTTTATGGGTCATAAAATTTCTGTAAGGAAAACACACAAAAAAATGGATTAAAAAATCATTTTTTTTTTTCAAAAGTCTGTTGCATGCATGAATTAACTATTTATTTGTATTTCTAAAGGTTTCATTGAATTCATGTCCAAAAACTTGCATGCAGTGTTACTAGATTTTGCTTCTTTTTTATTCAATAGTCACCAATAATTTTGAGAAGTGATATTTGATATACATAGTAGGCGATTAATATTAGACGTGATTCGATTAGGCAACCAATAAATTTAAAATTTAGCGGTGAATTTTGAATAAAAAAGCGCAAAATATGTCAACACTGCATTCATGCTGTTATAACCTTTTTAAAAATGTTAGAGTTAACTTATTAAAAAAAAAAAGAAAAAAAAAAAAACCTACATAATTTTTTCAGTTTCCTGAAGAAAAATAAAGACAATTATATAATTTAAATTATAAAAAAAAACTAAATAAATAAATAAATGACAATACTTTTCATAAATTTAATCTATCTCAACTTGCGTAATAAAAGTTTTGCGTTATTGAAAACAAACTTTTATTTTAGAAGCTAATGTTTCATGTTTTCGAAAAATTCTGTAAATTAAATTTAAAAAAAATATTTTTTTAAAAAAATAAAAGTTAAAGAAATAAAGAAAATAAAAAATTTAATGTGTTTCGCTTGTCATAAACATAATTATAGAAAATCTCTCCCTCAGTATAAATATATACACACATCTACATATGCATATACATATACGTATATACACTGTTTGTCGTAGAAATATGCCTACCCTGGTATTTTCAGGTAAAACCTTAAAATATCGTGCTAGTACTTTACGATTAATATTATTGTATTACTAAAGAATAACCTGATTTTGAAACAGAAACCGTAAAACATTTACATAATTAAAGAGATGTAGAGAAAAAAAATGGGCCTTTTGTGCCGTATCATAAATATACCTACGGTGCTAATTTATACAGTTTTCGTGCTCGTAAAAAGTCTATTGTTATCTGTTTCGACAACAATGCTAGATTGTAAAGGGACAGACTGTAGTTGAAAAAGCTCAAATTGTAGCTCTGCGTACCACATGTAAAAGTTATACCTTCATTACAAACGAGCTGCATCGATATAAAGACTATATAGATTTTATTAGGAAAAGGTGGTCATATGGCGTGAAAGGACGAAGAAGTCATCCTAAAAATTTGACTGAACGAGAAGTGAGGCACATTTCGAGAATGGCATCGAATTCAACAAAATCTGCTACTGAAATTAAACGAGAGAGCCAATTGCAAGTGAGTAAAGAGACAATAATCGGAGTTATAAATCGTAATCCTACTCTGAAAATAGAGAAAATTATATCTGCTCCAAAATTAAAGGTGGAACATAAAATTCAGAGACTATAATTTGTTAAAAAGAAGATGCGTCCAGAGTGGAATATGACTCTTACTTTAACGATATTTTCTCTTTTCAGTAATCACTTGTATAATTAGTAGAATATCTTATATATATATATATATATATATATATATATATAGATAGATAGATTTTTTTTTAATATTCAAATCATATTTATAAACGAAAAAAGAAAAATCATCTGGATAAATCTGATGGGTTTAAACTGTATTGGAGAGATTTGTGGAAAAAAATCGATATTTCTATAGCATAAATTTTGGCGATGGGAGTGTAATAGCACTTTGTACCCGACGGACGCTTGAAATTTCTTTCACATCATCAAAGATGAATAGCAGCGACTTCGTTAGTGTACTAGACACACATTTATTGCCATTTTTAAAGAAATTTCGTCGCTAAAAATAGACTTTTCAATTAGATAATGCAAACATCGAAACACGTTCAAACATTTCTCGATGGATTTCAGACAAACATATTCGCGTCCATATTGCCCATATCGTATTAAGCATTGAAAAAATACTTTTTTTTATCTATAAAATCTTAAATATATGTATCTTTAAGCCTATGTATACACACAAAATCAAAAAACTTACAAATCTTCCATTAGCTTAATCGGCACAGGTTGTCCTAAAAATAGGACAATGGTTTAGGATAGTCGGAAATATAAGGAAAACAGACCACCTAGATATATATTTTTTATATAATTCATTTACCAGTACAAAAGTGTAGAGTATTACCTCAATAAATTTATATGCCAAATATTCTTGAACGTAAAACCTTTTCAAGTTATAAAATGTTGAAAATGTAATGAATAAATCTTCAATAATCGTCATTTTAAAAATTAAAATATATATTTTTTAAACCTTAATTTAAACTAACGATAAAGACACATATGTATTTATTGGACTTTTAAATAATATATCGCCTTTTATTTGAATTAAAATATTCAAAATAATTTATATAAATACAAGTTAAGCATGTTGTTCTTTTTTTAGGGCGGTGGTGAATTATGGGCTAGAATATCTAGCCATCTCGCCTGATCTGAATCCTATGGAGAAACTTTGGGGATGGTTGTACGTTACGTATGGTCAAATAACAAGCAATTTCACTCTACAGACCACCTAAAAACAGCAATTTTGAATACCTGTTTCAAAATTGATGAAAAATGACAAGTAACCTTGTGCAATGTATGAATAATCGCAATTTCAATTAATTTAGAAAAACTGAAATGTATTAAAGATATGCTACTTACATATAATCTTTATTTTTCTTTGGAATAGTTTTGACACCCTATAAAAACACAGGTACATATACGTACTCTATACACATATGCATGTGTGTGTGTGCTTTTATTGAAATTTTAAAAATCATATGTATGTATGAACAATCTATTTAGAAGCCACACGTTTTAATGATTTATTTCTAAAGAAAAAAAAAAAAACATTTTAAATAAAATCAATGAGATATTTAATTTAAATTTATTTACATACATTTTTTTTTTTTTTTTTAATTTAACCAAAAATTTAATTTATTATTCTTAAAGGGATTTATAAATCTGTAAAATTCGATTGAATAAAGAGAAAAAAATATATAAGCTTAATTTGAAAAGCGTGTTTTAAAATCTTGTAATGTATTTTAAAATCTTATAATGTGTTTTAAAATCTTATGATAGGTTTTGTACAAATTTTGTGCATTAACACAGCCAGCATCAAAATACGGAAACAGAAAATATTACTCTTTCAGGAAAATAAATCCACTTTGGACGGTGTAATTTAAGTACTGAACATTTTGAAATATTTCAAAGAATAAAAAGCATAGCATAACATGAAAATTTTATCTAGTAACAAAATATAAAGTGGTAAGTGATTTAAAATTTTATATTTGCTGAAATATTGTATATAAATTATCATATATATGTAAAGGATAGTTTGAATTTTCATTTTGTAATTTTTATTAAGCAAGAAATAGCCACTACATATTCAATATACGTTAGCTAACATTAATTTAACGACGGCCTTTAGCTTTCTGAAGTGTGGAACCCCTTAAGATTGCGAACTCGGCGTTCTACTTGCTAGTCTAATGCAGTTTCTCATGAAGATGCCATTTTCCCATGTTCAATCGCTTAATAATCAACGAGCAAAGTTAAAAACTTAAAGTTTCTAAATAGACGAAGAAGCATCAGACATTGCTACACTCACCCATACAGCACATATTGTTTCAGTTATGTTGCAAAAAGCTTACAATCTTTCAAAAACGTAACACATTTAAGTATGCTCCCTGATACCTTTCTGAAATATTCGCTCTTTTTCCTTTTCTATTTGTTAAGTCATTGTAACGTTTCTGTTACGTATCTGATTTTTTCTTACGATCGCGGACATTTCTATGTTTTTGAAACTAATCGAAAAGCAATCTGAACGTTTTTAATGTTTCAATGGTACGTGATTGTTACGTTTCTGGAACATTTTGTGCTGTTAGGGCATATTCCTTTCGCTGACCAGTAGAGATAGGACAAAACGCATCACCTTTCAAATTACTCACCTTAGCACAGCTAACTAAAACACTACGGGACCGCCTAGCTTTAGATCACGTATGTATTTAAAATTAAACCTAAAGAAACAATAATACATTTATTTCAATAAAATGAAACTGAGGAGGGCTAGTGTTCTAGATGAAACGTCTGTCTTGTGTTTTAATATTTTTAGTTAAAATGTATTTTTAAAGTTTTATTTTTTTTGTATTTTTTATCTCATTTTAAATGTTACGTTGGTTTTAATACATTTGTTTTATAAATTGAATACTCATTCTGTACATATTTTTCAAGAATAATACAAAATTAGTTTTGTCATCTATGCGAGTGTCTGTGTGTCAGTTTACGTGCACTAGTACTGGGAAACTTGCGACTGTTATCTAAAATTTATGTTAATATTTTAAACTAATATTATTATATATGAATATTTATATTGACTGAATAAGTTGGTTATGTTCCACCATGGCCACATTACTGGCATAAACTACGCTGTTTGGCACTGGCCAGTTGGTGCAATAAATCAATCCCTCTTCAGTAGAACACTGGAAATGGAGAAGCATTAATTCCGGATAGTATTGAGAAGGTGAAATATTCTTCCTTCTTTCATCTAGGCTTCAAAAGACTAAAGCCGCTATCAAACGAAGAATCATACAATAGCCTTTAGCACAAAATACATCATGAACAGGTTTCTCATGCGAGAAACGATCCAAATATGCCGTTTGATACAAATTGACGAACGTATATTGGTCAATCACGCATTTTCGACTGTTTAAATTACATACGGTAGTCTTTAGAACGAAATCCTCCAATAAGAGAATCGCTATTACGGAACAACCTCTATTCTTTTCCCTTTTAAACATCCTTGGGGGGGGGGGTTATAGCTAATGTTGGGTCCGTTGTTTACATTTCTGGATTTCGTTCTTCCGTTTATGCTTAAAAACAACCCTACTGAATTCGTTTGGTCGCTTTTGAGCGGCAATAACTTATATATTAGAATATATCGTCTTCCGTCTGATAGCACCTTAAGGATGATTGAGATAGACCTACGTTATCAGTTCTCACCATCAGAGCGTGTTGATGATAAGGGGGTGGCATTCTCTACGCGAAGGATAAAATTTGTGAAGACATGTTCCTAGATTACCCATAGGAGTGAATACCAACCTATCGCCATTTCAGTAGGTTTATCGTTGTATTATAACTACGTAGTGAAATTGAAGATGGTATGGAATTCATAATTATGGGTATTACAGAGACATGACATAACAATCTTAAACATTCACGGAATGACAATAGCTGATGAATAGTCGTATGGGGTGCACATATTTCTTTTTACATACATATCACCCGACTGGCGTATAAATTAAACATCAAAAATTTTCTTTGATGAAAATTTTACCACATAAATTGACGGCCTGAAAGGGAAGTCTTATTCATAGTTTGTAAAAAATTACCCTCCTGCAAAAATATGGGAGCAGCTTAATTTTGCATCTTGTCTTTTTTAACAAAATAAAAAGAATTTTCCTTAAAATTATATTACATTCTGTATTTTATTTAAATATTTTTTATAGTTTAGCCTATTCAATACTGAAAATTAAATGAATTAAATTATATCAATAAAACTGGTCAATATTACATGGATCCAAAAAATATACCCAGTACATAACGATCTAAAAAATGTGCCTTTAAAAATCGCGATCAAATACTTTCATAAGGCACAAAGCACAGCCAAAACCCACATGCAATTTTTAGATCAATAAAACATGCTTATTATTTAATTTGATATATAAAGCATTAATAACACAAGTCTGCGAAGTCACACAATTTTTTATTTTTTACACCTTTGGTGGTGTCTAATGCCTTTTGCCTATCTTCTGCCTATTACATAAGAGTTTCTCACAAAGTAAGGATGAAGATCGAAAGAATTCACACAAAGTCTATAACAAATTCGTAACTTTTTACGCATAAAGCACTTTAAAATAGACTATTTTTTACACATTCCCTTTTAAATGTGTTTCTTTACATCGAAGCACTATTTAGAGCTTTTTCTCTTCTGCACCGTTTGAGGAGTTTGATGAAGGGGAGAATTTCTATACAGCTTCCCACAATAATCTGCTAACATGCTAACACTCCACCGTTCCTGATACTTCCTATACATTTCTTTCATGCTTACATGAAGTAACTGTCCTTGTTCTTCACACACATCATCTAGAATTTATGGTAAATAATTTAGATCGGAATTAAAAACTGGAGCTTTAAGCCAACAAAATTCCATTTATTACAAAAACTGCACTTGATGAAAATTTTCGAATAGTCATTCCTTAATCAGCCTCCCAAAATACATCGTAGAAACACATCTTCTGAAGAAAAAAATTTCATTGCTGACTTATGTAATTGGTTTACAATGTACCACAAACAATTTCAAATGCAGTACTTGCTAGAGTGGATGCCTCACATGTTTTTTCCCATTCATAGTGACGTATTGGCGCCAGATGTTCGTTTTCGCTGTCTGCCAAAGTGCAGGTGTTCTTGCTTGGCATTTCGTTAGTTCATTAGTTGTGTTCGCCGTGTTTTGACGTACAAATTTTTGCAGAAGGATAAAATAATGTAAAAAAATGCCTGGTAAAAGAATTTCAAGCGAAATGCATGCACAAAGAAACATTCTGAGCGAAGAATGTTATAGTACTGAGTACTATAAGATTCTTCGCTTAGAATGTACTCAGAAAATTTCTGCCAGATTACAATTGGCACAAAAGACAGTTTCCAGGTCTATAAGTAATTTTAAAAAAACCGGAAATTATGGATATCCAAAGCCAAAAGGTCATCAGAAGAGCACAAGCAAGCGCATGAATGAGTCCATAATTTTGGAAATCAGCGAAAGCAATATAAGCTATTTTACGAAAAGGTGTTAGCCAAAGGAAAATCCGCAGGAGGCTATTCAATGCCAATTTAAAGTTCTATTTGTCTGCTAAGAAGCCTAAATTGTGTCCCAAAAACATTGCTGACCGATTGACATTTTGTAAAAAGTATCAGGGTTGGACTGTGGAGCAATGGAAACATGTGATGTTTTCAGACAAGACTCAAGTATCGCAGTTTTATGCATTTTGTAGAAACATACAACGGCCTCTTAATAAAAGAGACTGTCAACGCTACATTATTCCCACCGTGAAGAATGCTGCAAAACTCATGGTCTGGAGAGCCATTTGTGTCAAAGGAAGATGGGGATTGTGGTTCATGCCTGAAGGCACATCAATTAATTGAACTGTTTATCTCGATGTGCTAAAAGAGAAGTTACCACCGTTTATTAACATCAACCAGTGCACACACATCCAACATGATGGAGCTTCTTGCCACCAGACTAAATCTGTCAAGACACGGATTGCAAAACAGGGGTTTCAGATCCTTGGGCCGTGGCACGGAAATTCCCCGGATCTATACCCAATCGAGAACTGTTGGGTAATTTCAAAGCGTAAAGTTGCTAAGCGTAACCCCACTTCACTTTTGGACTTAAGAGAAACTATAAAACATGCGTGTATTACAGAAATTACATCAGACTATTGCGAAAATTTATGTATTTCCCTTGCCTGATCGTATCCAAGCTGTATTGAAAAAAAAAAAAAAAAAAAAAAGATTCCACACCAAATATTGAACCCTTTCTCAAATATGTATGTATACTGTGCTTATATAACTAAAATTAATAATTCCCATATAATGAATACTTACAAAGAAACATTCAAAAGGTGTCATCATCAAAAAGTATTGAAAATATAATATATAATTTTTCTTATAATAATATTTTTTTTTTTATAATATATAATATAATATATATTTTTTTCATTTTCTGGTATTTTATGAAGCGTAGAATCACATATAATTTTTTCAATACTTTTTGAAGATGACACCTTTTGAATGTTTCCTTGTTAGTTAAATGCAATTATTATTGGGCATTCATAAACATCACAGTTCTTTGTGGTGAGTCATCCATTCTGGCCATTACTGTACACTACGGGGTTAGTTGAAATTCCACTTTTTTTTTTACTTTCTCTTACCCATAAGGTAGAGAAAGTATTGTTTTTAGTTCAAATTTTCGAACGCGAGATTTTGTTATATTTACACGTTTTGAGGTCCCCTGAATACGAAAATCATGTTTTTAGCAAATGGTCTGTGTGTGTGTCTGTCTGTTATCAGCATATCTCAAAAGCAAATTATGGCAGAAAGTTCAAACTTAGTATTCTAAATGTGTATCATATAGGGATTCTACAGTAAGCTTTTCGTTAAGATCAAGCAAATGGTTCGTGAACAGGGACAATCAAGAGAATTCTAATACATTACGTCTCTGAGGGAAATTGCAGGTAAGTAGAGTTTAACGTCTATAGAATGCACTAAACCAAATGAAACGAAATATACTTCTTGTAATAGAGATAGTTAAGTAGGAAAAAAATTTTGTGCATGTAGGAGTCTCACCTCCCCCCCCCCCCTGGGGGGAAGTCATCCCTCGAGAGGAGTAAATTTTCATGATGGGTATCTTTTAAAAGAGCTCGCCAAGACCTTTAAAACGAATGGCTGAACCATCGATCTGAGATAATTTAAAACAAAGTTATCAATTTTTTTTTACTTTTAACGAAAAAAAAAAAAAAAAAAAACTTAGAAAAAAAATAGGTTTTTATTTTTTATTTTTATTTATTTTTTTATTTTTTTATATTGAGAATAAAATGAACTTTTTTTGGAAATATGGTGTTATACTACTTCTCTAATATGGAAATCTTCTGCATTATCATAAAAGATAATTTTTTAAATAATAATTTTAATAAATTATTTTTTAAAAACATAATTATTTTGTAATAACCGAATTAAATTTTATATATATCTAGGTGCATTAATGAAACGGGGGGTTGAGGGGGCGGTAGCCCCCTCATACAGAATTAATTATCATAAAAAACTTTTCCGAATCCTAATTTGAATTGTTTAACATAGGTTTACATAACATTGTTACCTTACCTCTTAATCTCCAACCTGTGTTAATAGTATTAAATTTCAGGGTAAGAGAAAGTCGTGTGAGTGACACACCAGATTATTTTCTTTTGATTTATTTTACGAGGGTTTTTATTTTTAGAATATTAGGGGTTTTGTTCATTATGTATTTCATAAGCAAATTTTGAGCAATACACAGAGCTACACAAAACCTACATTTGAATTATTTTATTTTATTTTATTTATTTATTTATTATAAAACAGTTGAAAATCGTTAAGCCAATTTATGATATCATATTCTGTACATTTTCAAAATAAATTTATTTTAAGTACTTAACCTCAAATTATAATATAGTAAAACTCAAAAAAAAAAAAAAAAAAAAAAAAAAAAAAAAAGCGATAAATACTGTTTTGAAATAATTAATGAACTGTATATGAACTGTACTATTTTAATTTCTTGCTTTTATTATTTGAAGTTCGATGGTAATTAGTTTGTTTAAAAATTGCTTGTTTCATTTTCTTTCACTTTCATTTAATTTTCATATATATATGTATATATATATATATATATATATATATATATATATATTTATACATGATTGCATAATGAATACATCTATATTTAGTATATAAAACAGAGTAATAGGATTTTCTTACATACGTATTAAGATTTTTGAATTTAAATGTTTCTTTGGAAAATTGCGTCTAGCATTTGGATATTTTCCAAACTTAAAATTGGATTGAAAACATGAGTGCATGTTTCTTTCTTTTTTTTCCCAAGCTTTCGAGTAAAGAAAGAAATATGTTTGAGTAATATATCTTTTATTCAAGAAATATTTTGAATTTCTAAATTCATAACAAACATATTAACTTTCACGAAATAATTTTTCATCAATTTCAAAATGATATAAAATTCCCATTATTTCTTTCTTTTTTTTTCTTTTTTTTTTTTTTTTTTGTCACTTTTGTGCTCCATTTTCCTTGAAAAATCTTATAGAAAATACAATGGCGAATGCGTATGGAAATTTGTGTTTAAATAAATAATTTAATTTAGTGTCTTTTATTTATTTATTTATTTTATTCCTTTTCATTTTAAAATATACTAATATATTTTTAAAATATATATTATTTTTTTCATTATGATTTATATTGTACGTTCTTTACTTTCTCTTACCCATAGGGTCATGAAAGTATTGTTTTAGGGTCAAATTTTCGAACGTTGAGTTTTTGTTATATTTACATGTTCTGAAGTCCCTTGAATACGAAAATCATGTTTTTAGCGAATGGTCTGTATGTCTTTCTGTCTACCTGTGTGTCTGTCTGTGTGGATATCTGTGTGTCTGTTATCAGCATATCTCAAGAACAAATAGTAGTAGAAATTCCAAACTCGGTATTCTAAATGTGTATTATATAGGGATGCTACAGTAAGCTTTTCGTGGAAATGAAGCAAATGGTTCGTGTACAGGGACACTCAAAATTATTTCAATACATTACGTGTATGGGGGAAATTGCAGGTAAGTAGAATTTAACATCTACAGGCTGCACTAAACCAAATGAAACGAATATATATTTCTTGTAATGGAAATAGTCAACTGGGATTTTTTTAAATAAAATATTGAAAACAAGTTCAACTTTTTTTTATTCAGTTTTATACTCCTTCTCTAATATGGAAATCTTCTGTGTTATTATAAAAGATATTTCTTTTAAGTAATAATTTTAATAAATTGTTTTTTAAAAATAGTATTATTTTTTTAGTAACCGAATTACATTATATTTAAATGTAGGCGCATTAATGAAACGAGGGGTTGAGGGGGGGGGGGCGGTTGCCCCCTCACACAGAACTAATTATCATATAAAACTCTTCTGAAGCCTAATTTGAATTTTTAACACAGGTTTACATAACAATACTCGTTATCTTACCTCTTAATCTGCAACCTCTATTTAAAGTATTAAATTTAAAGGTAAGATAAAGTCGTGTGAGTGACACAGCAGATAATTTTTTTTTTTTTTTTTTTTTTTTTTTTTAAGCAACAAGAATTTCTATATAGTAAAAAAAAAAAGAAATATGTAATTTTATAAAATTTCATTCATATTTTATTTTCTTTATTTAAATTATATCATAAGTAATTATATCATGAAGATATTTTCATGCATACGATTTTTTGCAATTATTTCTAAAAGCCCTGATATTTTTTATATTTGGATCATGTCCAAGAATAATATGAAAAACATAAATGTGTCCGTTATTTTGTCTTCAAAAGGGACTAATATATTTTTTGGAAAAAATCTCACGCTTAAAATTTCAAACATGTATTTCAGTTCCAAATTTATTTTTTTATTTTTATTTTATTTATTTTTATTTTTTTATAAAGATTTTAAAAGTTTTAAAATGTTTCTAATTTTTGTAATCATATTGAATTAGAAAAATACAATGCATGCTTAATTTATTTAAATAATTAAAAAAATATATTTTTGTAATAAATGCTAAGTCTTGAGATATAATGTAAATTAACATACAAAACATATCATAAGTTTAAAACTTTTATGCAAATTTGAATAATATTTCATAAATTTAAATTTATGTGGTGTACTTAAATCAAGACTTACCGTTCATTCCGAACAGTGAACAGATTTGCACTGCTGTACCGCGATAATTACGGGATGATTATATCACAACTTCAAAGATATACAACTGCACACGTCTTGTTTGTTTGGTTATTGATAACATAAACATCAGATTTGTATTCTTGACTCGTAGTTCGCTTGTAAATCTTCGTCAGATGAAGACAGATAGCACACGACAGAATTAAAATACGAAGAAATGGAAAAACACCCAGGGCCAGCCCCGGAATCGAACCCGCTTTCTTACGCTCGAAGGCGATTAGCAGTGTGGTGACAAAACCACTCGGCCACGGAGGGTCCGCACACATCTTGATATGTGAGAAGCTAGCTCATTATGAAAAACAACACTCGGTAGACATTTGTGCATATCCACCGAGAGAAGGCGCTGCTATACTCCACATATCGTTGAAAAGGGAAATTATATATCTCAGATTATTTCGCGCTTAAATGAATAAATTTTATAAATAATTAGACCATTATGAAAAAGAATGTTGATTTAATTTATTTATATATAAGTCAAAGATTGAAGTTGTTATTACTCATATTTAGAAATTTTCCACTTGGCTATATCTGACTATTTTTCGTTATTATTGTAACAAACTGTTTGTATAAAATCTTTCAGAGGAGTAAGTGTTATTAATTTTTTATACATCTTACCCTTTAGATTATACTAAATGATGTAGAAGAAAGTTAGGTTTTATCCGAAATACTAATCAGAAAGAGATTTCAATAGCTTTGCAAGTTAAGTTATGTAAGCCTTTAAAACAAGTTTCAAGTCTCTCTAATCTGTAGCGTAATAAAACCTACTAATATCCAAATGGAACTGTCGTTTTAGGCTTTAACAAATATGACTTTAATGCACCACTTTTTCACACTTTTCATATGATCTTCTGTTGAAATTTTTTGAAGAACTTGAAGAGAAAGATTAGCCATTGGATTTCGCAGAGGTTCAAAAACCACTGTAATCTGTCAGTTTTAGCTTAAAACGCTCATAATGGCGTGTACTACTGGCGTATACTGCTGGCGTGTACTACTGGTAGCTCACAGATAGTTGAAGATACAGAAAGTTTTGAAAACAAAGATCCTGAATGGTTTGTTTAATTTTGACGATTTTTCATATTCAGCAACATATCAAGGATATACATTCGCCGCATAGCAATAAAAAAAATATTTTACGTAACGTTCGGTTGAGAGGGCTTTGCTTAGCACTAGTGCTACACTATTGGCAATCGCATTCCAAGTCGATTTCATACTTAGATTCTGGGAGTTAGGATAAGTGATAAATGTGATTTATTTATTGAAGGAATGTGATTTATTTATTGAAGGACGTATAGATGAGTGAGTGAATGGGTTTTATTATTTACGTCGTGCTGTATAATCACCCTAATAGATGTCCGTTTTTGTTTATTAGATGGTTAGTGCAGAAAAAAATCAATAGACGCCCTGTATATGTTTGTCAGTTTGTGCTCTTACAAAAGCCTTCGTTATAAAAACGACTTTATGGATATTTTCTAATTCTCCATATTTACTCCTTTTCAGATATCCTTGCGTATGCAATTGATGTTTTCCTACCGAGATTTGGTGAAAATGAATACCTCAAAAACGGCTGTAAATATTTTCTTGTAAATTGCTTCATTAAACCCTTTTTACATGTCATTTTCCATGCATTATGAGGTCATTACAAGTAAACTGAAAGTTATCCTCATTTGGTAAGTCATTCATAGATCTCGGAAATGAATGTTTTAAAAAATGTCTTTACTATTTTTTTTTTTTTTTTTTTTTTTTTTTTTAAATCGTTATCTAAACTCTGTTTTATACGTCTTTACACATGTATCGATGTTCTCTTACAGAAAAATTGTTATTCTTTTAAGCACATTATCTCGTAAAACTGCATATAATATGTATAATAATGGGTAATGGAACTCATGTGTTTGTTACACGCCAAATATATTTAAATAATTTACTAATGAATAAATAAAATATTTTTTTTCTTTCTTTGTTAGAAAATAGAAATGTAGAAAGATATTTATATAAGAATGAATTGAATTTTAGTTGACTTCAGTCGGAAGCAATTTCATTCTTTTTTTTGGTGGGGGGGGGGGGGATTAAATTAAATATAGTGTTATCTACGACGATAAATAAATTTAATTCTTTTTTTAAGCAACTCAAAATGAAATCCATCTAATACTGCTTTATATATATATATATATATGTGTGTATTGTAATTTTTTTAAAATGTATTTGTTCGTAATTCTTAAAGGAGTAACTCTATATATCCAGCTAATGAAATATGCAAAAAAAAAATAATGTTCATGTTTGCGCACGCACAATTAAGCACTAGTTAGCATTATTTCTTTTATATTTTCTCAATTATTTAATATATATATTTTTTTATAATCTGATCGTAGTGTGTTGGCTCTACTGAATCTTTAAAGTTTTATAAAAATGATATGATGTTGGTTTTAATTTGCTCTGAGTGTGGATCAAAATTGATTCATTGTTCCCTGAAAGATAAGGGAGGGTAAGAAATTGTTTTTCACCTATCACTTCATATCTGAAAGAAATAATAATTACCGTTAAATTAGTGCATTGAAATATAATAAATTCGAATATCTAAAAAAAAAAAAAAAAATCCAAGTAACTCAGGAAATTTCTGTCCTATCGGGACTAAGTCAAAACAAATATTTTGCATATTTTTAATACCTCAAAGTAAAAAAAAAGAATGATATCCTTAAATTACTTTAAAATAAGACAAACACGAGTACCGAGATGCAGGATACGTCCGTGTACTATGACCACAGAAGCTATGGTACATTTACATAAAGTAACTATGTATGATAAATTATTAATGTGTGTTGCTTTACTTTCTTTCACGCTGCTTTTTCTAAAGTAGATAAATAGTAGGGTGATTTAAACACTTTTATCCATTCAATTCTCATGTGTGGAAGGTTAGATAAATATGTGTTAGCGTTATTCATTGATATTTCTAAATCCTATTGTTGAGAAACGGCTATCCAATTGGTCGTCGAAAGCTGCTAGTTAAGGGAAGCATGAACAAAATGCAATAAACAATGCATGCATATCTTTGTAATGTAGTTTATTAATATTTTAATATTTTATAATAATATTCTCTAAAGAAATAAAATTTCCCTTGCATTTTCACACTATATCATTTTGCACTATGTATTTTCCAATTAGGTTTTAATTAATATTTAAGAAAAATAAATAAAAAAATACTAAAAGTAATAACGAGTGCTGATGTTAAAATTATTTTTCACTTAAACATCCAGATAATTTAAAATTCTGTAATTGTCGTAAAATAATTATTTTATTTTATTTTATATGAACGTGTAAAATAATTTTAAGCTCACATTATGATCAATAAATATTTCATCCATAAGAAAGGTTTATAAATAAGGAAAAAACAGGAAGATAGTCATTTTATAATCTTTTCCTGCACTCTTTTTACACAGCCGTTTTCTATGTTTTTGTAAATTAGAAATTCAAATTTTCTGTCAAAATGATTTATGTGATCCCCTCTCTAAATAAAAAGAACGAAAGTTTGTTCTATTACACTTAATTTTCTGGGTAATATTAAATTTTCTTTGCGTATTTGAAACTGTCTCATGTGTTTTATATTAGAATAAGTAAAGCTATTATTCAAAATTGAATTAATAGACCATTATATTTCCATTTGCAAAAATCTTAAAAGAGAATTGATATAATTCAATTGGAACTTATCGAATCATACGAATTGCATGTTAAATTCAAATTCATGTATAACTAATTCCTTCTCACACCTAATCAAAAGACTACTTTGCATATGTGATCGGCAGTTATACTTCTTTACAAATGAATTAACATTTTGAAAAAAGAAAAATATTTTGCATAACTTAACGTTTGGTATTTCTCAGTAGAAAACCATTTACATAATTTCTTAAAAATAAAAATAAAAAATAAATACATTTATATTTACTCTTTGAATAGTAAAGTTTATTTTTTTTTAAAGTGTATTTTAAGTCAATAATTGCATATATAAAATTGAAAGATCGTATAAAAGTTCGTATAAAATTTATTGAATTAAATACGTATGGTAGAATACGAATAATTTCCTTAAGACATGATATTATGTTAAAAGGGATTCATATTTATTTCGATTGTTAGTGCACATACAAAACCCAAAAACAGAGTTAAGATATTACCTATAATTAATATGCTTTAAGTTTCCTTAGAAATATATACATTATAGAAAATTCTAGTTATTCTCACTAAAGTCAAGAAACTTCCTGCGTATAATACTCAAGACATTTAAATTAGTTTCATACCGAAGTTTTTAAATAATTGGCAGAACTTTTTTAAATGTTGATTTGTATTGAATAAGTATACTCTTCCTGTAAATTAAAATTCCTGGTGTGAAACATATTTATTTCACCTGCGGATTATACACAGGAAAATACGGTAATTGAAGTTCTTGTTTCAAAAAGGGTGTAGCTTCAATTTGAATTTCTGAAAAGCACACGAATCCTTTTTATATTCAAAATTTTTAATTATTTAAAAACATATTTCTGGAGAAGTCATATATATCTTTTACATATTGTAAAATTCCCACACACAATTATTTCTCATAGTAAACATAACTGGCATAATTTATATTTATTGGAACTGCTTCTCAGTTGCCTAAAAATGGAGCTACATATTTTCATAGCATACCTTTCAGCTCCTGAAAAAGAATTGAATCATGTTAAACACAACTCCTAGATGTAATCTTCTAAATATTTTCTTTTTTTAACAGCTTTAATATAAAAATAAAGCAATTTTTTTTTTTTTTTTTTTTTCGTGAACGAAGACATTTCTTTCTCTCTTCCTCTCCTTCCCTCTTTCTTTGTATGTATGTTTATATATATACAAAGAAATTTCTAGGTTGAATTACTGAATTTACGCGTCGATGTCTGTTTATAAAAGAAAGTTTATAAAACTTACAAGTGGCTTTAAACTTATTATTTCTATATTTAAAATTTTATAGAGAATACGCCATTTTATATTACGTCATTTTTTAAAGCAATAATAATAAATGCAATGAACTAAACATTGAAATGGAATATGTTCGCAAGTAAGTTTGTAAAGACGTTGTCTTGTCTTCCAACGTCATACTTAAAGGAGTAGTGGGAGAAAGTAATCAACAGAGACAAATGTAAAACTGAATATTATATTTAATTAAATCTCAATTCAAGGGAGCATGGGACTACACCATTAAACGACCTTTTGAAATACAATTATTTGCGCAAACTTCCTCTTAAAATTATAGATACTAAATACTTTTACTAACTAGCAAGAATATAACTCAACTATCATAACATTAATCAATAAACGATACTATATTACCACTCTTGACAGAAACTTGACTGCTAGCTCGATGATCTCTTGAACAGCTAGATATCCTAGGCGTACTCGCGGCCAGACTTATGCTTCCAGGCAGAAGCCACTTCACACCTAAACCACCTCCATCCCTCATCACGATACCTTCACTCTTTATACGTTTTGCTAATTTGCATCTTTCCTTTTAACCGCGCTTGTACTAAAACTCCCTTGGCGAATCTCGTAAAATACGCAAATTCTTTTTAAATCCTAAATCCTTATTAGAATACTTTAGTAGGGAAAGTAAAACCCTGAAAACAGTTTCGCGACTCTTACTTTGCGAAACTGCCTCCTACCTTACAGCTCCCCCCTTTGAAAAATAAAATTTTGTTAGAAGGTTTTTAAGCGAACCTTCGAAACAATTTTCAAACTTAAAATAATAATTTCAAATCAACTAGCTTCCAGCATCTTAAAATTTAAATACAAAATACCTAATAAGCTTATTTATTCCCTCTAAAATAATTCTGAACTAACAACCTCTAAGAGAAAAAAAATACATATATATCGCCTCTATACTTAAGCTTAAACTTCAACTAGCAAAATCTTCCTTAAAAATTGACGTAATTAAATTTCGAATTGTAAACTTTTTAATACTGAATGCGTGATTCAAACATTTAAACTAAGTTTGAAATCTATAATTTCAATAATTTTAACGTTATAATCCTAATCTACAGCAATTCGTTAAATTTTATACATTATATGAGGAAGGAAAGAAAGACTAATTTAGTATTTGTTCTAAAAAAAACTTTACCAAATTTCTTAAACACGCACTTTTAGAAATTTTAACTAATACAAAAGTGCGTCATTTCGAAAAGCAAACCTTCTCTTAAATTGCTCGTTAATATTTTAAAGTTACTGTCTAGTGTAGTCCCATATTTTACAGAGGTAATGACAATCATCCAGCTATATCTGGGAATTCATTTTGTTTAACAAATGTTCAAAATTTTACAATGAAAATTTAGCAGAATTGACAAAAGATCTTCAGCTTCCTTGAGATGATAAAAAATAACTCTTCTTACATTTATATCATTTAGATATTAGATGAAAAGCTTAGCATTTTATCTGAAAAACAGAAAAAAAACATTTTGTAATATCTACAGTTAGCAGATGCAACTCAAATCAACAGTAATGTGAACATATCAATATAACATACTTAAATGTTTACACGTACATTATTTCCCCTCTTTTTTAAACTGATTTAATTCGAAGCTTAAAGCAAAAACTGCTTACATTTGAGATGCTAAGTTAGGCGAGTAGTGTTAGTAGGTTTAGAAAATAATTATAAAATTTATACAAAATTTCAATTTTACCCAGTTATAATTTAAACCTACATTTAAAACCAGTTTAACCCAGATACTTATACATGGATACATATACATTCAAAAATTTTCCTCCATATAACAACCTATCATACAATAATTAATATTTCATAGATTATAGACATTTTTAAAGGAGATTAAGTATAAACTCTGCAGGTGATGGCTGTAAAAAAATTTGTCAGCTTGACAGGTAAACAATAGACAAATTTATAGTCATAAAGTATAGCTCATTTCCAATAAAAGTTCAAAGTTTTTAGGATTTTCCCTTTTATCCTGAAAAGTATTACACTTGAAAAAAAAGAAAAAAAAATGGAACGTAATCACCTGATTTTTATATAGCTTGTCTTCGTCATCAGGTGTGGATTATCGTCTGCTAGACCACTGGCAGCTATGGGATCTGGGTCGCATCCGAAATTTTGGGTACCAGACAGTCAGGGGGCTTTTCTTTTCTGTTCAAGTCTGTTCTAGCACTGGCAACATAAGGGGGGGTAGCCACCTCTGTCCATACTCTTGCTTGAAAACCCTTCCTAGGTTGCTTCCTGGTTCTGTAGTTACAGTCATCATTTGGAGGAGGGGGCGCTTCAATTTTTGTTTGCTGGAATGCTGTAATACAGGATGACTAGGTGGAAGAAAAATAAAGTTATTATGCAATAGTGGTGCTGTTGAATTTACGATGAGTGTTCCTCTTTTAGGAAATTTTTCTATAGGTATATCAGTATCGGAAATTTTAACTGAAGGTGGGAAATTGCTTTCAAGAATTTCGTCAAATATTGCATCGAAATTTCTGTTTTTCGACAACTCGTTTTGTTCAATAAATTTCTCTGGGAATATTTCATTTGAAGAATTAGTTTTCGAACTTTTGCACGCTTTAGTTATTTTGTACCGAGTGATTTTTAGATCATTAGTTACTTCGAAACCATCAAAAGTAACGGTATCGCCAACGTTTAAAATATTTGAAAAGTCGTTTAGACCAAGGTTTAATGCAGACCTTCCATTTACATGAAGATCATATAAAGAAAATGAAATTGGTTTGTCACAAATATCATTACACTTAACATCCACAAATTTAGAATACACTTTCACAATTTCCCCTTCCATGCAATTAAACTGTTTAATATTGTTGAAACATTTTAGTTTATCTTTTTCAACTTCAGAAAGTTTAGAGTTTTCAACGGCATCAATCGAAGCATTTTCATCAAACATATCTATTGAATTTAAGAAAGCTTTATTTTCGCTATCGCATTGAAAACTATCAACAGTTTTAGGATCATTTTTACGCTCTACAATATTTAAATGAGGATCAAATATATCAAATACATCATGTAAATAAACTTTTGTTTCACATTTTAAATTTTCCGAAATTTTATCTGCATTTACAAACTGAATGTTAGAATTTTCTTTGAAAATATCAATGGCTTCCTCAAAATATATTTCACTTTCACATTTTAAACTTTTAGAAATACTAGCATTACTTCTCGAAGAAATATAAACATCATTATGTAAATAACTTTCAATTTTACAATCATATTTAAGCTTTCTAGATAATTTAACATTATTTATGCACTTAATATCCAGATTTTCTTCAAAAACACCAATTGAGTCATAAAGGTAATTTTCACTTTCATTAGTTACATTATCACTTTTTAAATCTTCATGTAGTTTTAAACCCGAATTATATACAGGAAGTACATTTTTAGAACAATTTGTGGTCTGTTCATTTGGTTTAAGAGTGGATTCATTCGATGAGGGTAGTTTAATTTGATCAGTTTTTCTAAAATGGACAGTCCATGAAGATAAAAAATTCACAGGACTAACTGACATACTATGAAGATTTGCAGAATAATTTCTAACTCCGTGTGTTGGTGCTCTAGCTACGTTGTATGTATTTCTAGGCAAATTACGCTGGTATTTATCATTACGCCGAAAATCACTTCTAGAAAAGTTACGTTGAAAATTTCTGGGATGCTGTGCGGTTTCATGTCCGTGATCATTATAGTTACGAGAAAAATTTTGAGGACGGAAAATGTTCCGTTTGTGCCCAAAGTTTCCTTCGTTTTCTTTACCAGTTGTAGAAAAATGACGGTTTTCGTATTTTCTTAGTATTTGAAAAAGTGAATCATACGAATTTATAACCTGCAGATCTAAAAAATCTTGCAGAGGTATAGTGAAAAATGGGATAATTATATCGAGCACAGCCGCAAAAGATAACTGCAAATTTAGCTCTTTATTAATTTCCAATTTACGCAACAAAAATTTTGTGGGTTTATCAAAAAATGACATGCTCCGGCCATACAATTCTTGATTTAGTTTTGTTTTATCAATCGTATGAGAAAATGAATTTCTTAAACTACGCTCTAAATCCGTAAAACTGGCGTTTTCTCCTAAAGTCCTTGAAGCCGCAGTATTATACCAAATCTTGGCATCTCCTTTTAGACTATACTTTAATATATTAAATTTATCCGCATCTTCAATTTTATTTAGATCAAAATATTCGTTTAGTTCATCAAAAAAGTGACTGACATTGCAGGAGCCGGTAAAGAAGGAAGGTTATCATGATATGCTTTGTCTATCGAGGGAGGGGTATCGAAAAATGTTGGGCGCCAATGTAACGACGTTGTCTTGTCTTCCAACGTCATACTTAATGAAGTAGTAGGAGAAAGTAATCAACAGAGACAAATGTAAAACTGAATATTATATTTAATTAAATCTCAATTCAAGGGAGCATGGGACTACACCATTAAACGACCTTTTGAAATACAATTATTTGCGCAAACTTCCTCTTAAAATTATAGATACTAAATACTTTTACTAGCTAGCAAGAATATAACTCAACTATCATAACATAAATCAATAAACGATACTATATTACCACTCTTGACAGAAACTTGACTGCTAGCTCGATGATCTCTTAAACAGCTAGATATCCTAGGCGTACTCGCGGCCAGACTTATGCTTCCAGGCAGAAGCCACTTCACACCTAAACCACCTCCATCCCTCATCACGATACCTTCACTCTTTATACGTTTTGCTAATTTGCATCTTTCCCTTTAACCGCGCTTGTACTAAAACTCCCTTGGCGAATCTCGTAAAATACGCAAATTCTTTTTAAATCCTAAATCCTTATTAGAATACTTTAGTAGGGAAAGTAAAACCCTGAAAACAGTTTCGCGACTCTTACTTTGCGAAACTGCCTCCTACCTTACAAGTTATATACATAAAAAAAGCAAGAATAAATCAAATTAAATTTTTAAAAATGTATTTTTAATGCATTGTAATTTTTACCATAAAAGTAAAATTAACTAGAGAAATTTGTATTTTTAATGTTGTATTGTGTATTTATATTACATATGATCAAAATGGAGAATGTAATAAAATTGAATAAGTAATCAAATTTAATTGAAAAAATATTATTTTAATGCATGAGCTATATTTTATCATAAAATACAGAAAGGACATTTCACAGTAAAAGTTCAGAATATAACATGTTTAAAAGAAATATCATGAAACAAGAAACGATTATCAATATAGAAATAAAATAAGTATTTCTTACTTATAGTACAGTGTTACAGTAATTACAAAGTGAAAAAAAAAAAATACATTAATTTGTTGAGTGCATTCAATTACATATGATTTCATTAAAAAGTGTTTAAAAAAATACATGAAATGTTTAATAAAAGAACATATTCTGTAAAAGATCTTCAAAAATAAATAAATAAATTGCAAAGTAAAATAAATATTTCTTTCTTCTTCTTCATGGATTTTATATTTTATCGAGTCACAAAGAACATGAAAGGACTAATCAGATCACATGAGAATAAGACGATAAGCTGCATAAATCCACTTTGAATCAAGTCTGTCTTGTATACATGCTTAATCATTGATGTCAAAATGATCGCCTTAATAACCATTCTAGTAACTGCATTCTGTTTGAGATTACCTGGAAAATTATATGAAACATACAATAAATTTCAGAATACGCAAAAGTTATTGAATAAGATGCAAATGATTGTTATAACAAGATAAAATTCATTTGTGATTTTGAATATCGGTATTAGTCACTTAAAAAAGTATTTCATAAATTCTTTAAAAGAGAAATATTTTCTTGAAAGTATTTGGTAGAACGTTTTAATATTTAAGTAAATCGTAGCTTTTCCCATAAATGTGTTAGTTTAAATAAATTGTATTATATTTTTGTTTTTCCCTATTGATCATTTTGTTTATTGCATTTTAAAGTACCGTCCCAATATCAAAACTTTAAATAATAAAAAAAAAAAAAAAATAAGTAAATAAAATAAAATCGAAAATCAAGTGTTATATAACGCAAAAAACTTATTATACTTTCACTTAAACGTATCACGTAATCATTAATAAAAAGTACAAAGAATTTCATAGTTTTAATAACTATTAATATAGCCACAAATATATTTAAAGAAAAAAAGAAGAACTTACTTCAGCTTTATTGACGTAACTTAACGGTGGAGTACTTTCTTTTAGCCCCCCCCCCCCTCATATTCAACACCATTTACACTGTGCTGTGCTGAGTCTGTGAAGTTTTTTTTTTCAAACTAAACTAGAGGGACTAAGGTACAGTAGTTTAGAAAAGAAAAAAAAACTTCACAAACTTAGCACAACACAGAGTAACTGGTGTTGAAGATGAGGGGGGGTGGTCTAAAAGAAAGTACTCCACCGTTAAGTTGCGTCAATAAAGCTGAAGTAAGGGGTTCGTTTTTTCTTTAAATTTCATAGTTATTTAAGATTTTTCAATCATTTCTATTTTATGGAGAATTCTTTATAATTTGCATTGATAATTTTAAATTAAATGTAACAATAAATAAATAAATAAATAGAGTTGTAATATAGTATACAAATATTATTATTAAATTTAGTAAAGAGTAAAGAGTAACGATGTAAATCTGCTTTATACTCTCGTTTGTACATAAAAATAATTTCTTATTTTAAAAGGTTTCAACAGTTATATTTTCTATTTCTGACTACACATTTTGTACAACACATTTTAATTTTGCAGTTGTATTTTGTTAATATTAATGCTAAAGTTAAAAATGTTAAAGTTAAAAATACAATATTCATAAAACATATAATAGAAGGAAATATAATGTAAAAATTATTACTCACATATATGTTGTGTACAGTCATAAAGAGTTACAAGTAATAGTTAAGAGTCAACTCTTTAAGGGTCATGGGGTAATAAAATTGATCAGCATGACTGCAGAAACATTGTATAGTTATGATTATTATAAAATATATGACTGTTTAAGGCTTTAAAAAATATATCTTTATAGATATCTGGGAATGAATGTATACAGTTTTTAAAAAGGTTTTAAAATTTAAATTTTTTTAATCATTAAATGTTTGAATGACTAATTACTTAGAAGGTTTTTGGCATCCATTGCTTTAAAGTTTTAACGAATGTTAACAAATTTATAATATTCACATTAAGCATTCATTTTAATTTCAAGTCTATATATAATTTGATAATTAATAATAATGTTGAAAATTACAAATGAAATCAGTGTAAAACATTTATTTTACTTCTTATGTAAAAAATACAAGAAGAAAATAATAAAGACGTTTAAGATTCCTCTGTATAAATGTATTTTTTATCAATACCATTTATTAATGGAAGCATATTAGTGTAAAATAACATGTTTTTTCTAAGAAGAATACATTTATATTTTATTTCTTTATTTGTTTTTGAGGAAAGAAAACATTTTAAAATGAAAAAAAAAAACTATAAAAAGCAGATTATTATTATTATTATTATTAAAACAATTCTAAATTTACAGACTCTGCGGATAGATATTACTGTAAATATAAAGAATTTTTTACAATGTATTACTTTAATTTTGAATTGTGAATTTCATTTGTAAGGCACTACACAAAAGGAAAAGTTCAATTTCTCGATGTCACTTTTAAGTAATGTTACAGTTAAATTTTTTTGTAGAATTACAAGTAGTTACACGCTAGAGTCTCGTTTTAAAATACTTTGTGATTTAACATAATTATAAATGCTCATAAGACTTTTTTAAATGGAGTTTATTTTGCATTTTTCATTATAAATAAAAAGTCATAAAGTTACAATTAATATGCTATATGAGTAGATGGCACAGATTTTGTGTCCACTGCAAAATACAAAAAGCGACAGAAAGTTTATGAATCTATTTTAAGGTAGTGTGGACTCACTCAGTCAATTGCTCAAAATCGCTCTGAGATTTTAAGCATAGAGTTATTCATGAACACTGTAAAAAATGCTGCAGTAAAATTACGGGCAAAGCCCGGCAACAGAGATTCCAGACAAAGCCCGTAAAAAAAACATTTAGACGATGAATGATGTATCGCCAGTAATTTTACGTTGTGATGAAACATACAACTAACCTGCAAAAAAAGTAGCATTGACCGTAAATTTAAAAGTTAAAGTTTGAGTTTCACGGATGCTTTGAAAAAATTTCTTGCAATTATTAAACATGCGTGCAGGGAGAAACCCACAACATTAAGCAACTTATTTATTTTTTTACACATGAAAGCTAATTTATTAATTTTCATTCTACACAAACGGTCTTTGGCAGCCCGGGATTCGAACTCACAATCTCCTGTTTCAAAGGCCAGCGGTTTACTAACCGTGCCGTTGGGAACACAGTGACCTTTCTTTACAAAAATTGATAAAGTCAACATCAGAACTGATAGGTTGATAAATCGTGTCATACGCACAAAAAGACTGGGAAATTTTTTAAACCGATTTACAGCACAATGTCAAGTAACAAATCTTCAATTATTTTTACAGAACTAGCTGTAAAAATATACAGCAACCTATGTTGTATTTATGTTAAAAAAGTGCTTTATTTTTACAGAAATTTTTCACAGTGATTGAATATTGTCAACGTTCAAACTATGCATAAAATATATTTTCTTTTACGACTATTTTAAAATCTAAATTTGCTATTTTTGACAAAATTAAGAAGTCAGTCAATTATCATATTGGAAAACTTTTACTTTTAGTTAAAACAAAAATTAATTTTATTTTTTAAGTTATAGAAATTTATTATATTTTTAAGTTATAAATATTGCAAATAGTAAAATTTATTTATTTTATATTCAAGAAAATTAACTAATTTTTTTCTTAAAATTTTCAAATTTGAATTGAATTATAAAATAAGCTAAAAATAAATAAAAGTTTAGATTACATAAAAAAAAAAAAAAAAAAAAAAAAGCCAACAGGTAGCATCGAACTCTGGTCATCTGGGCGAAAGCCTTCTGCGCTACTAAGCACGCCACGGAAGCGCTAATCAGATTGCGAAATCCCTACTATTTAAAGATTACGGAAACTTTAAACGCCCTTTTCTAGAAATTCAGTGGCTAGTGGCCTTTTTTTTTTTTTTCTATACATCTTCTATAAAGACTGACTATGCTGATTTTTGAGAAAGAAAATCTAATATATTTTTCGAAATCATTTTTATTCGTAAATACTAGTACTAAAGAGGTAGTCTTATTTCAAGATTTTCATTAGAGGAAAATAATGGGTGAGAATTTCTTACCCTTCTTCAAAAACAAAATAAAAGATTTTCTCGTAAAAAAATGGTTTGATAGAAGATAAGAGCAATTTGCGTAGACTAGCTTTTTCTCGTAAAAATTCAAAAGAATTATACTTTTAAAACATCAATTTACGGGCTACGACCGTTTAGCTAGCAAAACGGTCATTTCCCGTAAAATTATACGGTTATTTCCTAAAATGCTTTCAAAAATATTAATTTACGGATTATGACCGTTTAGGTAGCAAAACGGTCATTTCCCCTAAAATTATACGGTCAAATATCGTGATTTTACATTTTTTTTTTTTTTTTTTACAGTGAAGAGTTGGGTTAATTGAAGGATTCCCTGTCGAATTTCGTTTGCTGTTCTTCATTTCGGAGGAACTGTAGATTGTCCATGGAGAGTTTCGTTAGTTGAAGAAAAGCTTATCAGTCGAATTTAGTTTGTTTGGCCTTGTTTTCGGAAGAAGTATGAAAAGTGCTTAGTGCTAAGTTATAAATGTTGGAAAAATTTAGAGTCAAATTGCATGCCAGTATTTTCAGTTTTGATGTTTAGATGTTTTAAAGCTAACGAAAGGAAATATTTCTACAGTTAAACATTTTAAGAAAACATTAGTGTTTCTTCTGTGTGCTTTTGGAGCGTAAGTAAGGCGAACACCCTACCCTTGCTAAGGAATTCTGTCTGTCTATGAAGCTGAAAACGTATTAGTAAGTTACTTAATTTCCGTTCACTTTAACATTAAGAGGTGTTTTACGTTAATTTAAGTAAAAAGTAAATTACTTTTGAAAATCTTTCACATTTTCTTTAAGCTGTAATAAGAGTTGTATTTTATGCAATTTGTTAACTGTGACGTTTAAACAATTACACCAAGCAATAATGAAGTAAACCCTAGAGGGCTGTTATCAACCAGCCTTTAAATGTATTCAATTAAAACAACAATCAAAAGTTCCTAGATCGCAATTTTGTTTCTGGTCTTTTTTTTTTCTTTCCACAATGAACGTAGAATTTAAAATATTTCCAAGGAGACATCTGGCTAAAGGAATAAGCAATTAACTTCCCGTAAATCAAATTTTAAGGTTCGAAAACCGAAAGAATTTTTTTTTTTTTTTAGTTTTAACATCATTCAATTACCCCATTTGGAATCGAATTCACGATATACTTTATTTTATCAAATAGAATTTCTTTTAATTTCTACGTAAATACATGTAAATTATATGTATATGAGTTACGACTTTTACAAGTTTGTTGATTAAGGCGCTAGCGTAGGCAAAGAGATTTGTGGACCCAGCATGCCAAGGGTGAAAATGTTGGCGATTTCAGCCTGTAAACAAGCCAATATTTTTACTAATTCGAATGGAATTATTCTGCAAACATACTAACTTTAATAAAAATTTATCATTGTTAATTAAAAATTATATATATATACATATATATATATATATATATATATATATATATATATATGTGTGTGTGTGTGTGTGTGTAATACAACTTCCTTTTAGTAGACTGATGAATTCCAGTCATTTCATATTAAGAGAGTTCACTCAAAGAAATACTCCACAATAGATGATGCAGTCGTTTATTTGAAGACA
Source organism: Salticus scenicus (assembly GCA_963930645.1). Lineage (NCBI taxonomy): Eukaryota > Metazoa > Arthropoda > Arachnida > Araneae > Salticidae > Salticus > Salticus scenicus. The sequence continues at coordinate 122,120,655 of OZ005648.1, read as the reverse complement.
GTCATATTACACTTTATTAACAGTCACATCATTTTGAGCACGCTGTACAGTTCCGTAGCCGAGTCGGGCCGAAATCGTTCCATTAACGGCGGAACCGCGAATCAATCCCCCTCCTGGGACCGTTAACTTAAACTTGTTATTGTCGTGAACTATTTAATCAAAAGCTGCCATGGAAAAAGACCCCTATTTTCGGGTGCTCCCGTTTTTATATGGATATTTCCGCGGGAACCGAAACTATTCTTATGAATGCTTATTGGATAATTAGGTCAGCCAAAATCCAGCCCACATTCTTTCATTGGCTGACCCGGATATCCAGGATTTCGTATTTCGCAATGCATTGCCGCTAATTTCAACTATTGCATAATTTTGATTATGAAACTTCTTCTAACTACGATTCCCGCGCTATGATGTGTTTTGCTGAAAAACTAACTTTACTGGGGCGCTAAAATAGAACTCTCACAAAGTTGTTCTTAAAATTAAGATTTATTCTGAGCTAATACTATTAAGATATCATTTAATATTAATTTAAATATAAATTTAGAATCTTGCTTATTTTATCCTTTCATATCCCCCCCCCTCCAAGCCGATGCTCCCCCGTACTTGCCTGCAAGTATGTGGGAAGTCCCTCAGAAGTAGAAGATACTCCAGGAGAAAGTTAAATTTAAAATGGAAAATTTGACAAATTATAAAACTTAAGTTTTTGAAAAATTTATTTAAAATGGAAAATTTTATTTTAAAAATGGAAAATTTTATTTTTTAGAAAATTTCGTCTGAAATATTTTGTTATGGAATCATTTTTAAATAGGAGTTATGGCCTTTCCCTTTATTTATAAAAAAAATTAATTTTTCTTTTTTTAATTTATTTACTTGTATGTTGGACTGGTCAACGTGCTCGCTTGATACATATAATGGTATTTACAGCACTTGTTTACAAACATAAGAAAAGTTTAATAATATAATGTATGAAAACGTATGACATACTGAAAAAAAAATTATAACATAACATGTTTACCGGCATAACATTTTTGACAAGATATCTTTCTTACGTACAAACTAGTTTGTTGAGGAAAGTCTTTAAAATGTAAAGTTCCTTTTGGCGAATAAAGTTTTTAAATGTCTTGAATAATAACATTGATCGTTGACAATAAATAATTGTTGTAAAAAGTCTGATCTTGGTTATTGAGTCCATATAGAATATGTATAACAATAATTATAACACTGTAATTTTAACAGTACATTGTAAAAAATGTTTTGTAAATTGTAAACAAACTTTTCTTTTCACAAAATCTGTGTTTTTCTTTGTGTATCTTTTTAATAATGCAAAGATATTTTAATCAAACATAAAGTATATGAAAAACAATTATATCATAGTACATTTTTAACAATTTCTAGAAACTTTATTTACATACTAACACAAATAATTTTTTCATAAATATAACATTTAACAGACACATAAAACTATTTAATAAATACAATAGTGTTTAATACACTCTAATAATACTACTACTAATATTAAGAATACCAGTACTACTAGGTCTTTTCTTTTTACAAACTATTTACATAAAACCAACTTAATCACTTTATTTAATAATTAATTGTTTTAAAATACCACATTGGCATCAACATAGAGCTTGGTCAGCCATTGGCAAGCCAACAAAAAAATTGCTTTTGTAGGTAACTTGACCCCTGAACTTGTGAGAAGTCAAGTCTTTCCAAAAAGGTGAGTTGGGATAAAGGTGGAAACTGGTGAATTTTTACACAGGGCAAAAACAAATCATTTTTCCCGTGCTCTCTGATCATTTTACAGTGGTGAAGATCAGGAGATCAGGAGAATAATAATAAAAAAAAAAAAAAAATACTTGGGACATGGAGTTGATCCCTAACTAAAATTATTCATGACTTAATTTGAATTTTTGAGGTTTATTATAGTATCTTAACTTAGATGAATGAACAATTTCTGACTTTCTTTTAAAATGGGGACTGGGTTTGTCTATTTCAAAATTAACTTCAGATATTTGTTTTAAGATTGTGTAAGGGCCTGAATAAGGTGGACTTAACTTACGTGTGTTGGGATATTGGAATTCTTCCTAAATAATTTCATCACCAACTTTAAATTTAACAGGGAGAAATCGAGCATCAAATCGGATTTTGTTTTTTTTATGATATTGTATTGTTTTTTCTTTTGCTATTTTTCTAGCTTCATCAACTGAAGGATAGTAACTATTGTTTACTAATAATGGATCATATGGTAATTCTCCTAATAATAAATAACTAGGTGGGAATTGAGTTACAGAGTGAGGTGTTAAGTTATATTGATGTAAAACTTCATCAATTAATTTAGTCCAGGGAATTTTATTTGAAGAAGAGTTAACCTTACATTTTAGACGCGTAACAATAGTCTGATTGAGGCGCTCGACTTTCCCGTTGCATTCGGGATGATGGCTACTTGATAACAAATGTTTTGTATCATAATTTCGAAGGAATTTTTTGAAACGGGATGCCGTGAATGCTGCATTCCTATCTGTTAACAATATTTTAGGTACTTGAATTTGAAAAAGTTGTTTTAAAAAGTTTGTATAAGTTTCAGTGGTAACGCTTTTTGATGGAAATCCCCACACATAACGGGTTGCATGGTCCACGACCAAATGCAAATATTTTTTTGTAGAATTATAGTAGTTAAACCCACCAACAATGTCCAAAGACAAACATTCAAAAGGTTTATCTGTTGGCGGTACTTCCTGTAATGACCCAAACCGTTTTTGTCTGCATTTTTTATTTATTTGACAGGTATGACAATGTTTCACAAAATTTTCAATATCTTTATTAATATTAGGCCAATAATACTGTGGTGTAATTAAATTTATCATTTTATAAATTCCTGCGTGTCCAAATTGAATGTGGGTTTTCTGTAGGAGGCGTAATCTTAATGACATCGGGACTATTACCTTATACAAACCTTTCTTTTTAATTACAATTACATTTTCAATTTCAAGAGTTTTCTTAATGTTAATACCTATGTTTTCTTTTTTCCGGTTTTCTTTAATTTCATTTAAGTCTAGGAGGTGTACATGGTGTGACACATTTTCCATAACAGGCAATCTAGATAGCATATCAGCTTCAATATTTGTTGATCCTTTTTGATATTTAATTTCATAGTCAAACATACTAAGTTTAAGGGACCAGCGGAATAATCTTCCTCTTAAATTTTTAACATTTTTTAACCAAGTGAGAGACGCATGATCCGTATGTATGACAAACTTTTGACCGTGCAAATAATGATAAAAGTTATCTAAGGCATTAATAATTGCTAAACATTCTAATTCTGTAATTGCATAATTTTTTTCATAATCTCGTAAATTTCTTGAACGATATGCCACTGGGTGTAAAGTACCATTCACATCTGCCTGTTTAACAAAACATCCCACACCATGACTCGAGGCATCAATAAATAACTGACAGGGAGTTCTGGGATCATAAAGTCTTAAAATAGGTTTACTTATAAGAGCATTTTTTAATTTTTGGAAGAATTTTTCACATTTCTGGTCCCAAACATAGGGGACATTTTTCTTTAATAAATTATTCAAAGGAGCTCTTGTTTCGGCATATTTTGGAATAAATCTAGCATAAACGTTAACTGATCCCAAAACTCTCTGTAATTCCTTGACAATTTTTGGCGGTTTCAAATTTTTTATTACTTCAATGTTTGGATTATCAGGGGTAATTAGGCCATTAGTTATTTCGTATCCTAAAAAGTTAAGTTTTGTTTTGGCAAAATTGCATTTTGATAGTTTTAATTTTAAGTTTTCTTTAACACATATATCAAAAAGTTGCTGTAGGTGTTGGAAGTGTTCATCTTCTGACTGTGAAAATACAATTATATCATCAAAATAATTACAGGCAAAGTCTATTTTGTATTTATTTAGAATCCTTCTAATGGTTCGATTGAAGATAGCAGGGGCATTTTTAAGCCCAAAGGGAAGGTATTTCCACTCATATAATCCGAAAGTTGTAGCAAAAGCCAATTTTTCAGTATCTTTTGGGTGGATAGGAATGTGCCAATATCCACTTGCCAAGTCAAGAGTGGAAAAAATTTTTGCTTTAGCTAGTTTATCTAACAAAGTATCTATTCTGGGAAGTGGTTCAGCATCTGTTTTAGTGATCGAATTGAATTTACGGAAGTCAATACATAATCGCGTCTTTTTGCCTTCTTCCCGTTTATACACCAAAGTTACAGGTGCGGAATAAGGCGAACAACTTTCTTTTATAATACCGGCCTGTAATAAATTTTGAACTTGGGTTTTAATTTCTTCTTCTTCCTTAGGGGAAGTTCTATATGCTCTGAGAGAAATAGGTAAATCTGAAGTTAAACGAATCCTTTGTGGTTCCATATGAATTCTTCCAACATCATATTTAGATTTTGCAAAAATTTGGACATATTTTGATAATAAAGTAGGAAGTTTTCCTTTTCTAGCAGACTGAGGATTTACGTGGTTCTCAGTGGCTTGAGTGTACTTGAACTGCCTTACTCTATTGTTTGTTGGAATATTAAAATTTTTCTTTTGACTGTTGGTATTTTCACTTTCAGAAGTTATATGTAAAGTTTGTGTACATTTAGATATATTTATTAACAATGGGAGAATGGTATTATTTTGTTTTACCAGCTTTTTAGCACAATCAATAGTCAATTGAAACAGACAACAATGTGATAAGCTAAGGAGAGCATAAGGTAAGTTATTATCTAATATAAACATTTCTATATTTTTTGTAATATTACCAATTTGCAATTTAAAGTAACATTTTTCTCGAATTGTCAACATCCCCTGTGTTTGAATGACGTGTAATGGTGAGACCTTTTTTGTTTGAATTTTAAATTTATGGACAAAATGTTGAGGAATAATGCTTAAGCTGCTGCCCGTATCGAAGATTAAAGGAATGGTAGAGTACGATTCTGGATGTTTAACACCTTGATTAGTTTGCTTGTTTATTCTTTGTATATCCTTGTATATAATGCGATCGGTCGCTGCAAACTGTCGATAGGTGTTATTTGTTCCTTCTGTTGTATTATCTACCACTGTTGACTCTTCTGTGACATGAGTTGGATTTTTTTGTTTGAAAGGGCATTCACTATGCCAATGAAAGGCATTAGGGATGTTGAGTTTTGAACAATATTTACATGGGAGAGGAGGCAAAGTGCCTTGAAAGTGAATGTGTGTATTTGGGTTTGAAAAACGGGGTCTAGGCCCTCTTAGATTAGTTCGAGTATTGTTTGTGAAATTTGGTCTGTTTTGATTAGGGTATCCCATATGTGGTCTCTGCACATGAGGAAACCGGTAACTCCAGGGTTGTGGTCGGGGAGCATATTGAACTGGGTTTCTATTTTTCCTGTCTTGTGGATAGGTGAACCTTTGAAATTGACCTGGCAACTTGTTTGGAAGGGGATCAGCAGATTTTCCAGATATCTGCAGTTTATTTAATTTGTGGACAAGATCCCTCCATTCGTTTAATGTTTTTGGCGCATTAGCCACAACAAGTTGTCTTAAAGTCAGTGGCAATCCGTCTGTTAATCCTTCCATGAGAAACTTGGGCTCTAAGCCTAGTGCTCGCCCTACTTGGAGTTTTTTCTGATAATACTCCATGACATTTTTACCTGCCTTAAAGCAAATGCTCGAGAAATCTGTTAAAGATGTTTCACCTGGTGTCGTGAATTCCTCTGTAAAAATTTCAACCAATTCCTCCCAATGAAGCATGTTTAAACTGTTGTTTATATACACTGTGAGGGCTTTACCCTTCAAAAATCTTTGTATATTACGGACTCGCCAAACCTCATCTTTTCCATTTTCCTCACACCAGGCTTGAAAATACATTAGCCAGGACGTCCATATCATGCCGTTTTCAGGGCAAAAAGCAATGAGGACATCGACCTCTCTTACAGTGGGAGATTTATTTATATTTAAAGATTTCTTTACATCATTTGCACTACTCATTGCCTTTACTAGTGTGTTTGGGGAGGGCAGTTTACTCACATTAAGTAGGTTATTTTCTAAATTGGTATCCACAAGTAAATTTTCCTCTGTTCCCTTAGGGGGTGTCAATAAACATGTTGGGGTGTCACTTTCGGACATGTTTAATTTTATTCACATTTCAAAATTTTGAAAAAAAAAAGAAAACTTTTTTTTTTTTTTTTTTGAAACAGGTAATTTATTTAATTTTGCTAATTAAATTCGGTATTTATTAATTATCACAGCTTTACCAAAGTATTCAATAAATTAAATATCACAATCAATATAAATAGTCTATTTTTTTATATATATATCACAGTTGTTATATCACCTAAATAAATCCAAATAATAAAAAAATATAAATAATAAACAAATAAATCAACTTTATTGACGTTCAAAATAAAGACTTCTGGCTATTCTTTGTCTATAGTAATAAATAGCACACACCAAAATTCTTATTTCTGAACACAAGGAATCAAATTTTTCAAAAAAAAAAAAATATTTTTTATATAAATATTTATGAAAATTTTATTTTTAAATCTCTTAACATAAAATATAATAACCAATTAAGAATTTATTTTATTTCTTTATCTTCTTTTATTTTATAATTATTATTAATTAATTAATTAATTTTATTTTATTTATTTATTTATTTATTTTTTTAATCAAATTTTAAAAATTTTAGTTTTCTATATAAGTATTTATGAAAATCTCTAAATTTAACATAGGAAATATAATACTTTTGCAAACTTAATAAAAATCAGGTATATTATTATTATTTTAAATCTGACAACAAGTAATTAAGCTTAAAACATTTTCAATTCAAATCATAAAATATATCGCGAAAATAAAAGATGTCAAACATTATCATAATTCATTTTTATTAACAAATTAAGATAAATATAAAGTCAATAAAAAATTCATCCTTCCTAAATATAAATGAAATGAAATCACTCACCCCTTTTGTTGCTTTTACACTGTGATGAAAACACAATAATAAATTTAAAAAATAAAAACCTATTTTTATTTCCTGTGGAGAAAGAGAATTTTATTCAAAACATCTGGGCTAACACATAAAAAAAGCAGGTGAATCTGGCAGGCTTGTGACACATCCCGAAGAGGCTATCTGTTTGTTATATCACAGCACTTGAAACACGGCACTTAAGAGAGCAATCGAAACAGCTTGGATCAAAACTGGCGTAAGTCACACGCCTTGTTTTCCTTTTACCGGCATTTCAGAAAATAATTGGAAACATTTGAAGCAAAGTGATGTAAGTTAAGTCTTTCCTTCTTTTTTCCTAAAGGCACTGTCTGGCATCTTTCACACAAAACTGGTGTAAGTCAGTATTTTTTCTTTGTAATAGCATTTGAGTACAGATGATGTTACTAATGTTGCTTGCTTTTTAAGGGCACTATTTCTTTCTGACATCGTCCGGCTTGATTTAGAAAAGTCCGGTCCGTTTTTGCAAATTTCCGGATGGTTTTGGAAAAAACTTCCCGGTTGGTTTTGGAAAGTTCCGGTCCCAGGAGGTCATATTGCAAAATATTGCAGTTCCATTCAAATAATTAAAACTAATATAAGGTGCTGACCACAACTTATTTCATGCTGACTTCTTGGCTTTTCTTAACAGGTAGACTATCCTACCACCTTCATTGTAATACATCTCCTTTTTTGTAGGATGATGAATTCCAGTCATTTCATATTAAGAGAGTTCACTCAAAGAAATACTCCACAATAGATGATGCAGTCGTTTATTTGAAGACAGTCATATTACACTTTATTAGCAGTCACATCATTTTGAGCACGCTGTACAGATCCGTAGCCGAGTCGGGCCGAAATCCTTCCATTAACAGCGGAACCGCGAATCAATCCCCCTCCTGGGACCGTTAACTTAAACTTGTTATTGTCGTGAACTATTTAATCAAAAGCTGCCATGGAAAAAGACCCCGATTTTCGGGTGCTCCCGTTTTATATGGATATTTCCGCGGGAACCGAAACTATTCTTATGAATGCTTATTGGATAATTAGGTCAGCCAAAATCCAGCCCACATTCTTTCATTGGCTGACCCGGATATCCAGGATTTCGTATTTCGCAATGCATTGCCTCTAATTTCAACTATTGCATAATTTTGATTATGAAACTTCTTCTAACTACGATTCCCGCGCTATGATGTGTTTTGCTGAAAAACTAACTTTACTGGGGCGCTAAAATAGAACTCTCACAAAGTTGTTCTTAAAATTAAGATTTATTCTGAGCTAATACTATTAAGATATCATTTAATATTAATTTAAATATTAATTTAGAATCTTGCTTATTTTATCCTTTCATATATATATATATATATATTACATGCATGTGCATTGTCCCATTCATCCTCACCTATAGGGATGAATGGGACATGATTGGGGATGAATTGGACAGGACTGGAATTAACAAAGAAAACATAAGAAAATGGAAAGTAAATAAATTTTTAAAGTCAAATGTGTTTATGTGATTTTCTTACACACTATAAATTTACTGAAACTAACATAAACTTATGTATTGACTCGAATTAACATCAAAAAGCAAAAGTCCTTTGTTTCGCACAGTTCCTAGTGCTCCAGGCTTTGGTAATTCAATCTAATAAGATCTAATCTAAAAATAAATAAATAAATAAGACAGTAGAAAGAGATAATTCATTATAATAGAGTACAAATTATACAGATAAATTTTTGTTTCCGACTGATCAGGAAAATCAGTATTCTATTCTGTATTACATCAATAATCACCAGGATTTATTTAATTAGCTTGATTAAAATTGTGATTTTAATCAAATTATTATTAGTTTTTTTTTTTTTTTTTTTTTTTCAATAACTGATTTAAGTTGCATTGAATACTCTAACTTATTATTATTTTTTTTTTTTAATTATAATTATTATAAACAAAAATCATAACAATTAATTTCAGTTTTTTTCTTTTTTTTCTAAGTCCACAAAATTATAATCTGGATAATCAATATCACTAATTTACGTTTTAATATAATTCTTGTGTACAATTTTAAATTAGTACTTAGTGAAGAATGTCCCATTCATCCCCATTTAAACTGTTCCATTCATCCCAACCATCACATGATCATATAAAACAGGAAATAGGCTTAATAAACAATTGTCAATATTCTTCTTGAATATCATAAACACAATAAGAAATTATGCATTTTCACCATATAAGATTTATATTAACTTTAAGCAAATAGTTAATGTCTTAACTGCTACCAAACTGAATCAGCAAAAACTTATTTTGCCTACTGAAAAAGGCGCTTTATTTTTTTTTCTGCCCTTCTATGGATAGCACAATTCTGAAACTACACTTGATGAATGATCTCAGTGCTCCCAAATATCAGAAAAAATGTCAAGTTTCTGGTGCTTACAAAATATAAAAATCTAGCTATTGCCCCATTCATCCTGCGTCCCATTAAACCCCACTCTCCCCTATTTAAAAGATGCTTACTAGAACTTGAGAGAAAAACAGTAATTATGCATCTACAGATACCCCTTATGACTACTGATTATTATTTATGACTGTCATACTTAGATAGAGTCTTTATTGTTTATTTTCTCATTGCTTGTTTGTATCTTTTGTCTCGGAATAAATATGTAAAAACTAATGGGCTCTTCCCAGCGTCGTCTGCTTAATCACGTGATATAGAAAAACAAAGAATTGAATTTTGAGATGCGAATTTATTTAAATATTGTTCTTAAGAAAAAAAAGTATTAATATTTGATATAAAATAAAATAAAAGTAATATTGTGCATTTGTAAACAGTAGAATAAATGCATTTGAAATTTTAATAATTAAAAAAAAAAAAATAATAGTAATAACAACACTTTATATATTTACTTATTTTCGCCCGTATGAATCGATTTTTGTATGATGTAGTGCAACTGTTACGTTAACTGATCTAGCAATAAATAGAGGAGTGTTTATGGATAATAACTTGAAATTAATTTAAAATATTTTCAGTTAACTTTAATTGCGTAAAAAAGTTACAACAAGTTAATTAACTTAGCTACAGGCCGAAATAGCTTTACATCGTACGATGCTGCACTGTTAACGATTTAAGATCCAAAAAACAGTGTATTTGACAAGTTCTTCATCGACATTAATAACAAATATAAACTAAAGGATGATTGTAAATGTATACAAAAAATAAAATATTGTGAATAATGATATAAAATGGATTAAAAATGATGATGTATAAAAAAAAAAAAACACATTAAATCGGATTGATCAAAATTAAGAATAGAAAATGTGTTTTTTAGCAAACGCTATAGATATAGAAGACTTCGGCTCTTTCTTTAACTGTGTCATGTGACCACTGACGTGAGTTCTAAAGAGCCCATTAATCTGAATTAATTAATAATTTTTTTTGCAATTCTTAGATATTCATGAAAATCATATTAAAAATTTTCTTGATTTATTTCTATTTTTACTTTTTTCTAGCATCATACTTTCGCTTTCGCCACTAAAACTATATCTAAAATAAAATAAAAAGTAACCATAAGAAAAATTGCAGCATATCGCTAGAAAACAGGAAAAATAGATTTTTATTTTCAAGCAACATTCATTTCAAATTTAAGATTATTTTAATCCTTTGGAAAAAAAAAAAAAAAAATGTATCAGAATACTTCTTACTAAACTGATACTTGTATCCCAGAGGAAAATATTTTACTTCAGTACAAGATATTTTAAACCGTAACTGCAGTATTAAATAAAATTTAAATCCTAAGAAATGATTTTATTCCAAAAAATATGCAAAGAAATTTCTTATATACACGCATACAATTTTGTAATATTAAATATTTAAAAGTTCTTATGTAAGTATTTTTAATAAAAATTTCTCTGGCGAGTGATTTTTTTTTGCCACTTCGTCTCCCATTAATATTTTTTCTATATTACCCAATAAATAAATAAATAAATACTGTAATCATTTTAAAACTTTTCATATTTAATTTTTGTTTTTAAAACAAATTGCAGAAAGTAATAATAATAAAATAATGTTAATGGAATGTTTGTGAGATTGCAATGTGATTTACGTGAAAGATATTAGGGGAAAAAAATAAATAAAATAAAAACTTAAATTATTTTATTTGAAAAAAAAAAATCCTTTTTCTTGATGGAACATTTAAACTTTTAAATAAGGTTTGTCTTTAAGTATAAGGAGGGACAAATATTCAGATACATTTTAATCTTCAGTCTAAAGTAAGAAATAATAATATAATTTGACTAATTAACTAATATACTCTAATTTGAAGCTTTAAAAAAGCTTAAATTTGAAGGCTAAATATAAAACGATCCTTGAATAGAAAGAAAAATTAAATTAAAATTTAAAAGCAAATAACTGATAATAAGAACTTTTTTTGTGACATTAATTACAATAGTTCTATATATTCACCCTTTTAAGTTCAAACAGCATCCAAACGGTTAACTCAATGGATCTCATGAGATTGCTTATAATATACATTGTAGAAGATAATAAATTAAATGATTAATTCGTGTCTTCTGTATTATCAATAGGAAAAGCATAGGTTTTTACTTCACACAGGTGCCCCAAGAAAAGACAATGTAGCTCGGTAATTCTGGGAATCGACCTGTCCACAGTAAAACTACAAGAAATATTGTAAACAAATAATAAAAATAAAAATATGCAGAGACACGTAGCGTTATTTGATGGACAAATTTGGAACTATTTTTTTCCCTTAGACCATATTTGTATTGTAAAAAACATTCTATCAGTTAATTAGAATATGAAGCTGAAAACGTATTAGTAAGTTACTTAATTTCCGTTCACTTTAACATTAAGAGGTGTTTTACGTTAATTTAAGTAAAAAGTAAATTACTTTTGAAAATCTTTCACATTTTCTTTAAGCTGTAATAATAGTTGTATTTTATGCAATTTGTTAACTGTGACGTTTAAACAATTACACCAAGCAATAATGAAGTAAACCCTAGAGGGCTGTTATCAACCAGCCTTTAAATGTATTCAATAAAAACAACAATCAAAAGTTCCTAGATCGCAATTTTGTTTCTGGTCTTTTTTTTTTCTTTCCACAATGAACGTAGAATTTAAAATATTTCCAAGGAGACATCTGGCTAAAGGAATAAGCAATTAACTTCCCGTAAATCAAATTTTAAGGTTCGAAAACCGAAAGAATTTCTTTTTTTTTTTTTTTTTTTTTTTTAGTTTTAACATCATTCAATTACACCATTTGGAATCGAATTCACGATATACTTTATTTTATCAAATAGAATTTCTTTTAATTTCTACGTAAATACATGTAAATTATATGTATATGAGTTACGACTTTTACAAGTTTGTTGATTAAGGCGCTAGCGTAGGCAAAGAGATTTGTGGACCCAGCATGCCAAGGGTGAAAATGTTGGCGATTTCAGCCTGTAAACAAGCCAATATTTTTACTAATTCGAATGGAATTATTCTGCAAACATACTAACTTTAATAAAAATTTATCATTGTTAATTAAAAATTATATATATATATATATATATATATATATATATATATATATGTGTGTGTGTGTGTGTGTGTGTGTGTGTAATACAACTTCCTTTTAGTAGACTGATGAATTCCAGTCATTTCATATTAAGAGAGTTCACTCAAAGAAATACTCCACAATAGATGATGCAGTCGTTTATTTGAAGACAGTCATATTACACTTTATTAACAGTCACATCATTTTGAGCACGCTGTACAGTTCCGTAGCCGAGTCGGGCCGAAATCGTTCCATTAACGGCGGAACCGCGAATCAATCCCCCTCCTGGGACCGTTAACTTAAACTTGTTATTGTCGTGAACTATTTAATCAAAAGCTGCCATGGAAAAAGACCCCTATTTTCGGGTGCTCCCGTTTTTATATGGATATTTCCGCGGGAACCGAAACTATTCTTATGAATGCTTATTGGATAATTAGGTCAGCCAAAATCCAGCCCACATTCTTTCATTGGCTGACCCGGATATCCAGGATTTCGTATTTCGCAATGCATTGCCGCTAATTTCAACTATTGCATAATTTTGATTATGAAACTTCTTCTAACTACGATTCCCGCGCTATGATGTGTTTTGCTGAAAAACTAACTTTACTGGGGCGCTAAAATAGAACTCTCACAAAGTTGTTCTTAAAATTAAGATTTATTCTGAGCTAATACTATTAAGATATCATTTAATATTAATTTAAATATAAATTTAGAATCTTGCTTATTTTATCCTTTCATATCCCCCCCCCCTCCAAGCCGATGCTCCCCCGTACTTGCCTGCAAGTATGTGGGAAGTCCCTCAGAAGTAGAAGATACTCCAGGAGAAAGTTAAATTTAAAATGGAAAATTTGACAAATTATAAAACTTAAGTTTTTGAAAAATTTATTTAAAATGGAAAATTTTATTTTAAAAATGGAAAATTTTATTTTTTAGAAAATTTCGTCTGAAATATTTTGTTATGGAATCATTTTTAAATAGGAGTTATGGCCTTTCCCTTTATTTATAAAAAAAATTAATTTTTCTTTTTTTAATTTATTTACTTGTATGTTGGACTGGTCAACGTGCTCGCTTGATACATATAATGGTATTTACAGCACTTGTTTACAAACATAAGAAAAGTTTAATAATATAATGTATGAAAAAATATTTGAAAAAAAAAAAAATCATTTTTCTTGATGGAACATTTAAACTTTTAAATAAGGTTTGTCTTTAAGTATAAGGAGGGACAAATATTCAGATACATTTTAATCTTCAGTCTAAAGTAAGAAATAATAATATTATTTGACTAATTAACTAATATACTCTAATTTGAAGCTTTAAAAAAGCTTAAATTTGAAGGCTAAATATAAAACGATCCTTGAATAGAAAGAAAAATTAAATTAAAATTTAAAAGCAAATAACTGATAATAAGAACTTTTTTTGTGACATTAATTACAATAGTTCAATATATTCACCCTTTTAAGTTCAAACAGCATCCAAACGGTTAACTCAATGGATCTCATGAGATTGCTTATAATATACATTGTAGAAGATAATAAATTAAATGATTAATTCGTGTCTTCTGTATTATCAATAGGAAAAGCATAGGTTTTTACTTCACACAGGTGCCCCAAGAAAAGACAATGTAGCTCGGTAATTCTGGGAATCGACCTGTCCACAGTAAAACTACAAGAAATATTGTAAACAAATAATAAAAATAAAAATATGCAGAGACACGTAGCGTTATTTGATGGACAAATTTGGAACTATTTTTTTCCCTTAGACCATATTTGTATTGTAAAAAACATTCTATCAGTTAATTAGAATATTTTTTTTTCTGCATGTAGGAGCACCCCTCTCCCCACCCAACACCTCTCACACACACCTTGATTAAAGTATTTTTTTTTTAACTGTACCATGTATTAGTGATAATTTGAAACAAAAAATCAGCGATTTCATTTTCCATGCTTAATCAATCAAAATAAAAGTAATAAATAAATAAATAAAATAATGAATGAGGTGGGGTCAATAGTGCTGAAAACTGACTTTATTTCGTTAATTAGGGTTATAATATTCTGAAATAAAAAAAACCAAACAATGGCCGAGAAACCCCTGCTGTTGACCTGTAAAGCGTGGGGTGACCTGTTTGATCCTGAGTAGCAATAGACTATCAAGCCGTTTGGAAATTTTTGTATTTCTGTCCAAAAAATGCGTTAATTACATGGCAGGATACTTGAAAAAGAAAAAAAAAAGCCAGGAAAAATAGTCTACGTAAGACTAGGAACTTAATATTGTCAATCGGCCTTAATCTCTACACCTGGGTCTGCAGCTGAGATTAAAAGAAAAATAAACTTCACCACTGTCCCAGAAAAAAAAAAAAAAAAAAAAAACTTAAGTACTAATTTCAATAAATAATTTTCACATACTAGATTTATTTAAGCTTGAATTTATAAGAATATATATATTTTTTTTTATACTGATTAATACTCAAATTTCCAATAGCACTTATTTCCTTTCCATCTTTATATGCATGTGTATTATTAATTATGAAAGTATAAACCTTGATTTGTGGTTATATAATCATGAAATCTAAGAATAGTATTTCCTTTTATGTTTTCTGTTATTATATTTAAAACAATACAGAGTAACATATATATAAATACAAGAATATATTATTGAATGTCTGTATGATATAATTATATGAATACTTTTACATGTAGATTAGGATTCCAATGTCCCCTTAAATAAAGACCTGAAATTTAATTTTTCGATGAAAATATAAAGGTGGAAGTTTTCAGAATTATTTTCCTCATTCGAAATGCTGATTATTAATTTCTCACTTAAGGGCGTTTCAGAAACATCCAGTTGTCAGAATTCCACTTAGAATTATGCTTTATCAACACGGACGCAAGGAGATTTGGAAGTGAAATAAATGAGATTATTTAATCTTCATCAAGGGAATCCCATAAACTTAATTTTAATCAAGTAACTCTTTGTGAGTGTTTTGAAGGAGGATTTGTGATTGATTTTTAATTATTTCTATGTGTGACCTTACTATATATATATTTTTTTTTTCAATGTGATGTGTGCAGTTCTTATAAATCTTTATTTAATAAAGTTATTATTAAATATTATATTTATAAACATAAGCTGATTTTTGATTTGTAAGTAATAGATGTAAAATTCTATGCAAAAAAATTTAATATATTATGACACGATTTATTTTAATCAATTCTTTCATATAAAAGCATGCAGTAATCGTATTTCATTTGGTTACTATATATATATATATATATATATTTTTTTTTTTCCTTGTCATAGCTTTAGTATAGCAGTGCGTTGGTGGCGGCTTTCACATTTTTGTAGTCATTTTGACGATGAATTAATCTGGTTACCGTAATTACGTAAGTGAAAATCGTGGAGAAAAAAGCCTGAGCTACTTCGGTACGAAATTTTAATTTTAGTTAAAGAGTTCTATACTAAAGTTGTTCCACTTCTTTAGCACGATTTTTCTGAAATTTATTTTATTTTTCTTTCCATTCATTTAATTAATTTACGCATTTTTCATTTTTGCTTGTTTTTTTATTTATTTTCGACTTTTTTTTTTCTTGTGAATAAATTTAAACTTAAATCGGTTTTTTATTTAATATCATTTGAACCAATTATTCGATTGAACTAAAAAGTATTGCGTTAGATAGGTTTATACCCTGATTAATAAATATAACAATTTTTGTAGCAATCGGTTGAATTGTGTAGCTTTGTATAGCAAACTCAAAATCCGGACAGATACAATGTAAACTTTTAGCTTTATGTATATATATATACAGTACCTGCCCAAATTATTAGACCAAAGAAAATATTTAAAGTTTTTTGAAAGTGGAAGTTTATTATACCTGACTTGCTCAAAACTATTATTTGTTAATTAGTGTTACTTTAAGCTTATTTCAGTGCCTTTATTACAGAAGCATTTTCAAGCTGGGAACACAAGACAGTTAGTTATTATACTGTGATACAGTGGCATAGGTGTAAATTTGCATTATAACGTAAAATTTGCTCTGCTTGTTTATTTTGGATTGAAGCTAATATTTTGCTGCAAAAAGTAAGTTTTGAATTGTTATTAATATCGTGTGGGATATTTAACATTTTTATTCATTTATTATCATAAAAAGTTTTTGCTCCTTTATTTTAGATGGGAAGAAAGGCTGACCTTTCACCAAAGAGAGTAGGGCAGGTTTATGGTCTACTGAAGGCCACTAAACTGACCCAAAATCAAATTGCAACAAAGGTAAGAGTATCCAGAAGCTCAGTAAAAAATATTAAAAAGAAAATGGACTTAAACATAAGTTTGGATCCATCACGGAAGAATAATAGTGGACGAGCTCGCATTACGACGCCGAGGACGGATCGAAAAATACGAGACATTTGTATAAATAACAGAAAGAAACCGCTACGCATGTTGATGAAAGAAGTTCAAAATGAAGGCATTAATATATCAGAAAGAACTTTGAGACGTCGCTTGGCAGAAAATAAACTCATTGCCATGAAACCGGCTCGCAAGCAAAGGCTTACATCAGAAATGATGAAAAAACGCTTGGAGTGGGCAAAAAAGTACAAAAATTGGACAATAGAAGACTGGAAAAAGGTATATAGTTATTTACTTTGATCAACGATATATTGGCATTTATAATGAATGTAAAGAAATTAAATAAAAAGCAATTTTGTTTAATTTTCAGGTTGGCTTCTCTGATGAATCGGTTTTTCATGTTTTAACCGAAAAAACCAAATTTGTTCGGCTGCGTCCAAACGAGAAATACAAGTCAGATTGTGTTGTTCTCACCATCAAACATCCTCCATCAGTCATGGTGTGGTCTGTCATATCAGGAAAAGGTTCTGGTCTTCTCTATGTGGTCAAAAATACAATGAAACAAGATCAATACCTGGAAGTCTTACAAACCAGGCTCATGCCACAAATGCAAGAATGGTTTCCTGGAGACGAGGAACCAGTTTTCATGCATGATGGTGCTCCATACCATAAAGCTAAAAGTGTATCGAAGTATTTAGAGCGAAAAATAATCAAAGTTCTTGATTAGATTGGCAACTCGCCTGATATGAACCCTATTGAAAATGGTTGGGGTTGCTGAAAAAAGAAATGTATAAGGAAAATATAACAAATAAGGTAGAATTGCTGGAATCTTTAACATACAGTAGAATCATAATAAGCATCTTCAAGAAGCCATCCAAGTCTGCATAGAAAGTATGCCTAGTCGTGTTAAAGCCATTTTAGTTGCCAAAGGTGGCCATACGAAATATTGATTTTTCTGTTAAATTTAATTTACCATTTTTTTCTTTCTTCAATAAGTATTGTATTGTAAAAAAAATTCTGTCATTGTATTCCTTAATGTATATGTTTTCGAAATATGAATGAAGAAAATATCTTTTTTAATAAAATTCTTCATTAATAAGGTTTTAAACATAAAAAAATTTATAAGTTGCCAATGGTCTAATAATTTGGCCAGATACTGTATATATATAAAAGCGCTTGAACGTTCATTTAAAGTGATAAACAGCAAAATGCTAACGTCAAAAAAACATTGTCTGAATGAAATAATACAACCTGTCGTATTAAATATTAAAAAAAAAAAAAAAAAGTTTATCATAAGAAGATAATACTAATATTTATTATTCTGTAAATTTTTACAATAAATTTGTTATGGAAGAGGATTAAGAACACATTTTCAGATTTTCTTATCCTCATTATCACACTTGACACATGCAAAATTAATTTTCACTTCGATTTTATAAAAGTTTTTTTTTTTTTTTTTTTTTTTTTTTTTTTTTTTTTTCCGCTGTGAAGTGTAAGGATTCATACCACATGACTTCCTTCTCTACGTTATTCCGTTAATACGTTTGTATTTTAGTCTGTATCAATAATATATCAAGAAGGAAGGATTATAATGTGGTCGGGACAATTTTCAAATATATCTTAAGGTCCTAGGTAGATCCCTATTAAATTTCAACACTCAAATTTGAAATCTTCATAACTTTTTTTAAATTTGTGATTTTCTTAACAAGGGGTACTAGTTCAAATTTTTCATTATAAGGATATTTTCCGTTTTAAATAGTACACAATTGCACGAAAACTAAAAAACCTCGCAACTATAATCAGACTTAAAAGGTTAATACATGAGCCGTAAACAAGATAGTCTAGTGGGTAAGACATCTGAATATGGATCATTATATTTGGTAAGTACAGCGTAGCATCTGTTGGCAGTCCTAAATAAAATGGAATTAACATAATTTTTTATATGCCAAAAATCTTATTTTTTGTATACAAAAAATGAAAAATAAGATTTTTGGCATATAAAAATTATATTAAGAGTGTGTTATGGATATCATTTATCTTTCATTTACAGCGCTACTCAACGTATTAGCTTATATTGTACAGTCGGTAACAAATGTGTCCGAACACTAGCAAAAATTCCTATATAAAAAAAGCACACTTAATACAGTTTTGTTAAATAAATCCTTGTCGAATCCTGTTCTTAGTCAGTCTAAAAACAGGATTCGACAAGGATTTATTTAACAAAACTGTATTAAGTGTCCTTTTTTTACATAGGAATTTTTACTAGTATTCGGATACTTTTGTTACCGACTGTAGCTATACATAAAAATAGCTGAATGTGAATTTGAGTTTTTGTTATGTGTTTTTCATATAAGACTAAATTTAAGTACAAAATGTGATGTGTATATAATTTATAGACGATATACGGAACTACCCAAAACTAAGAAAAATGTTCTTTTCTAATGAATGTAAATGATGGAAAGGTTTTGCTACATTTTATTATGTAAGCAAATGCTGTTTAAAAAAAGAAAAAAAAAAAAACTCATTCCCACACTGTAAACAAAATATTTTTTGAATACTGATCTCCCAATCTGATTGTTTTGTTTAATATAACACTTTTATATCCGCTGAATACAATAATAGATT
This sequence comes from Salticus scenicus, assembly GCA_963930645.1. NCBI lineage: Eukaryota > Metazoa > Arthropoda > Arachnida > Araneae > Salticidae > Salticus > Salticus scenicus. The sequence goes on along the minus strand of OZ005648.1, from coordinate 122,101,160 downwards.
TTTTTGCGTTGATCTGTATGTATATCATTTCCGTATTCTATGACGTACTTCTTATCTTAACTCCAAACTTTAAAAAATAAGTATATTACATTTTTGGGTATAAAAAATCTTTTTCAGTTATAGAAAAATTACATTTTATCTTTTGACAGCAGCGGTTGGGTATAATCGTACACTGAGAAGTTGATTTTTCCATAATGTCCTTATAATTAAAAATTACTTAATAAAAAATGTTGAACGCGTATTAAGTTTGAATTTTATATATAATAATTTTCTTTGCAGTATGTTGTTATGTTTTAATTGTCAAATTGATTTAACTTTTGTTTTAGTGTTTTATAAAAGAGTACAGTCAAAATCACAATACTGTATTACTTTTACAAAGGCGGACATGTGATTTAAGCTTGTAATATCTAAAATTATTACTTTTCACCCAATTTTGAGGTTAAAAAGTAAATTCAGAAATTCAAACAATGAATAACAATATTAATATTTTCATTATGAGTAGTCTATTCTATTAGTCATTTTTTCTTAATCTTAAAAAAAAAAAAAAAAAAAAAAAAAAAAACATTGATATATTTATGTTAAATGCTAAATTTAAACGCACAGCATGTGAATAAATTACAATTTTTTTAAGCTACTTTTTTCTCCACAATATTCATAGTTATAAATCCGAAAATCATCGATGATATTGCATGCCTATTAATCTATCACAAAAATAAGCATTTCACTTAATAAATGTAATAGAGATAAATGAAAAACTTTATGGTGCATTTGAATTAAAGAAACATTTAAAGAAAAAATTTTGAAAATGGAAAAGAAAAACATGTTTCGATTAACAAAATTCCCAAGCATTATAAGACATCTTAATATTTAAAAATTTTATTTAAAATATGTATTTACAAAACCCGTAATAATTAATTGGCATGGAGATAATAAAGTGTGGATCTTAATCAGAAAAGAGCATGTCGCCACTTTATAATAGCGGGAAAGCAGAAATAAAACTGTAATTCACGCTCTTATTGTGCATAATTTTACTAGCATAAAAAGTGTAGAGCTGTGTTTAATTGACCGGAAACGCATGCTGCGTGTTCTAGAATATAGCAGTTTTTGCTTACGGAATTATAATTACTTTTTTCTTTATCAATCCCTAATATCAATTTATCTATATTTTATTAATCCCTTCTTTTATCCCCCCCCCCCTTAAAAAAAAAAAAAAAAAAAATACGTTTTTACTACCAAAAACCGAAATGAATAGTACAAAAGTTCTATAAAATCAATAAATTTTGTAAAACTTATATTTTTAATTGAATTTTCATTTTTAAAATATCTGATACCTTAGAATTAATAATAAAATACATATTCTACAATTATTCTTTAATTTAAAACGATACGTATTAAAAAGAATCATATATATATATATATACATATATATCAGTAAGAATGATGTGTGTGGTGAGAAAGAGAAGCGAGAAAGTAGAAACATGCACGTACAGCGTCAAAAGCAAAACAAACAAAAGAAAAAGATTATGGATACAAAAAGAAAAGACAGATAATTTTAATCTATCATGAAAGAATAGGTCTTTTAATTATCAGAAATAAAACATGTTTAGTGTAATGCAATATATATATATATATATATGTATATATATATATTAGTGTAACCTCTACTTTTGCAAGCTGCGTGACGGGCAAAAATTCATATTATCCAAGGAAAAAAAATCGCCTTTTTTTGAAAACATAAAACTTATTTAAATAACTCATGCAGCTGATTTGTTTTTAATTTTTTTTTTTTCAGTTTCCGATTATTGTAATTACTTTCGTTATTTCTTTTATTAGTTTTTATTTTTATTTGGTAATTATATGAATCCACACACAAACACACTAATAAAAGAAAAATGAGATTTTAGAGTCGTATAAAACAAGAAAAAAGTTTAATCATGTGCAATTAAAATGCAATTTACTCCCATTCTGTTATAGAGTAATGTTAATATATTAACATTGCCAAAATCTACTATCTGACCAATAAAAATCAGTAAGTTTCCTTCAACGTAAATATTTTCTTATTTTAACAGACAGATTCATTAGAATCCATTTATTAATACGCAAATTCTGCTAATAAATCCCTGTTTCAGTTTTCAGGCGAATAAGCTAACCGTGGCTGAGCGACTTTTATGCACTAACGATTCCGAACTGAAAAAAGAAATTATTCATTTTCAATAAATCCATTTGGTATCGTGGGATGTGTCTGGTGTCAAAACACGGCAATTTAAGGTTATTATCACCTTATTAATCTAAACATTTAATACAATAACGGTTACGTGCTTAAAATATGATTTTTCACATTTCCAATTCAGTGAAGTGGGGAAAATAAGCGTCTGTATAATACATAAGTAATTATCATAAACTTATATGGAACTTAAGGATAGAAAACGTATCCCATTTGAGTTAAAAATGTAAATGTTAATTCAATATTTCATGATAATCACTAAAATGCATTAAATACTTCAATTTAACTTTTTTTTTTACTTTTTATTATTTTTTATAATTAAAGCATGATTATAAATAATTCAATAGTTTATCGTTTCATTTTATAATCATGTGAAAATTTTTAACGTTATTTTTATAATCTTATAAATGGATTATTTATTTTGCCTTATTTTAGTTTAGATTATCCAGTCTGCTCCTTCCAGAAATGTAGCCATAAGATAAATATTTAATATAAAACAAAACATTGTGAATTGCAAACGATTTTTCACTAAACCATTTATCTCTAAATGAAATACTTTAAACTCCACTTCACTTTTCCATTTATCGAATTACTTTATTGCTTATTTAAATATTTCAAAGATTTACAAAGATCTTGTTATAAACCTAAAACGTAATTCTGGTGCAATGTTAATGTCACTCTTTTCTACTCAACATCTATGCTAAAGGTTCACTTTATAAATATGAACATTTAAAAAAAAAAAAAAAAAATGCATTTTTTAATATTTAGTTTAAGAATACATTAATTATTTTCGTAATCATTGCTGTATAATTATAATGCATTCATGCACTTTAAAGAATATTTTTTTTTTGAACATTATTTTGGTATTTTAATGAGAAATAGGCAACGATATCATATTTATATAGTTTACTCTCCCTGTACATCCAGGAGAAACACTGAAACACATACCTGATGCGTTGTAAATTCGTGAAATTAGAAAATAGAGTTCGAAATAGAATTCGATATTTAGAAAAAAGAAAAAATATATATTCTAGGGGATATAATCAGAGCGTTAACAGATTTATTTATCGACCTATAAAATCGATTCCAAAAATAGCCGAAATATGGAGCTCAGGAGTTTTGAGTAGAGACCTTACATGATAAGAGACTGGACATTAGCCCTTCAGCCGGTCCACCATGTTTGTTAAATCTATTACGTACAATACCATTACGATGTGTTCAATCAATTCAAGGATATCTCAATTACAATATCTTTTATCCTTATAATTTTTACGTTAAATGAAACAAAACTTTAAAATTAAGAATCTAAACTAAAAAGGTTTTAATTATTTTAATAATATGGAGTTTAATTAATAATAAATTTGAAATATGAAATTAACATTGAAATTTTTGTTTCCACAATCATATATATATATATTCTGTTGAACAAAACTTCATAACTTTTCGTTCATTCTATTCATTATGTCAAATGTTTGGTTGTGAAAAATTTTAAGTTCATATCTCAAATACTTTTTTTGAAATGTCATGCGCGCAGGAAAAGCACCATTTAATTAAAAAAAAAGAAATCTGCAGAAAAAAAGTTTTATATTTTAAAGTAAGCCAAAATAATATTGTTAGTCAATAGAGTAATGACATACTCGTTATCACAATATATATATATATATATATATATATATATATATATATATATATATATATACATGCATTTTTTTTTAAATTATTATTATTATTCTGAAAGTTGATTGAAAATTTTCTTCATTTTCTTATTTTTAAAAGTAGTCTGTCCCTTTAACCACCAATGCATTATGCTTTATCGGTAAGGAAAGCATGTTTCCGGCATTTAATTACGTATCCTTTTCCATTTAGCTGTTTTATTGCTAGCCTGATTTGCATAAATGTCTCAGCATGATGCGTAAGCGCCCTCTTTTGGTTACTTTTGGAATATTATTTTTAGTTATGGAAAAAAGAAAATATGTTGTTCTTCTGATCGTATATCCATAAACCGAAAAAAAAATATATATCCCTGCATTGTGCTTATTATTATTGATTTCAGAAATGAATTTGCACGAACTTGTGACGAACCCAATAATTAATAAATAAATAAATAAAATAAAACAAAATAAATTTAATAATGGCTGAGTTAAAATGCTTTATCAAGAACATTTTTATTCTATTATATTTGCTGCAACTCATAAATATTTAATATAAAATCCTTTACTTATATCTGACGTTAACTCTGATTTAAAGGTTAAATATGTGAAATGTTACATAAGAAAAGTGACATTTTATATTTTTTATACAATTTAATTAATCTATCGTTTAAATATAGATTTACTGAAGTTATATAATTGATAAATAGTTACGACATATATATTTATATATATATATATATTTCAAAATAATTGTTTATACAACGATAATTTTATCACACCGATACTATTTTAATTAGTTAAACTAAACTGTGATTTCAGCATATGTTTTTCGAGCGTGATATGATTGACATTAAAGGAGATGTTTTGCTTTATTGACATCAAAATTATGTATAAGATGTTTCTAGTATATTGCTTTTAATATTTACCGATAAAGCAGAAATATTAAAAAGTATTATTTACAATTATAATTTTCAGTACTGCATTTTTCAAGAAGGCATAAGTAAGTCAGTAGGTAAAATGTTAGTTATAATAAAATGGAGTTAAACATACTTCAAATAGGGAGTCAATTTTTAAATAGTTCTAATATGGGAAAATTTGCTGCAGACAGACTAATCAAATCTAAAACACAATATCCTCGTTATTTTAAATTTTTATTAAAAGAAAAAATTATATTATTAAAAACTTTTGTATCATGCTTTGTTTCCTATGATTATTATATAAAGGACGATATTTTAGGATAATTAAGTGGCACATGACATTTTTAGTAGCATAGAAGTACATTTCCGCTTTTGTTTTGTTAACACTATTACCATACAGAAAACATTATCGTATACTTAGAGTATATTTTTTGTGATTAATTAGCATAGTGATTATTGTTAGATAATAGCGGTGGAAGAGGAAGTATTTCTGTTTGTGTCTAACGCTACATTTACCATGGGGTTAATTGCAGAGATGATGTACATTTATTTAGGTAAAGGTAGTGAACATCCCGGGACATACTTGACACCACTGTTTTCGTATAGGTATCCTTTGTATTAGTTTTCTAAAATATATTAAGGAGAAAACTAGTGCATCAATCAGGATTGTTAAATTTTGTATTTAACCAAGCTCTACCTACCTACCAAAAGTTAAATTACTCGTTCTAGTGTAAATGGTTAAGTTTTATAAATGTATTGCTAAAAATATTATATTCAATGGGTTTAATGCTACATTTAAAAATAATAAAAAAAGTATTTTTTAAATAAAATATATTTAAACTAGCACATCAATAACACATAAAAAACATATTTTCCAAATATTTCTAATGTAATGCCCACTAACGAAAATGAAGAAAAAAAAAATGCATGTGCGTTTCGATTTAGGACGTATGCTTCAGAATGTGCGAGTGTATGAGATGAAGCAGAACAATCTTTATTTTATATGTACGATTACAGTGACAAAAATTTGAAATTTTATGATAGATAAACACTCGATTTTTATCGCTTTGGGATTTTCAGATTTAAAAACCTTAGATGAGTTTTTTAGCTAATTGCAGTCAAAAAAATGGTTTTAGAATGCAATAGAAAAAGACACTGGATAAAGAAAATAGGCACAATCAAGGGGGGGGGGGTAGTTTAAGCGTTTTCTACAACTTCATTGTCCAAGGCGACGAGTGATTTACATACGTTAACATAGGCAACGTATAATAGGGAGCCTATATTATGTTTGGGGTTATTAGAAAGTTGTTACAAAGTACACACTATAAAATTTGATCAGTTGTCAATAAAATTTTCCAAAAAAGTGCCAATGTGTCTAATGGCAGACAGGTTGAAAATTTTTGATATATGAACATTTCTACACTGCGAAACATGTTTGAATGCTAAATTATTTTATTTGGATATATATATATATATATATATATATATATATATATATATATATATATATATATATATATATATGTGTGTGTGTGTGTGTATATCTATATTATATAAATAGTCCTGTGACAGATTTACACAATTTATGATTTTTTTTTCTCCTATTTGATTTGATTTTGCTTCACAGCACAGTTTTTTCAGCTACGGCCAAGACTATAGGAAATATGTTCGGCAATAAAATTAAAGTCAATCTTTCTTTGAGCATGAAAGTTTTGAAATTTCATTACTGTAATTATACATATTGGAGCTGAATTACTGTGTATCCTTTCTTTCTCGAGCATAAATCTTATCATACCGAAATCCAAACATATATGTCGAGTTCTTGAAGGACATATTCACTAAGGTATCACACATCGGGATTTTTTGTTAATTGCCCTGTGAATAAAATTAGGTTAAATTTCTGAGAAATGACATTTATATTTATAATTATAATCAGTATTGAATTTAAGAATGTCAAAACTAAACAAAATCTCTTTTACGGAGCTCAGGAGTTCGTTTTTTTTTTTTCATATTACTTTTACAGAGTTCCCAGTTAGTGTAAATAACAGTCGAAAAAAAATTAATGAAGAAATCATTGTGACTAAGTCCTAATTTAGGCTATTTTAGTTGTAATTTAGTCATAATTTATATTTTGTTCAGACAAGCCTTAAATATCAGTCTAAATGATAGATTTTTTTTTATTCAACAAATAATATTTAGTAAACACCAAAATAATTTTAAGCTCTATTCAGAAAATTATTCTAAGAATAATTTTTCGAAAATAAGCTCTAAATGTTTAAATTTTTTCAAAAAAAAAAAAAAAAAAAAAAAAAATTAATAAATTTTAAGTATTACTTAAGTAATAAACTTCCATCTCTCTGTTTTCAAATTTTACATTTAGTAACGCAAAATACATAAATTTACATAACAGGACTTTTGACAATGCATATAAAACACTTTTGCATAAACATATAAGCATTATAAAGGATAATATTTTCAAGAAATTGATATCAGAAACGTTGGTTTCAAAAATAAATTTTGTACGTCAGATTAATGAACAAAATGTTTTCCTTTATTAAAATTTAAGACTCCATACAAAAATTTTCTTAGTAAGGTTTTATATTATTTTTTTTTCTGCAACATAAATATTAATTTTCATCCAATTTTGTTTTCTCTGTTTTCATCTTTTGTGACATCTCATATACTTTCTAAGTACTTTTCCTTAAAAACTTATATGATTAAAATATCTTATTGTTATGTAATATTTATTTTCTTTTCAAGACTCGCAGTCAGTGTTTATATTTATATTTCGAAAATAAAAATATTAAAATTATTTGATAGGCTTCCAAAAAATAGAAAAATATTATTTACTCTTTGGATATATATATACAGTCGGTAACAAAATTCTCCGAACACTAGCAAAAATTCCTATATGAGAAAAGTTCACTTAATACAGTTTTGTTAAGAAAATCCTTGTCGAATCCTGTTTTTAGACTGACTAAGAACAGGATTCGTCAAGGATTTATTTAACAAAAGTGTATTAAGTGTACTTTTTTATGTAGGAATTTTTGCTAGTGTTCGGAGACTTTTGTTATTGACTGTATATACCGGGTGTCCCAAAAGTCTCTAGACAGTTTAAAAATTCATAAAAACTGAAGGAATTGATAGAACTAGACACGGAAATAGTATTCTCCTGAAAAGAGATTTTTTTCTTTAATAAATAAAATAAAAAGTTATATTTTACCTCGATAGAGGACGCTGTATGGACTCATAACGAGAAATATGCAAATCAGAGTCCTGTAAATTGAACGATTTTATAATTTATTTCCTATTTTGCTCCTTACTTCTGCATACATGAAGTTTTATGTGCGATGCTGTCCTGATGGATAAAGCGTTTTTGGGGAAATTGTTTCCTCTGAGCTAAAAATTGCCGATTAAAGCTGTAATTAGCAGTGTTATAACTCGTTTGCAAACTGTAATTTGGTGTGATAGCGAACAAACAGAAAAAAAAAATATATATATATATATATGTCTGTAACGATTTGCATGAAAATAAATATAGTTTTTCATGGAATTTTGTGATTTGCACACGTACAGCTCCCTCTTTCGACGAAAATTTTAAGTATTATTTTTTTTTCTTTACAAAAGAAACCCCACTGCATAAGAATGACTTTTTCACAAACTGCGTTCAAATGTGCCAATTATTTCATTTTTTAAGAATTTTTAAAATGTCTGCAGACTTGTTGAACACTTAGTATATATAAATACGTAGAGGTGGTGCACTTCGTTTTACCGAAACGTCACTGGAGGCCTCCATATGTAGAGACTCAAAATGTTTTTGTGTTTTGTCTGTGTGTCTGTCTCCCATTATCAGCCACAAAAATGACGCTAATGGCTTTCAAATTATTATATATGCTAATGCAACGCACGGAATTAGTTGTGCTGTTTTGTGCGTGTATTCTATTTGAAACTAGTGTACAGCAAAACATCAAAATATTTCTTACCATTAAGACCTATGGACCGAATTTGTATGTATTCTAATAACGGCCGCAAAAATACGCCAACTGACTTGCGAATTGGTACACATATTTAGGCGTTATACAGAAATTGCTGTATAAATATTTGTGCCTTTATTAGTTATGTTTCGCGAACAGGGACACACCAAAGCGTTTCATATCATTACGGAATACAGGAAGAATATCAAATAAACGCATTTTAACATAGTTACACTTTAATCAACAAATTTAAATTAACATACATTATTGAGATTACAAAAAAATATTTTCTGCAGAAAAGTGTGTGCTTAGACTTACTTATTTATGAACGGAGACTTATATATTTTTTTCAACAATGTCAGGTAATCTTTCAAATTACGCCAAATGTCGAACAAGTATTCATGAGATATATAGAATAAGTTGAAGAGTTCTTATTGATGTACATAGTGTTTATGGATCCTTTATAGGGGCAGACAAAAGAATATCATGATATTAGAGAGTATGGACAAATTGTTATTTAAGCGCATTTAAATTCGTTTATTCTGCATTCAACAAAATAATATTAACATGCATTAAAGAGTTACCAAAAAGCACGTTTTATGTAAAAAAAAAGGTATGTATAGACTAAATAATTTATTTAGTCACACAAAAGAAATCCAATGACATTGTGTTGTCATGTCATTCTGTAATCATTCAAATGGTGTAAAATTTGGCTCAAAATCTAATGAGTTACAATAAATTATCTCTGTATATATGTATTGTATTGTATTTATTTATTTTACGTCCCATATTAATTAGTTTTTTTTTTTTCATTTATAGCAGGTGCAAATTTCTAAGACGTGAATAACTAACATTAAACAGGATTCCTTAAAATCGAAAGAAAATAAAAATAAAAGATTCCTCATTTTTTACTCTTATTTACACCTATTAATGGCAAGGAAAATGATATTTTTGGATCAAATTTTCAAATTTGAGTTTTTGTTCTATTTATAAGATTTAAGGTCCTCTGAATTCGAAAATCAAGCTTTTAGCGGCTAGTCTGTGTGCGTATATGTGTGTCTGCCAGATTGTCTCTGCGTATGTGTGTCTGTTATCAGCATGTCTCACGAAAATTCAGCAGGACATTATTACTATTATAATTATTATTACTATAAAAACTTTTAATTATATATTTATGCATATACATTTTCATTTCCATATACAAATTTTCTTTGTTTAATGCAAGTGCAATCTCTGAAATAAAATTGAATAAATGTAATATAGTTTAAAATTCTCTTTCAAATTTAAATGGTAAATTCTGAAGATATTTTGTATAAAGATTAATGACAAAATGCACATTCTTTCTCAAGAAAAAGCTTATTTGTGAAGTCCCATGCATTGGTGAGTACGTTTTTTAAAATAAACTCCTTATTTGGAGAAAAGAATAGTTTTATTCATCTTCGATGCTTTTTTTATGTAAGACGTTATAGCAAGAAGACAATTTTATGCATACTAGTTTTATTTCAATTATATTTAAAAGCCTTGGAACATCTCCAAATATCTCATGAAAATAAAATTAAAATTACTGTGCTTATAAAAAAAAGAGACTAATATATTTTTTAGGGGGAAATCTCACATTTGGATTTTCAAACAAGTATTTCAGTTTCAAATATTTTTGATATACATATAAGATTGTAGTAGTTTTATAATGCTTTTGTTCTGCTCCGTTGTAATTTATTAGGCATCATAATGCTTAAGAAAATTCTTTAAATAAAACAGTACTTAATAAAAGGTATACATGGGATAGATTTTAATAAAAATTTTGAAACTTAAAAAATATTAAAAATACACACCTAAAATATAATATAGATTTCAAACTTTTATGTAATTTCAATAATATTTTATAACTTTAGATTTATGTGCTGTATTTAAAGCATGTTTCCCATTTATGGTAAAGATTTATATATATATATATATATATAAGATTATATATAATTTAATTGCATCAATCTGATGTGTGAGAAGAAAAATATAAAAAAGTAAACTACTATGATGAATAAATGAAGGTACATGTCGCCGAATAGATGGTGGTAGTATGGTGCATTTTTTTTTCTTTTCCCCAGGAAGCTTTACCACATTTTCTAGAGTTCATAGTTCCACAAAAATTGGTTTGTAAAATGGTAATTAAAAATATTATAAAGATTGAATTGCAATTATTGAATGACCAAAGACGCTGGTATGCGAGAGTATTCTCCGAAAACTGTAAAAAAATATCTGATGTTCTGTTGTGTCTAAATGCATCACATTTACTATGTGAGGTGGTAATTATGAGAAAGAGTGCAAGGGTAAATTGAATATTGGTTAACATGAGTCCCTCTATCACATACCTTCTACAGTTTTCTATTTGGCTACATCTGCGAATGTATTGATTACATTCACACCAAATTTTATAAGCCTTTATTGTAAGTCATGCACAATAAATTGTTATATTATTAACCAGTAAATGGTACTCTTATACAGAGTGATAAGGAAGCAAGTTAACTGTTTTCTACAACATACTTATTTACCCTGCTGATAAAAAAGAAATCCCTATAGCTTTGTATCTGTCGTTGCGAATGTCACATAAACAAATTTCTTGATTCGATCATCTACTGTAAGACTACAAAACTAAATAGTATTCATATGAAATTAATAATTTAGGTTTTAAAAAATATAGATTTAAAAGTGCATTTCTTTAAAAAATTTCCTATAAACTTCTGTCCATTTTTTTTTTTTTTTTTTTTTTTTTTTTTTTTTTGGGGGGGGGGGGGGGGTTGAAATTCCTGTTTAGGCATGGATGTTTATAGTGGTTTGGAATAAAATTTAATAATAAAACGTTCGTTTAATTAGTCTTAATGTGAAAAACGGACCGTAGAGCGACAGAATGTTTGAAACAAAATCTTAGAGCATCGCCAGTGTTTAACAGCTATGAGGTCTGCGCCCTGGCATCTACAGCAGAACCAATCTTAATAACCACTTAAATTAGTAATGATCATAGAGACTCTTGTATAAAATTAAACAAATGTTTATTCAAACTTGGCTACGGGCCAGAACTAAAGATACTCACTATATTTATAAAGATACTCACTATATAATTAAATGTATAAATTAAAGTAAATATGAAATTTAAATTATCACCACTGTTGGCAAAGTTGACTGTCGTAAGAAGCTTGCATTAAACTTTGTTCACTCGAAAAATACCTCCGTTGATCACAAAATGTCGATGGAGAATAACTAAAAACTCCAACTAGCTTTTTCACGCATTACTTTTATAACTCCTTAAAGAACTACTACTCGCCAAATTATTTATCTCTACCGACAAATTCACTAATCATCTGAAACTCGCATAAATATCTGTTCTCTCCCACACAAACCAACTTTCATTACAACATCTCACTATTTAAACCATTTCGAAACAGAACACATCCTTTACATCGATTCACCAATTTACATCTCCAAAACTAATCGCATTCAACCATCTTTACTCAAACTGCGTGGGTTATAATTTCCTTTTAGATACTCCATGCCGATCTAAAATCACCCAAACTTGACAACTTCAATCTATCGATTCAACCTCTACCGTCACGAACTAGGCTGAATCCACCCTATACCTCTGATCCACATCTTACTGATTACCTACGGTGACATCCTCTTACCTGAACTCGACACTACATCCCTCACACTATTATGTGATTATCGTGCTATATTTTGGATTTATACATTCCATTAATTTTCATAGAAGTTATTCACTTGTGTATTTGAAAGAAAGAAACGTTTTTGTGTTATATGAGTTTAAAAAATGTATTTTCTTTGAATCTCATTTTCTTAAACAATGAAATCACAAATTAGGGCGGTTGCCCTGTTAATACCCGACGTAATTTTGAAAATTATTATTAGCTGATTATTTCACTTCTAAATTAATGTAGACAACTGACAGTAAAATATATTAACTTAAACATTTCTTCTGATAGTTTTAAATTTAAAGCCTATCCTCATTTATTAAAGTTTAGCGTTCTAGCGAGAAAACTTCGAGATAGAAAAACTTTGAGATAACAGATTAACTTCCTGTTATATGTTGACAAAAAATCTCGAAGGTAAAGTATCATAATATAGGGGAGACTGGGGCACAGTGGACCACCCCTATTTAAATCTCTTAATATTTCACTCTCTTATTTTGTATTGAGACTCATAGATGGCAGCATGACAGTGGAGGCTCGTGCTCCGAAAATTGGTGAAGAGGCACACTGTATTTTACGCTGTATTCATTTATAGAATATAAATTTACATTTAAATAAGTATTTTTAGTTAATTTTAGTTAAGACCATGCTTAATAAAAATTATGATTAAAAATACTTAAATATTATTTTTGAGCTCTTCACCTATTTTCGGTTCACGAGCCGCCACTGCAGCATGATACTACTTGTATACATCAAAAAAACTACATGGTAAATGCTAAGGTAGTCATTTTATACAATTTTTATGTTTTGAAATTCTCAAAATAATTTTTCAAGCTTGAAGGTTTTTTTTTTTTTTTTTTTTTTTTTTTTTTAATCAGGATTTAACTATTGATTACAAATATTAGATATTTGTTAAGAAAAGGTAAGATACTGTTGTTTTTAAATCTATAAAAAATATTAGCATATTTATACTCTATATATAATTTTAATAGTATTATTTGTTTTGTCTGGACATGAGGCACAGTGAACCACCTCTAAATGGGGCACAGTGGATCGCATTCCAGTGTGCCTAAAAGTCCAAATTATATATAATACCTTATTTATTTTAGTTAAATTTACATATATAATGTGACTCAAAATAATTATTAAAAAAAAAATAATAATCTTAATGTTATGATAAAATAAATTTCTGAAAAAGGAAAATAGTTGAATAGTAGTATAATAATTATGAATATCTAAATTTAATAACTATTTGAATTGTTTAATATTAAAAAATAAATAAATAAAATGTTTGTGTTGTATAATAAATAGTAGGTTATATAAATGTATTGTTGTTGTTTTTAGAAATAGCATGTAAAAGATAAAAGCAAAATTATTTTAGTTAAATTTATCTCACAAATATAATGTAAAGTATTAATATCTCAAAATAATTAATAAAAATGTTTGAATAGTAATATAATGTTTAATTATAAATTTCATAGTTTTTTTTTATTTTATTATATAACATAATTAAATTATATAACATTATTATATAACATTAACAAATTAAAAATATATCTTATTGTTTTTAGTGATGGCACGAAAGGACAAAGGAAATCTGATATAGGATTCTTCCTATAATTTGATTTCTTATTTATTTTGATTTCCTTTAAATTTTAGTAATTTTATTTCATGAAAATGTTCGAATTATGCTATTTAGACTAGTATTGCATAATAAATTAATTTTAGAGGAAAGAAAATGAGTAATTTATAATATTTGAACATGAACAACAAAGGTTAGTCCACTGTACCCCGAGTTGAGGACCACTGTGCCCCGGTGATGGGGCACAGTGGTCCATATTGTGAGTGCACACAATTTATTTTTTTATTCGTAATGTATTCGAAATATTGTTATAAACAAATTAGGACATGTCAAGAAATGTTTAAAGAATGTTTTCTAATTTTTTTCAAGTACCTTGCTTTTTTATTTTTGGTGAAAAAAAAATTATAAGTGTAAAAGTGGTCCACTGTGCCCCAGTCTCCCCTATATTGTTATTCAACTTGATTTACGTTAGTACACCTAAACGTTTCAGGGATCATTTAGAGTGACGCTATAAACTGTCAGTAAAAAGAAATCATTCTAAAAATCCACAAAAAATATACGTGTCATTTTATTAGCTGTCCTCAAATGAGGGCCCTGGGAGCTAGCGGGTTAAAAGAAAGCCAACGTTTACCATATGACAGTCGATCAGCGTCGAAAAGTAAATCCAAATCCAAAACGTTTAAAAATTTTATTAAAACATTTCATTACTCTTCAATAATAAATTATCTAAATAATTATATTTTATCCGGCTATAAAATCGTAATCATATTGATTAAATTTTCTAAAATTGTCAATAAGCCCTTATTCTTTAATTTTTTGCTTTTGAAATGAAGAGATTTTTACTAATATTTTTAAGTAATTATAATGTATTTGGTTAAATAAGAAATGAATATATTTCATGAATAATAAAACATATAATCTAGATTTTAATGAGCTTTAATGTGCAAAGAACACTGTAGAGCAACAAACAAAACACGCACTCAAACAATCAAACATTAGTTAAAAAGTACTATAAATCACCAATGAACAACTTACAAAATAAATATAGTTTAGCAAGATAAAAATATGATATTTGTATTACTTAATATATATAATACTGTCAATGCTACTGTCAATAAATTCTGTAAATGGATAATTTACTCATATGTAATTATTTGAGAAAAATAAAATTAAACAGAGTTCCTTATGATTAAAATAAATAAATAAATAAATAAATAACTATTTCTTTTTTTTTCATATCGGTTGATAAGGTTTTATATTATTATACTGCTTAAAATGATTTCATAATGATTAAACATTTTTCATTATTTATAAATTTTTTGAATTAATAAAAAAAATCATATTTTATGTTTTTGAAAAGTATAGTAAAAAAGTTTATATTAATTAAAATTATACATATTTATTAGTAAAAATTGTTAAAAATTAAAAAATAAACATTAAAACTTATTAAATATTTAGTCTTTAACTATTACTATTACTATTAAATAAGTAACGTATGAAAAACATTACTATAAAAAATCTAATTATTATTACTATAAAAAACATACTATAATAAAATTAAAGGTTTAGCATATTCATTTTGATACACGTACTTTTGTTTTGCTTAACGCAGATGCAATCTCTAAAATAAAATAAAATTCGTATATTATGATTTTAAATTCTCTTTAAATATTAATCTCTTAAAAATTTAAATGGTAATTTATGGAGACATTCTGTATAAAGATTAATGATAAAATACGTATTATTTCTTCTAGAAAAAGCTTATTTGCGAGTCCCACGCATTCTTGCGTAAGTTTTTAAAGAGAAATTTCTGTTTGTAAAAGAAGAATAGCTTCATTCATATTCGCTTC
Source organism: Salticus scenicus (assembly GCA_963930645.1). Taxonomy (NCBI): domain Eukaryota; kingdom Metazoa; phylum Arthropoda; class Arachnida; order Araneae; family Salticidae; genus Salticus; species Salticus scenicus. The sequence continues at coordinate 122,085,266 of OZ005648.1, read as the reverse complement.
ACTGTCTCTCTCTCTTTATTTATTTATTGTTTTAATAAGAAGTTATAGTATGAAGACATTTTTAAGCATCTTTATTTGAATTATTTTTAAAAGCCTCGGATCATCTCCAAATATTTTATGAAAAATTAAAATGTTTATTGTGTTAAAAGAAAAAAAGAAAAAAAAAAGGAAAAGGAGTAATATATTTTTTGGAGAGATCTCATATTTAAAATTTCAAACATGGATATCAGTTTTAAATTTATTCATTTATTTATTTATTTATTTATTTATTTTTATGTAGTATTATACAGTCGGTAACAAAAGCATCCGAACACTAGCGAAAATCCCTATGTAAAAAAAAGTAGAGCTAATACTGTTTTGTTAAAAAAATCCGTGTCAAATCACGTTCTTAGACTGACTAAGAACATTATTCGACAAGGATTTATACATTACACACAGCGTGCTGCAACAATAATGCAAAAAATGTTAAATATCTTACTAAATATGAGCATTTTTAATAAATAATTTTAGCTACACATGCGCTTGCTTTTAAACTCCTTCGAATAAAACGTTTACACAAAATTACGTTTTAAATTAATTTATGCCGATATGCTGCATAATGATAAGGAATAATTCCTTTTGTTTGCTTAAAAGTATTATAAATCACAAAATCATAAAAGCCTATACATTTTGTGCGGCAATGACCTATAGCACATCTACGAGCATTCACCTTATTCGAACAAAGCGCTTAGAACCTATCAAACATTAAATAATTTCAATTCTTAGGCCATAATTAGAAAGCGTTTTTCTTTGTATTGCTAGAAAAGATAACTATGACTGATAAATTTCTTAAAATCACATTGAAAATAATAATGCATTTAAAGCGTTCTTTCTGTAGCACATGATTACTATTTCTCTTTTAACTATTCGTGTTCACTTGTATAAAAACAGACTAAATATTTATTTGAAATGAAGGTATCTTTAACAAAATCGGTAAATGTTTGTTCTTTGATTTATAATATCACGCAGGCTTCTCAATTCAATGTAAAGCTGTTTTTTTTTTTTTTTTTTTTTTTTTTTTTTTGCCATACAAAAGTAGAGTCAATGTACTACAACTTTACAAGTAATAAATATTTTATGTAATAAAGATATTTTTACCAAGAAAAATCACGCATTAATTACGCATTTAAAACGTCAACATTTTTTATTGAATATTTTATTATAAAAATATATAAATGTACTATTGGTAAAAAAGGCAAGAAAAAATCAATCAAATGTTTTGAATTTGTAAAGTAACATGTGATGATTTATGCTTCATATTATAAAGAAAAAAAATAATAGTAAGATTGATGTTTTAAAATATAATAAATATGAATACTTAAAACAGGTTTTAGAAGTCTCAGGAATTTTCTCCTTGTGGATGAAGAGGATTTTTCAAAAGATTTTTCTCACATTTCTTCAAATCTCAAATGCAGAAATAGCTATCCATAAAACATTTTTTTTTTTCAAATAGAACAAGACCCCATACAGAGAATAAGAAAACCCGTCTGCATGTGTGTTATGAATATCATAAATTCCATTTAATTTTTACTAAGTCTGTGTGTAATTTTATTGTTGTCAATTGTATAACTTTTATTCAGCTCTAATTTTCCAATAGTCTAGGAATACCGAGAGACATTTTAAACGTTTTCTTTCACGCGCGTAAAACATGCGGTGAGAAAAGGTAGAACACGTTAGAGTGGAATCTATGAATTTATTATATATAATTTTTTGTCGAAATGCAAAATAATTGGGCGCTGAAGATATCTTGGTACGTTTTGCTATGATATCACACATGCCATAATATAAAACTTGTACCTAATACATTAGTCTATGGCAGATAGAGTAATAAACATACATTTTATTATTTATATAAAATTATTTATATAAAAACATTTTATATAAAATAATATAGGGGAGACCCGTGTACCTAGGGCCATCATAAACCTACGGCCACCCCACTTTATTTCAATAATATTTAATTTTAAGCTTTAATACTCAATTGGACGAGTAACAACAGCAACTGCTACTTTTACAACTACTTTGGAACTTTTGAGCAGAGAGTTTTGGCAAGTTACATGTAGAAAACGAATTTACATGGTTTGAAGTAAAATTTTGCAGCTCATCTCTTTTGCTATTTTACAAAGGAAAGCCAAATATTTTTCTAGTGTATAATTTTGCTTGCTATATTGAGTAATAAATGAGATATTTAATTAGTCCTCTCTGCATGTGGATCTTTTAGTGGAAAGCATTTTGAATGAAGTTACCAAAACTTGTATCTAGAGCCACATAGCTGCCTTGTACTTAGGGCCAGTCTGTTTGGATCTTTTAACACTTTCAAGACCGCATATTTTTGTGTTCTTGACAGTAAGGTCCGCCTGTGGGCGTTTTTCTCATAAGTTACAATTTTTCAAAACAAAATTTTTCGTATTCACATTAATATTACAAATGGATATGCATTATGATCATACTCTCTATAATCAAAGTATTTGGATCCATAGTATACTTATTGTACAAATATGAATATTGTGTATATTTTTTAGAAACAAATAACATACAAATTGCAAAAGAAACGCCCACTGGTGGAGTTTCATATTTTCTAATGACGTGAATCTACGTCAGCGGTCGCGAAAGTGCTAATAAACACAGTACAGCCTCTAGTAATTGGATGCTGGCAAATCCTGGTAAACCAATCTATATATATAAAAGAACACTTCCTGAGTGAGTTAGTGAGTGAGGGGGTGATCTATCAACGCCCAGACCAAACCCCTGGATCTAGAGGCATGAAATTTTGTGACAATGTTCTTCCTATGACGTAGGCATCCACTAAGAAGCGATTTTACAAAATTCGCCCCCCCCAAGGGGGGGAGGGGGGGGCAAAACGTGATTTCACAAAATCCTTCATATCTCAAACAAAAAAACAGATATCCGTAAAATTTTTGCTTTAAAATATAGCTAATACAAATGTCAAAAAACCAATTTCTGAAATTTTCAAAATTCGGTCCCCAAGGGGGGCGGGGGGGCAAAACGTGATTTCACATGCGTAAAAACGTGATTTCGCATAATCCTATATATCTCAAACAAAAAAATAGATATGCGTGAAGTTTTTGCTCTAAAATATAGCTAATGCAAATATCTAAAAACCAATTTCTGGAATTTTAGAAATTCAGTCCCCAGGTGGGCCAGCAGGGGGGGGGGAGAGGGGGGGGCAAAAAATAAAAAGAGAGTTAGATCGTTCAAAATTGGTATATAGAGGTTTTCGATACCTACAAATCGATTTCGGATATTTTCGAATTTGTAAAATTATTAGGAGGGGCGGGAAGGGGGGCGGCAAGGGGGGACGGCAAGGGGGGGCGGCAAGGGGGGGCGGCAAGGGGGGGCTATGGGGCAAAAACAAATAGAAATACAGTTAGGCCGTTCAAAATTGGTACGGACAGGTTTTAAAGGCCTGCAAGTCGAATGGGGATATTTTCGAAAGTGTAAAGTTATTAGGAGGGCCGGGAAAGGGGGAGGGGAGAGGGGGGGAATAAAAATAGAGTTAGATCGTTCAAAATTGGTATATAGATGTTTTCGATACTTACAAATCGATTGCGGATACTTTCGAATTTTTAAAATTATTAGGTGGGGCGGGAAGGGGGGGGCTATGGTCAAAAACAAATAGAAATACAGTTAGGCCGTTCAGAATCGGTACAGATAGATTTTAGAGGCCTGCAAGTCGAATGGGGATTTTTTCGAAAGTGTAAAGTTATTAGGAGGGCCGGAAAGGGGGGGGGGCAGAGGGGCAAAAAAAAAAGAAAATAGAGTTAGATCATTCAAAATTGGTACATAGAGGTTTCCAATACCTACAAATCGATTGCGGATATTTTCGAATTTTTAAAATTATTGGGAGGGCGGGAAGGGGGGGGATTAGAGCGGTAAAAAAATAAAAATAGAGATATATCGTTCAAAACTGGTGCATAGAGGTTTTTGATACTTACAAATCGATTGCGGATATTTTCAAATTTGTAAAATTATCAGGATAGACAGGAGGGGGGGGCGAAGTGGGAAAATAATAGAAATAAGAGTTAGAGCATTTTGGGAATTTTTTCCGAAGGCAGTGAGAACCCGGTGCGACATTTTTCCTACTCAGATTTTGTTTCTCTTTTTTTTCATGTGATAAAAATTAATGCAATTTTGAGAATTCATTATAGTGATTCATTTAAAAATAGGGACCAGCGAAGCGGGCGTTGCCTGCTAGTCACATATATATGACGTTGCTGAAAATGTTGGCATGTCCTATCCGTCGGCCTTTACTCCTGTAAACATTCTATCAGGCTTTAGTGTATCCGACATATGGCCAATGAATCAAAACACATTCACTGTGGATGAATATTTAAGTTCAAATGGTGACTGAAAGACAAAATCCCTCCATGAATTAAAAAAAAAAAAAGATTTTCCAGGAAGAAAGTAAACTAACAATGCTAGAACTGGATGTCTCTGTTTCGTGTCATGTTGAAATTTCGAAACTTTCAACATCTAACATCTTTTCGTGTGTCATGTTTTAACAGGTAGGAACCTAAGCGAAGCCTTTACCTAAAGCAAAACCTCCCACATCAATGAAAAGATGTGACCGAAAACCAGCGAGATCTAGAAATCCAAGAGACACTCTAGAAGAAAAAAAAATTGAAGGAAAAAAAAAAAAAAAACATTCTGTTAGAATATCCCAAAGAAAAAAAAAAAAAAAAAGTGAAAAATTTCGTGTTTTAAATTAAGGCAACAACATGAAAATTATTATATGATAAATAAATATAATACTTGATATTGTTTCTTTTATAAAATACATGTTTATATGCTTATTTTCTATTCATTACAAAGTGAAATCTAAATTTGAGAGAATGGCCCTAGGTACAATAAGGTCTGGCCCCAGGTACAATAAGGGTGTTGTACCTAGGACCACGAGTGAAGTTTCTTTAAAAACCTTCTATTTGTCGGAACTTCTTATTTTAGGTATTTATATTAATCCGAATTGGAAGTAATAAGTCCTAAAGATATGTTCATATCAGTTTGATAATTTTAAACAGATCAAGGGCTATGTTTTTGGGCATTGAAATAAAGCAGCCCTAAGTACACGGGTCTCCCCTATATATATAATTCTTGCATTTTTACGTTATCATATTTTACATCATTAATTTCAATATTACATTTTATTTATTGTTTCACAACGGTAATTAAAAAGTCAGAAATATGTAAAAAATATTGTTGGTGTTATTTTTAATATACATAAAAGTGATGGTATGCTAGTGTGTGGGTATATGTTAAAATTCTTCCCAAGTGAATGAACCATTTTCAACAAAAGAATTTACAGTGTTAAAGTATTCTGGATGTTTGGCATTTCTAGTGCGTGATAGGAGGGAGGCGATGAGGTAAAAAAAACTCGAAAATCGTACATGTGTATGATTTCTATTGTAATAATGTAGCTAGTAATTTTAAATTTGAAAAGTAGACTATTTTGTATTTCTCCATTCTCTATATAGGCTAATTTTAATAAATGGAAATCAAAAAGCGCTGAAACAACTAAAAATCTTTCTAAAATAACGACGTTGTTAAAATTCCATGCGGGAAATTAAAATATTTTACTGTGAATACGTCAAAACGTTATAATACTATATAATTAAAATAAAAGCAATTTTTATAACACGTTAAAATAACGTCCCTTTGAGATAATCTCCTAATTGAAGTGGTATTTTCTTTAGAAAAAAACGTTAATTTTTAAAAGACCTTCGATGAGGGACATGCATTTACATAGAAAAAAACTGTTATGCTTTACCATGATTGTGTACGTATTTTATTTATAACGATATAATAAGTAGTCAATAAGAGTAATCATAACTACAAATTATAATACACCATCTACCAGTAAGTATTTAGACACTTTTGAATTTAGATGTTCTGTCAAATCTCAAGACAAATTCTTTTGGAATTATAAAGAACGTTTTATACCTCATATATTTCAGTAGTAGTTATGTCCCGATGGTGTAAAAAGGACCAATAAAAATTTTTAAAAAGTCAAAATGTTTTGGATCGCCCTGTAAAAAGTAATGCTTGAAATGTGTTTTTACCGAAGTATGTGATTATGAGGATTATTTAAGATATATATATATATATATATATACGTGTGTGTGTGTAATGTATTTATAAGAGTACCACGTATATTCCTTGAGATATAACGATTTCTTAAAAAAAAAAATACAAAAATGATGCTTCTTTTTTAATTGTAACTCGTAGGGTATTACATCCAGTAGCCATTTTAAGGAAACTTGATGTACTACATTAGACATAGCATACTGCAAACAGAATGTAAAAACGCTAAATATCTTACGAAATATGAGCTTTTTTTTTCAAAAATAATTTTTAACTACGATTGCGCAAGCTTTAAAAAAAAATTCATTTGCATAATTCAATAGCCAAAATTATTGAGCTATTTATATGAAAACTCCAAACAAATATCGTGTAAATTCAAAAACTTGTGAGACATAGAATGAACAGAATTTCATTTCCCTTAAAACAAATTAAAAAAAAGTAAGATGATAGGGGGAGGTTTTATTAATATTTATTTACAATCAGCGAACACAGTATTACCATAGAGCATTGATTGAATCAATGAAAAATGTGAGTACACCACCTTATAATTTAGCTTTTATTTCCAGAGGATTTGGAACACTGTTCATTCTATCTTTCATAATTTTTTGAATTTACACGATATTTCTTTGGGACTTTCATATAAGTAGCTCAATATTTTAAGCTATTAAATTATGCAAATGATTTTTTTTTAAGCTTGCGCATGCGTAATTAAAATTATTTGGAATAAAATCTTTCATTTTCTAAGACATATGATTTTTTTGCATTCTGATTGCAGTATGATGTCTTATGTAGTGTGCCAAATTTCCTAAAAGTGGCTTTGCACTGGGTCTAATAACCTACGAGTTATAATTTAAAAAGTGGTAATTTGTTACGATTTTTTAAAGATACTATTATATCTCCATGAATGTTTAGCCTATCGTTAGCCTAACGAATGTTTAGCCATGAAGTGTTAGCCTAAAAAAAAAAAAAAAAATACGCAAATAAGTAGAAAAACTCTCACAAAGAAATGCTTAGGTAAAATCGCATTTCCAGAATAACTTTTTACAGGGCTATCCAAAACATTTTAACATTTGTCTAAATTTTCACTGATCTTCTTTATCTCTTCAGGAAGAAACTTTTGCTAAAACCCATGAGGTATAACATGCTTTTTATACTCTGAAAGTTTCAAGATAATTCCTGTAGAACCTTTCTGGATGTTTGACCAAACGTCTAAATTCGAAAGAGTGGACTAGGTTGGTAGATAAAGACTCAATGGTAGATAGTGTATATTATCAGAATATTTTTGAATGCTGCAGATAAATATTTTATTCGCCTTCATAAAAAAAAAAAAAAAAAAAAACTATTTTTTTTTTTTTTAATATAATTTTTTTAAGGTTGTCACCGTTTTAGGGTGATTCATTTAAAAAATAGATTGTAGCAAACGATAATTGTTCATATTTTCGAGCCTAAATAATAAATAAAGGAATTTTAAAAAAATGAAACTTATTATTACTTAAAAATAGTGACCAGTGATGGAGGCAAATACATGTAATATTTCTTTTAAAAAAATCCAGATTTAAGTATTTTTCATTCTTATACAATGATTTTTTGGGATATATATATATATATATATATATATGTGTGTGTGTGTGTGTGTGTGTGTGTGTGTGTTTGTGTGTGTGTGTGTGTTTGTGTGTGTGTGTGTGTGTGTGTGTATTTTAAGAATATATAAAATTATTTAAATTCATTTCATAGGCATATTTCTCTCCATGCGTTATGTTTACAAAAAAGGCAAAAAGCAAAAGAAGGTTATTTTTCCATCGTTTAATACATACTTTTTATATAGCTTTTGCTATGTTTTTAGAAAATATAAATTCAAATTTTCTGTCAAAATGATTTATGAGGTCTCTTCTCTAAGTAAAATAAAAGTATCTTTCCTCTTTTTCAGTTAATTTACAGAGTAATTTTAAAATATCTCCTCACATTTCAAATTTACTTTCATAAGTTATAAAGTAGAAGAAGTAATGTTCAAAAGTAAAATTGAATAAATAGACCATTATAATTCCGTTTACGTAAAATGCAAAGGAGAATTCATTTATATGTTTCAGCCTGATAATTCCTTTGGAATTTATCCAATTATACAAAATGCAAGTGAAATTGTAATGCATATGTAAGTAATCGCTTCTCACACGTAATCTAAAGGCGACGTTGCATGTATAAACGCTAGTATATTTCTTTACACGTAAATTACAATTTTCCAACACGAAAAATATTTTGCATAAACACTTCATATTGATCATCTGAAATTTAGTTACTTAATATTTTAAAAATCAAGGGGGAAAATATTTGCCCTTTAACTTTATATCATTTGTACAGTAATGTTAAGAAAAAAACAAATTCTTGGCGAAGGATCGTTTGTACAGAATTCAGTTATTAATGTTCGTATAAGTTAATGAATTAAATATGTGTAGTAATATAGTTATAATTTCATTAAATTATATGATAAAGCAATTATTTACTGTATTTTTATTCAATGATGAACATTTGTAGAAAAAATAAAATAAATAATGATATTATTCTTAATTATTATACTACGAATGTATTTTAAAATATATATAATACATATAAAGTTCGTGTTGTTCTTTCAAATATCAATGACATGATGCAATTCATTCAGTGGATATGAACAAAGAGAACAGTTCAGCAATGAGATTTCTGATGTAATATCCGGGAATGACAATAAAATTTCAGTATAAACGAATGGAAAACAATAGCTATGTAATTTATACTAATTTAAAATAATATTAAATTAATATTGGTATATTTGGAGCAATATATTGTATATTTTCTATTAAAAAAAACATCGAAGATGTGTGTAATTGATAAAGTAAATCTATATACATAAAATCGTTTGTCCTGAGTGCGTGAGTGAGTGAGTGACTGATTCAACATTGCCCAGCGCAAACCTCTGAACCAAGAAACAGGAATTTTTGTGAGAATGTTCCTTCTCTTACGTAGACATCCAGTATGAAAAGATTAATCGAAATTCCTCCCCCCCCCTCCAATAGGGGAGTGAGGGCAAAACTTGACTTCACAAAGTCCTTTATATCTCAAAAAGAAAAAAAATGTAAAAAAAAAATAAACAAAACAGATATCCGTAAATTTTTTTTTAAATATAGCTAACACAAATATATAAATATAGCGATTTCTGATATTTTAGATATTCAGTTCGCAAGGGGGGATGGGGCAAAACGTTATTTCACATAATCCTAATATCTCAAAATTTAAAACAGATATACATGATATGCAAAACATGATTTCAAATAATCCTTTATATCGTAAAAAAAAGGAAAAGAAAATATATATATGTGTTATATTTGCTCTAAATTATAGCTCACGCAAATATCTAAAAACCAATTTCTGGAATTTTAGAAATTCATCCCAGGAGGGGGTGGGGAAAAGGGGAGGGTATGGGAAAGAAAATAGAAATACAATTAAACCGTTCAAAATTGGTACAGATATTATTTAGAGGCCTCCAAGTCGAATGATGATATTTTCGGAATAGTAAAGTTATTAGGAGGGGTGGGTAGAGGGGATGGAGGGGCGAAGGGGCAGAAAAAAAAAGAGTTAGATCGTTCAAAATTGGTACATAAATATTTTTGATAACTACAAATCGATTGCTGATACTTTCGAGTTTGTAAAAATTTTAGTGCAGCCGAGAAGTAGGGGGAAGATGGGAAAAACAGAAGTAATAAACTTACGCCGTTCAAAATTGGCATGTATTGGTTTTTAAATTTTGCAAATCGATTGGAGATATTTTCAAAAGAGAAAAAAATATTCTAAGATTTTAAGACGGAAGGAGGCCGCTCACCAAAATGCAGCGGTTTTGAACGCTTTTAACCTTTAGAGAGGGGCTCCGAGGCCACTGTGGAGATTCAAAGAGCCCGTCGCCAAAGGTTAAGCCCCTCTCGTTGTTTATTGTATAAGCAAACAAACAAAAAAAAATTACAATGGTCGCCAGAGCAGAGCTCTCCCGCGTCAAAAGGTGACAAAGTTGCATGAAAGTGAAAAGGACCGGAGCCGAGTGGTAGTCTCTTTCCAAAGTTCATACAGATAATGTACAAATTTCACAGAGCCTTTATACAAAGTTCACACAGTATTTATACCAAGTCCAAACAACCTATGAACAATGTTGGATAATTGCAACATCACGCGCTGGATGATTGCTTCCCGACAGCACTTCCGTAGAATACTGTAGCATCAGGCATGGCCAGTATTCGCCATGTAGGAGAGGAGGAAACGATTAAGGAAAGATAAAGAATTTAGTCTGTTGAGTTTGATAAATCTTGAAGGAAGGCATAGATGCGCTTTAATTTGAGACGTAGGGACTTTCTAGTTATTAGATTGTTCAGCAAAGTTACTGGTCTAGGGTTAGGGTTCCTTAAATGGTAAGGTATTGTAAGTTGACAGTGAAAGTAGTAATGTTGTGCAGCCCCCTCCTCACCGCATGAGCATAAGGGTGATCGACGGCAATGAAATATGTGAAGGTATTTGGGGAAAGGGCCATGACCTGACAGAAAGGCAGAAATTTCCGGGGAATGGTCCCAAATATTGAGTGACACATTTGGTATTAGCTCGTGAGTCTATCTCCCTTTTGGAGACACACTCCAGAGATCCTGCCAGTCGTTAATTTGTTTTTGATTTAGGTGATATTTTATGTAGGAAGGGGGAGCTGGGAGTGAATAGGCTATGTCACTAGATTCTGTTGCTGATTTTGCAAGAATTTCTGCTAGTTCATTTCCGACGACTCCCTTGTGGGCAGAAACATGTGCCAGGGAGATTTTTTTTTTTGAGAGCTTTATTTTAATTTAAAGTACTTGTGGGTGTCTGCTCTTGTGGCGAGCTATGGCCTGCAGGCTCGAGAGGCTGTCACTGAAGATTGAAATTTGATTGTAGTCTGGAGAGTATATTTCTGACCACTCAACTGCCTTCAGGATCGCAATGAGCTCAGCCTGAAAGACCAAATTGTGGTGTGCGAGCCTGCCTGCCCACTGATGGAGAACTTTGTTATTGTTTAAAACACAGAGCGCGGCTGCCACTCCGTCGGTTTTGGAGCCATCAGTGTAGATCGCCAGTTAAACAGGCCGGGAGAAGCTGTTTTTTTAACAATTTATGGAAAGGGAAGCAGCATCCTATGCTGCGTGTATTTCCCAGCTGTTAGAAAGCTGTTGGATATGAATATTAGGGAAGAGAGCATCTGTGAGAATGGAATTATTTAATTGCGGGAGGTTAGTTTTGTTAAACTTGTATTTTAATTGGAGATAAGCATGTGGAATACCAGTGATGACTGTTAGGGCATCAGTAGAGATTGTTTTTGTAACCTCTTGAAATTTGGACAAAAACACTATCTGTACTGAGTTAAGTTTATTCGACGCTGCTTTGGTGAGGTATCCCCCACCCCCCTAAATGCCATCGCTGTAGGTTAGGATGTTTTCTATTACTATTTTATATCAGGTTTTTAGGAAGAAGGTGGATATACACCTGCCAATTTTGCTGAATTGTGGAAGATTTTAGAAGTTTTCATCTTTATGTCTTGTATATGTGCCAACCAGTTTAGGTTTTTATCTATTGTGAATCCCAATATTTTTAGTTGCGAAAAATGACGGACACTGACGCCATCAGTCCTCATCATTGGGTTCCGTTTAAGGAGTCTTGGGAAGGAGGAGGTTAGTGCTTGCGTTTTCGAGGGTGAGAGTGTTCGATCTGATTCTATAAATAGGGAGCTGAAGAGGGGGAGGGCAACCTGGGCCTGTTCCTCCAGATCTTTCCTAGTAAAACCCGAGAGAATCACAGAGACGTCACAGAGAAAAAATATTAGGGTAGACGCGAAGAAGGAACGGAGGGGCAAAACTTTAGAAATAAGAATTAAAGTGTTGAAAATTTGTATTATTAAGATTGAAGGCCCGATAAATCGACTACGGATATTTTCAAAATTGTAGAATTATTACGAGAGGCAGAAAGGAGGGCGGGAGCCGGGGCAAAAATATAGAAATTCATATAGAACGTTGGAAATTAGTATTATTAGGTTTAAAAGCCAGAGAAAACGGTTACAGTTATTTTTGAAAATGTAAAATAATTACGAGGGGCGGGAACGGTTGGCGATGGAACACGTGCGCCATGCGCGCGTGTATACACTGCAGTAGGTAGTGGGGACCCAGGCAAATTATTACATAGATGAGAGATGTTTTTCTTTCTTTCTCTTTTTTTTTTTTTTTTTGTATTCTATGTTTATGTTTTTCCTATACGATAATATAGTGATTCCTTATTAGTGTCGAACCTAAATGCGCGTGCGCAGCGCACGATGACCTGCACTGCCGAAGGCAGAGGGAACCCGGTGCAACATATTTCCCGATAAGATTTTTTTTTTCGCATTATAAAAATTAATGCAATATTGATAATTCATCGATTATAGTGATTCATTTAAAAATAGTAGCCAGCGAAGCGGGTGTAGCCTTACACTCATCTATAAATGGCACCTGACTTCTTCAAGATGAAAAAAATAGAAGTGCGTACGCATTTTTACAACCAATTTTTTGGATTAAAATAAAGAAAAAAATTGTAAAATACAATATATATAAATAATGGAATATTTTTTTTAAGATGGAGTACTTTTCATCGCGAAGCTGCGGGCTAAGCATGTTCCATAAAATAATTTGATGAAAGCAAATTTACTAAAATATAAATTCGTTAAAAAGCAGTAAATAGAAACTCTCAAGAAGAAAAATTATTGTTTACAGTGATTGTTTACATAATGAAAGAAAGATTGAACGAGGAATTTGCATGACAAATCTCAGAATATTTTCTTATTTTTAAAAATTTAGCTGTGTAAACACAACAAAGTAAAATAAAAATTGAATTAGGAGAATGTAATTAATGAATTGGAGAATTGATTTCATTTAGGAGAATAAAAGAATAAATCATATTGAAATACAATATAGAGGTTTACTTTCAAAGCATAGCCTCCTTAACTAAATGCCTGTCGCGTAGCTCGGAAACTAGGCAACAGTTGAAGCGGTAGACAGCGCCACCTAGTACAGATTATGGGACTTTTTTCTTCAACTTTCACCAGTAATTTAAAGAAATACATGATAGATGTATTCTATTTCTTCGATTCTATTCGCCTTTTATGTATATCACATCCCACTTTTAAATATTTTTGGTGGCTGTTGAATAAAAAAGTCGCATAATCTGTACCAGGTGGCGCTGTCTACCGCTTCAACTGTTGCCTAGTTTCTGAGCTACGCGACAGACATCTAGTTAAGGAGGCTATATTCAAAGGGAACTAAATCACATGGCTTTGTGCATTTATACTTACTACATATGCATTACCAACCAGTAAGTATTCGGGCACTTTCTAGTTTAGACGTTTAGTCAAAAAAAAAAAAAAAATCATCTTGAAATTTTGAGAGTATAAAGAATTTATTGCATCTCGTATATTTCAGAAAAATGTTCGTCCTAAAGAGAAAAAGAGGACCAGTAAAACATATATATATATATTTTTTGAATCCCCCTGTAGAATTTAATGCATGAAATGCTTATAGGCTATAGCATGTGCTTATGAACATGTTTTTTTATTTTCTGTATAACTTTTTATGATTCTACCACATATATTCATGGATATATAATAGTTTATTTAAAAAAAATTAAAATAAAATTACCTCTTTTTAAATTATAGGACGCAGGGTATTAGACCCAGTCCAAAGCAGTTTTAGGAAACTTGGCATAATGCATTAAACGCAGCATACTGCAATCAGAATACAAAAGAAAAAAAAAATTGAATACCATCCGGAATATAATCATTTTTAATAAAATAGTTTTACTACGTATGCGCAAGCTTTTAAAAATTTCACTTGGATGATTTAAAAACCAAATGTATTGAGCAACTTATATGAAACCCCCTCAAAAATATCGTGCAAAATGTTATGAGAGAAATAATGAACGGAATTTCAGTTCTCTAAAAATGAAAGCTAAAATATGAAGAGTTTTACTCACACTTTTATTTATATTCAATCAATGATAATACAATGTTCGTTGATTGAAAATAAATATTGATAAAACCCCCTAACTTCTTTCCCTTTTTGAGAGCAGTATAAGATGTCTTTTATACTTCCAAAGTTTGAAGATCATTCTTTAAAAATTTTTCTAACTATTTGACAAAACCTCTTATTTCGAAAGTGTCAAAATACTTATTGGTAGATATTATATACTGTATGGCATTACCTATGGCAAGAAAATAAAACAGTACAAATAAATAAATAAAATAAATAAATAAATTATATACTTTATGTCCTTATATGAAGTGAATAGAAGAAATTTTACATAAAGTGTTTAAGAAAAAACATGTTTAAAAGAAATACATCAAACCAAAAGAAAATATCATTAGCAAAGTAAAAAAAGTATATCTTACACTGTATTCCTCTATTAATTACGATGTAAATTTGAAATTACAATTAAAAGTTAATAGATACATTTTATTGCATACGCAATGTTTTAATATAATTTTTTTATGGAAAGTTTAAATATATTTGCATGTTAAAAAAAAAAAAAAAATAGCAAGGTAAAATAAATATTTCTTTCGAATTTTTCAGATTTTTATATTTCATCGTGTGACAATGCCCATGAAAGGACTAAGCAGATCCTACGAGAATAAGACGATAAGACGAACAAACCCACTTTGAATCAAGTCCGTCTTGTATAAATGCTTAATCATTGATGTCAAAATGATTACCTTAATAACAATTGTAGTAAAGGCATTAAGGCAAGGATTACGAGGAAAACTGTATGATACGTACAATCAATTTCGGAATATTCAAAAGTTATTAAATTTGTTTTAAGTGATTGTTATAACACGATAAAATATTGATAAGAACTAAATTTTTAGATCACTTTAACAACAACAACAACAAAAAAAAAATATGTTTATTGCTGTCCACTAAATTTTTTTTTTCTTCTGTAAAAAAAACATATTGCATTTTCCGTCTGTCTGCCTCTCCGCGCTCTAATTCCCGTAAATATTTGTGGATTTTCTTGAAACTGATATATGTTATTCACGTTTACTATCGGGTGTTCCCTTTTGAAAATGGGGTTTATACCTTTACTGGTTTGTATACAGGGACACCCGAAAGTAGTTCAAAGCATTGTGTTCTATGAGAGGTATTTCTATAAATCGTATTTTCAAACCTTTACTGTACACATATCTTAATGAAATTAAAATATGTTATTCCAGTTCACTATCGTATGTTCCCTGTTGAAAATGGTGTTAATACCACTACTGGTTTGTGCACAGGGGCACCCGAAAGTATTTCAAAGCATTGTGTTCTATGAGAGGTATTTCTATAAATCATATTTTCACACCTTTACTGTACACATATCTTAATGAAATTGAAATATGTTATTCAAGTTCACTATTGGATTTTTCCTGTATAAAATGGATTAAATACCAACTCAGTTTTATATACAAGGATACTCAAAAGTATTCTAAAGCATTGCGTTCTATGAGACATATTTCTATAAATCAAATTTTAATAACTTTACTTTCCACGAGGTTTTAGGAAATTGAAATATGTTTTTTCTATGCACAAAAGAATGCTTTGCATAAAACATAGCGTGGTTACCATTAGATTTACAGGGTGACACAAAAATATTCAGTTATATTAAGAGCTAATAATAAAAAATTGCTAGAATTGTACTTTCGTTTACATTAAGCGTTCTTGACACTTTCTATCATTTTTTTCGTGTGAATATAATTTCAATTTGTGTATATGTCTGACTGTTCTTCTGTCCTGTCTCTCTGTCTGGTTTTCTGCGCTCTAATTCCCGTAAATATTTATGGAATTTCTTTAAACCGATATATTTTATTGAAGTTCACTATCGGACGTTCCCTATTGAAACTGGAATGGATACCTCTTCTGGTTTGTGTACAGGGACACCCAAACATATTCGAAAGCATTGTGTTCTATGAAAGGAGTTTCTATAAATCATATTTTAGTACCTTTAATGTATAGAAACTTTAAGGAAATTTTAATATGTTATTCAATTCTCTATCAGATGTTTCCAATGTAAAGTAGAGTACATTTCTAACCGGTTTGTGTACAGGGGCACTTGAAAGTACTTCAAAGCAGTGTGTTGTATGAGAGTTATTTCTATAAACAAAATTTTAATAATTTTATCTTCCACAAAGCTTAATGCAATTGAAATATATTATTCGTATAAACGAAAGAGTGCGCCTTCTATGTAATATAGTATAATTAGCATTATATTTACAGGGCCAAACAAAAACAATCCGTTACGTTAAGAGGTATTAATAAAAATTTGCTGGAATTGCACTTTTTTTTATATGAGCGTTTTCACACTTTCTTATAATTTTAGTGGAAATATGATTTCAATTTGTGCATCTGTCTATCCGATTGTCTACCTTTCTATCTGTTTGACTCCGGCTCCTATCATCCGTGAATATTTTGAGAATTTTTTAAAAATGATACACTCATTTTCCCTATGGAATGTTCCCTATTTAAAATGTCATTAATAGGTCCTGTACAACTAGTTTGTTTACAGGGACAGGAATAACAACAATAAAAAAAAGCCAATGTATTACGTTTTAGGACAGAATTTTTAAAGTTAAATTTAAAAAACATTCTACTAGAAAAATCTTAAAAACATTGACATGTATTATTAATATTCTAAAATATTGTTTTGTATAGAATATGATATGATTAATTTTCAGATTTACAGGGCTACAGTAAAATATTCAGATAGATTAGAAGCTGTAATTATAATCTAACGGCTGCATTTTCTTTTGCGTTAAGCCTTTTTAACACATTTAAAAATGCCTAAGAGTAATTTTAAAATCAATTAGTCTATCTGTATGTTTTTCAGTCCTTCTATCTGTTGTGCGATAAAGTAGGCAAAGAATATTCGATACAACAGTTATTCGATACAACAATTGCTTACAGTTGGAAACTGTTACTAATCAATGCGCACGGCTTGATTTTTCTTTCTTGTTAGATATTTGTATTAGCTATATTTTCAAGGAAAAAAAACGGATATCTTATTTTTTGTTTGAGGACAATGTGAAATCACGCTTGCCCTCCCTCCCAACCTTGGGGGTCGAATTTTGTAAAATCGCTTCTTAGTGGATACCTACGTAACAAAAGGAACATTGTCGCAAAATTTCATGATTCTAGGTTCAGGAGTTCGGGTTGGGAGATGATTAATCAGTCACTCACTAACTCACGCACTCACGTACTCAGGGCGAACGATTTTATAAATAGAGATTATACTCGTATGAAGTTTCCGATTCATATAACAGTGTAGTTAATACCAATCCATATTTCAGTATATTTTGTTTTCATAATAGAAAAATATCGGAATTTCACGAATTTTAGATTGGTCAACTTCGTCAAGCGAACAAAGGGTGCTACAATGCAAGTGCTACTGACGACCAGAAACAATTGTTGCGAGTTTATTGTATTTTATGGTGTTTACTTAAAGCTTTGTACATATTACTTTAAAACGCCAGTTCTGTCGTGTTTTCTTATTATTTTGTTGGTGCGTTGTGGCTTTGATTGCAGTACTTGTGCCTACTTTGTTTGCCTTACGAAGGATCGTGTGTTTTTTCGACTAGAAACAATTGTTGCGAATTTCTTGCATTTTATGGTGTTTATTCAAAGTTTTGCCCTCATTACTTGAAAATGCCAGTTCTGTAGTATTTTCTTGTTAAATTAATAATTATTTGAATTTAATCATGTTACATATAACGTATATATATATATATATATATTTCAAACAAAGTATTTCTCGAAAATAAAGTACGTATTTTTAAAACATATTTATGACCAACTTATACGTTTAATACCATATCTATATATTAATTTGAAACATGTTTTTGTCTGTCTCCACTATATTGAGAGAACTACTTCGTGTAAAAATTTGGTTGAGGTGTCTAAAAAAAGGTCTTGGCCTGTAGCTGTGCTATGAGAAGAGAAAAATAAAAAAAAGTCGAACGGTTTACCCCCCCCCCCTCCCGGGGAGGAAAAAAAGGAGGTTAAAAACACGTTTACGAGCTTAACTAAGCTTCAAATTACTTCACGGTGAAGAAATTGTACATATGGTGACTAGAGTCGAATACTAAAAAAATCAATATCTGCGAATTGGGAATTTTCGATTTTAAAGGGGGAAAAAAGGGGAAAGTAGATTTGGAGGGGAGGGGAAAGGGGGGAAATTAGTTTGAGAGGGAAATCCATTCTAGACCCACACATGTAGCACCTCATTTTAAAGGTCTTGAAATTTCATGTCGATTGGGGATGTTTGTATACACTATAGTGCGACCTCTGGTGGTAAAAAATGGAACTAAGTGATTTTGCTGTAGACCCTGTAATGTTACATCTTATTTTAAAGGTCTTGGTATTTCCTGACCGTTAGTGATGTTCGTACAGAACACAGCCCCCCCCCCTGGCGGTGGAAAGTGCAACTAAAGGATTTGGCAGTTGACAAAACCACGTGACACCTTATTTAAGAGGTCTTGGAAATCCAAGGCGATTGGTGATAGAGGTCTTAAAATTTCATGTTGATTGGGGATGTTTGTATACAATATAGTGCGCCCCCTGGTGGTGAAAAATGGAACTAGGTGATTTTGTAGTAGACCCTATCATGTTATATCTTATTTTAAAGGTCTTGGTCTTTCCTCACCGTTGGTGAAGTTCGTACAGAACCAACTGCGCCCCCTGGCGGTGGAAAGTGCAACTAAAGGATTTTGCAGTTGACACCACCATGTGACACCTTATTTGAAAGGTCTTGGAAATTCAAGGTGATTGGTGATGTTCGTATACAACATAATGCGCTCCCTGTTGGAGGAAAGCAGTGCGTGCGTAGCATGCCTGCTATACGGTGCCGCAGCCACAGGCAGCGGTAACACGAGTCAGATGTTCGTTCGCTTCAAGGTTACTTTTTGAGAATTTTTTCATGTTAATAGCGGCCTGCATATACGTGCCACAGGCACTGGGATACGAAACCGAGTTCCCTTCTGTTTGAAGTAATTTTTGTTTGTTACAGATGATTATTATTATTATTATTATTATTTGTGATGTTTTCGTTTAAAAATAGAAATTCAAACAAAATCGAGTTAACGATATAAAACCATACAAATTTAAGGTGCATTTAAGGTTAATATCATGGGCCCGGGCAACACCGGGCGGGTTCTTTCGGTTGCAGGTTAATTTTTGGGAATTTTTTTTATGTTATTAGCGGCTCATATGTGCTGCCGCAGACACCGGTGTCACAAGACGGACGCTCGGTTCGAGGTAATTTTTTTGTTACAGCTGATTATTTTTTTCGCGATGCCTTTATTTAAAAATAGAAACTCAAACAAAATCGAGTTAAAGATATAAAATCATACAAATTTAAGGTTCAATTAAGGTTATTATCATGGGTCCGGGCAACGCCGGGCGGGTCAGCTAACATGTAGCCTTAGTATTAAAAGAAACAGAAAATAAAAGATAGCGACTGTTTCATTTGGAGTCAGTTTTACGTCACATTGACAGTACTTTGTAGAAAGTGATGTCATATATAGTATTTCAATTTATAACCATTTTTCCGAATTTCTTCTTTTTTTTTTTTTTTTTTAAGTGAAATGTTGTAAATTATATTAGATGTTTTAACTTGAAATACATTTAAATAATGATACGACGATTTTTGAAACATTACAGTCAATAAAGTGACCGTCGAAGTCGACGGGCTCCAGCTAGTTTCAATATGAATTCGAAATTTTCAAAAACAAATATGTGAAAAATGCCGAATTTTTAAACAACACTTCATTTTTGTTACGAGTTAAACGATTCATCTCACAAGGAAACATTGAAAAACTGTCTTCTTAAAAAAATATTGAAAAAAAAAAAAAAAAAAAAAACATACATATATGTGTGTGATTCTACTCTTCATAAAACACCAGGGAGTGAAAAAAATATCGGCTGAAATTAATTACATCAAAGACAAAAAATCACCAAAATTAAGCATATTTGGCGATTTAGCGTTGTTAGGCGTTCAGTTCGCTAGCTCCGAGATTACCGTATACGAATAGAACCGTGCTTTGTTTCTCCGCCAAGTACTCAAAATCAATCGCCTAACAATATGAAATTGCCAAGTATGCTTAATTTTGATAATTTTTTGTGGTCGCTGTAATTCATTTCAGCCGATAATTTTTTTCACTTTCTGGTGTTTAAGAAGAGTAAAATCACTTACACACACACACACACATATATATATATATATATATACATACATATATATATATATATATATATATATATATATATATATATATATATATTTTTTTTTTTTTTTCAATATTTTTTGAAGACGACATCTTTTGACTGTTTCTTTGTCAGTAATTAAATGTTCAATATCTATGATTACTTAAAATGTATTAAACTTGAATTAACTTATGAAAATTCATTTTAAAGAATTCTATCTCAGAAATTGACAATTAAAATTATACGTAAAACTTTCCTTATAAAACATTCGAAGTAACGTTATCTAAAATGATTTAAATTTCCATCCACCTGAAAATTGTAAATCCGGAAAAATTTTTAGTTATTTTGAGCTCGTTTCATGCACACTCAATTTAACTAAAACAATGACAAAAATTAATTAAAGATTGTAAACATTTCGTTAAACTCGTTAAACGGAATACGAATGTTCAAACCATTGATGATTATATTATAACATATATTATTTAAACAAATTTTGTGATGCATATTAAAGAAAAGATAAAAATTTAATTTCTGTGTGTCCTTGTTAAGTTTCTCTGATATACGCTCTAACACTTCTGATTGCGTTTCTCATGAAGAGTTAATTAATTTATTTTTAAATTTTTAAACAAACTCTTTAAATAAACAAAGAATGTTATTTAAAATCTAAAACTATTTATTTTATTAAAAAGGAAACTTTATGTATTATAAAAAAAAAGTTTATGTTTCGTTTAAAATTTTATAAAAGATAATTTAAAACGTAGATTTAACGTAGATAGTTTTAGCGTGGTTGTAATTAGTGCAGAGCATTTTTACTCAAAAAAATTAAATTAAAGTTTTTCTTTAAATATGTTTCACTTACAACAAATAAAAATATAAAATTAATAATTTAGTTAAATTTTGCATTACACCAGATTATGTTGAATCTGTTAAATATATTTTTTAAGTAACTGTAATTTTTAATTTTCCTGCATTACCATTTACTACTATTTTTCTAATATGCAAATCTATTGTTATTATTATTTTAATAAAATTAAATATAATGCATACGTATCATAAATGTATTAAAACCAAAATAACTTTTAAAATGGGATAAAAAACACTAATATTTTCTAAGATACATTTTAATTAAAAAATATGAAAACACAAGGCAGAGGGTTCGGCTAAACACTAGCCCTCCTCAGTGCCCTAACCATGAAAAGTACATTTACAATGAAGTCATAAAAGCTTAAAAAAAAAAAAAAAAAAAAAAAAATTAGGTGCTCCGGAAAAATAGCTTTAGCCTCGTTCAGGGCAGAATGCTGTAATTTAGTAAAGGCGCACTCCAGGAATATACGGGACTCGTACATATTTACATGTGAAGTTAAGATTTTAATGTTGTTAAAATCAGGAATATAATGAATGTCGAGAGAATGCACTACGAGTTTAGATCTTAAATTACTTCTTTTTATAGGAGCGTTAATGTTCCTTTAATCTAATTTCACCTGTTTTGCCAGTTTCACCGATATACATATATATATATATATATATATATATATATATATGGGTGATTGCCAATCTAAAGGGTAGAAAACGAAGACTAATTTGAAAAAATAAAAATTTTGCCAAAAAAATTAAAAAAAAATTCCTTAATTCCTTCTTGACAACTATGAATCTAATTTACTTGATGAGCTATCTCGTTAGCTATTTTTTGGTTGGTAATTAATTAATTTGAAAATTAATGTTTCAACGGAGCCGACATCACTGACCACGGAGTGGACTCTTATAAATATTCAAACCTGAAAGTTACGTTAATGCGGTATCTTTTCATCCATAATGTTTCAATTGTGTTTTAGAAAATAATCAACAAATATTTTTACTTCAATTCTTTTGAAAATGAAAATAACAGGAAAATAATTGTTAGTTTCGCATATTCTTTCTTTTTTTTTTTTTTTTGTTTATGTGATTGATCTCATATGTTGAAGATACCTGTATTTCCTTGCTATTTTTCCTGTTAAAACTTGGAAGATTACTTTAAGTTTCTTCTTTGATTTTGCGCCTTAAAAACTTTCTTTTATTGGCTCTTTTATAACCTCGTCAAAAATAATACATTTTTCAATTTTTGAATTTGCTTCTCTGATAATTTTTTTTCACTTTTCTTTTGGGTATTTCAGAATCAGTAGTATTGTTTTTGTATTTTTCAAGTTTCCTAACCAATTTTTTGTTTCACTGTTCTTTTTCGACCTTTTTTTTCCACTTCCTAATCTGCTAGATGATGATACAGATGGTCTTTTTGTCAGAGATGGATTAATTTGTGGTAGTGTGATGTTTATGGCTGCTGAACGAGGTGTCTCAGGAGGTGTATCATCTCTGAGATGTTCTTCAAAGATTATGCTGTTTCTTTAATCTCTCCCTTTGATTTCTGTTTTGGTTGTCCATTTTTTCCTAACACTTCTTTTCATTTGTTCAGACATTTCAACTACAGTATTCTTCCTTTTGTAATATATTTAACTTTCTTTATCTTTTCCTTTTTCATGTCTGGCGGAATCATTTCTTATGTTTCTATTATACACTAAGATGTTTACACGACTTTCATTTCATCCAATTTTTCGAATCTGTAAACCAAAAGAAGGTTACAATAGTTAAATCAAAAATTGTTCGAAAAACTGTTTTACCCGGTGTACAGTACATGTCAAGGCACACCTATTTATTGCTGTTTTAATGGGGATGACATGGGAGAGCGAAGAATACAACGGTGAATGAATTCCCACCGGCGCTGTCCTTTCTCGGCACATAAGGAGCTTTCTTCTCACTGGTTTATCACAGTCTGACTAGCCAGAATTTTTTTTTCATATTCCCAATTTCTATTACACTGGCCATTGACGTGATTTGAGCCAAATTAACAATTGACTCAAAAGTTGTAGCGAAAACTTGTTGTGTGTAATAGAGCATTAGTCTTTCTCTTGCTCTTTGCATATTTTTTTTTTTTTGGTCCTTTACGTTTTTTTTGTAGTTTGGCTGGAAAGTTTCTTTTTCTTGTTACTTTTCTTGTCTTTTTGATTTTCAACTGCACCTAATTTTCTTTTTGACTGAGTTTGAGCTAAGGTTTGAGCACATTTGTCTATCCTGCATTGGTTTACATGTGAATTTCCATATTTATTGAACGGCATAATACATTTCTGCAAAGAAAACAAATATATATTTTAAGTATCGTTTTTATAAAAAAGTTATTCAATTAATAAAAATACAAAACAATTTTAGTTTTTCTGTAAAACAAAAATATTTTTATTTATTTTTTCTTCTCAAACTAAATTTAATTATATTTTTACAATTATTTTTTTAAAGTGTTATGTCACCTTTTCTACATTTTACCTTTAAAACTTAAAAAAAAAAAAAAAAAAAAGACATATAGCTTTTGCAGTACTCTGTAAAAAACACTCAGAAAACTGTTCTTAAATTTATATTATACGAATTCTGTTCCTACATTTAAACCATGAAGAGAAATGCTTAACCGTTCAGTAGAAAATAACAAATACTGTTTTAAAGAAATTGAAATGATATTTTTAGAAAATCACGAATAAAAATATAAAAGTTAGGGGGGAAATATATTTTCATTTGCACCTTAAGCAATCAGTAGGCTAATAAAAAAAAAGGGGGGGGGATAAAATTTATTTATCAAATATATTTAAATTATTTTTTAAGTGTATCTATTTTTAAGATTAATTTTGAAAGTATCCACTCCATGGAAAGAAGTGTCCACTCCGTGATCAAATGATGTCTACGGAGTGGAAGTCCACGGAGTAGACAGAATGTCTGATTTTGAATTTTGAGGAACAAAGCAACAATGTCAGGAACAATTTAACTTTAGTGTCGAATTAAGCCTTATAATCATTAATTGTAATAATAATTTGATAATAAATAATCCTTATAAATATCTGTATACTTCTGACCACGGAGTGGACTCATGAGATAGCCAAATAGAGGTATCACAGATGAAATCTATTTTAACAGAACGAAATAAAGCATTGAGTTCAACACATGTAGGTGAAAACAAAGATGGCTACCCCCTCTTTCTTCTCAGTTACACACTGGTGACAGGCAGTGCCATCTACTGAACTTTATGGGAAATTAAATAGTTGTCCCCGGAGTGGATGCATTTCATTAGGGACATTTGTTATAAATTAATTAAAAAACAAGATTCATTTTATAACTCTAAAATTTAATAAATATATTTTTAAGGATAACTATGTTCTGATTAAATCAAAATGTAATTAAAAAACATTAATACTAAGCTTGAAAATAATGCTATATTTTGTAGACTTTCTTAGGGGACAGTCCAGGGAGTGGATATTCCAGGTTTTATCGATAGATTTCTAAGAAAAATAAATAACATTAAAAACTTTTATAATCATATTGAACTAGAAAAAATCGTAAGAAATAACCCAGCTGTAAATTTTTTTCCGATTGAAAATATTTTATATTTTTGAGGGCTAAAGGACATGGTTTCTACCCCTTGTGTTGGCAATGACCCATATATATATATATATAATGAAAAGCACCCTATATTTTAAAATATTTAAATTTTGTACATGCATATTTAATTAAGTGGAAACTAATTAATCGATACTTGGGCATGCGCAGTAAGAATTAAATATACTGTTACTATCGTTATATATAATTTCAAATTTTCGAAGTCTTGAACAAGATTTGTTTATTCGGAAAAAAAAAAAAAAAAAAAAAAAAAGAAAAAAAAAAAAAAAACTGTCGGTCTATCTGCATGTGTGTATCATAAATTTTTTGGACGCTGTATCTCATGAAACAATGAACGAAATTTAACCAAACTTGGTCTTTCGTTGGACTCTAGTCTAAACTGGTGTTAATTATATTTTAGGATCAATCTCTCAACAGAAGGCGCCGTAATCCCGTTTTCCTAAATTTTTAACATTGAGTAACTAGAAAAAAAAGTGTGTGCCGCCAGGTTCCTTCCTCCTGGGTTTACTTCTCCAAGAGGATGTTAAATTTGAATATAGACATATTTTAAAAGAACTCGTCAATACTTTTAAAACGATTGGTTGAATCGACAGATAAATCGTGTATCTGTAGTAGTTTTAAACATGGAAAACGATTTTTATTTTTCTTATAATCTAATAAAAAAAAAAAAAAAAAAAAAAAAATGTTGGCCCAAAAAAACCACGTTTAGCCATTTAGTGATGCACTTCACTGCGATTAAAAAAAGAAAAAAAAGTCTTCATAGATCAAGGAAAACAATTTCAATAAATGAAGAAAAAGGACTGCTTGAATTTGTTTGTATAAAGTTATATAGAATTAAATTTTGTGGTGACAACTTATTCAATTTTTTGTCTTCTTTTACATTTCCCACCTTACGTATATGTTATTTTGTGTGATTCAAGATTTCTGCACAAGATTTATTTTCATTACCGGCAGTATATTTGTACAGTAAGCTGTATTTATATACAAGGATGAAATTTTCATCTTTTTTAGATATTATGTTCAGTCTTTTTTTTTTTTTTTTTTTTTTTTATGTATTTATGTGTATTTGTTCATTAACGAACCAAATGAACTGTTACCTATCCATGACAATAATTAAATACTAAAGCATAATCATTTATTCTCATTTTATAGATTGAAGAATAAAATATTATTATAAAAATGTTAATAAATGCTATTGCATACTCGTATAATTTTGTCCATGCCAATAATTAAATACGAAAGCATAATTATTAATTCTTTTATGTAGATTGAGGAATAAAATAATATTATAAAAAAATTAATAAATTCCATTACATACTCGTATAACTTTGTCATGAAAATCCTAAGATTTAAATATAAATGTCTTGCGTTTGAAGAAAGTCTCCTCTTTTTAACTCCTTTCCAGTGTCCTTTGTTACATAAAAGTACAATTTTATACAAATTTTGTATTATTTTGTAAAATACAAGATTCGATTTTTTTTCTTTTTTTTTTAGCATAATTAAACAGTTTGAATTATTTTTTCTTTATTATTGTAATTATATTATTAGATTTAGCAATCTGCATTCGTAGATTATAAGATCGGTCACACAATCCAAATATACATATTAGTACAGAGTTCCCACAGTTTTCATTTTCATAATATAGCAATCAATTAATGCATTCTTTGAGGGAATTCACGGAACTATCTAAAATAAGAAAAAATGATTACCTACATTTTTGAATACTTCCTCCACTTTACTGCTCTTTAAAGCCCAAATCCGTCAATCAAAAGGACAAAATGGTTTATTCTTAATAATTATTTAAATATTTATTTTTATTAAGAAATATCTTTAAATTATAAAAATAGCAATAAAACCATACTTTTCAGCATGTCAAACTATTTAAAATATCTATATATTCCAAAATATATTTACATTCCGACGTTTCGGTTAATATTCAATTTTTAACCATCTTCAGGGAAATGATGTGCATAAACTATAAACATAAATCAAATTAAGCCATTCATGGTTATTACATACACAATTTATAAAGAAATTAATACGTGATTAAATAACTTATATAAAAAACACTCTACATACATCTTAAAATTTGTTAAAAACATCTAAAAAAATCATAGTCATGCACATTACAATAAAAATAACGCTCTTTAATAAAACGGAGTCAATGGATCACACTGCGTGGTTGCCAGAAAAACAACAACAGGGTTACCTTCAATTATTTTAAGTTTAAAAAACGAAGCACGAAGCCAAATTGAGGGGGATTAACGGATAATGTATCATTACAAATTTCGGATTTCCTTTTTATAATTTCAAAAGATTCATAAAATAGAGCTTGGTTTCTATTGTTAGTACTATAAATTATTCGGGCATTTTCAAAATCAGGTTCAATGGGATTATTTTTATACGTATGTGAAAAAGCAGTGCAGGATGTGTTATATTTTAAATCTGCTATATGTTCTTTCATTCTATAACTGAAAGGTCTATTAGTCATTCCTATATAATGTTTTATTATCAATTTTATATGAGATTTCATAAACACCTGCTTTTAATTTGGAAGGAGGGGGATCTAATTTCTTAGAAAGTAATGAATTTAATTTTAGGGGAGCTTTAGCAACAAGATGAACATTATTATTAATTAATTAATAATAATTAATTTATTTATCTCTCATGTTTGGTGCTTTCATATTAGTAGCTCTACAGTTTTTACTATTAAATTATGCAAATGAAATTTTTTAAAAGCTTGCATATGCACAGTTAAAACATATTAGTAAAAATGCTCATATTTCGTACGATATTTAACATATCTGTATTCTGTTTTCTGTATGATGTGTCTAATGTAGCATGCCAAAATTTCCAAAATGGCTTTGCACTGGGTCTAATAGGTACCCTACGTGTTATAATTTAACAATTTTTTTTTTTTTTTTTTTTTTTTTTTTTTTTTAAGAAACCGTTATACTACTCCATGAATATAAGTACACTCGAACCTCGTTAACGTGAACACTGTTAACGTGAATTACTTTTAACATGAATCCCACAATCCCCGTCAAATTGAAAATTAGTTTAGTTATATGAAGATTAGTTACTTATAACATGAACTACTGATAACATGAAAAAAAAATTTCTCACTCGAGATTCACGTTAACGAGGTTCCACTGTAGTAGCCTCATACAAATGTATACATATACCAAGAATAAGCCTCTTAATCACTTGCTACAACCAGAAAGCTTTAAAGCGACAGTTTTTACAGGGCAATCCCAAACATTCACATTTTTCTTTTAAATTTTTACTGGTATACCTTTTGCTTTCGGGGCAAAACTTTCGCTGAAATATTTTAGGTATAACATGTTCTTTATACTCCCAAAGTTTCAAGATATTTTTTACAGAAACCGTCTAGATAATTGACAAATCGTCTCAATTCGGAAGTGTCCAAATGCTTATTGGTAGATAGTGTATCTAAAAAAATTCATTTATTATAACAAGAAAACAGCTTACAAAAATTAATTATCACGAAAAAAAAAGAAAAAAAATATATATATATATATATATAATGATAGGGGTTTTATCAATATTTATTTACCATCAGCAAACATTGCATTACCATTGGGCATTGATTGAATCAAAATAAAAAAGTGACTAACCCTTATGGTTTAGCTTTTATTTTAAAACGATCTGAAATTCTATTCATTCTATCGTTAAAAATATTTATTTCTGATATCACATGTCACCTGGAGCTCTCACTCTCATTTTATACAAGTATCTTCTTAGAAATGCTCGATAAAGAAAAAAAATATATTTATCAAAATATATGTAAAATAATTATTAAAATATATAATAATCAGAAACTGTATAGGTAGAATTTCATTTGCATGAGTATCGTGTCTCATGCATTTCTTTCTTTCTATTCATTTATTATTTAATTAGAGTTTTTATTATTCATGTTGCCATTATTCAATAGACCTATAAATATTAATTTTAGACTCAAAAACGGCTATAATTTTTCTTATTTGTTCATTTTATCCCTATTCTTACTCCTTTCAATTTGTTTAGCATTATAAATGTATACTTTTAATATTTTTTCCGATTAACTATTGAATGTATAATGATAGTCTCTATAAACGTTAAAATAAAGCCTCTTGATTACGCTTAGACAAATATTACTCCACTTAATAACGCAAAACGTCATTATTTTTCGTTTATGCTAACGCCCTTCGTGTTAATTGACGAAGAGTTACTATTTTTAAATAAATAAGCATATGATGGCTGAACGAATTTCATGGTTGAGCGATTTTGAATTGAGAATGTATAAAAATAAATACTGTTTGCAAATCACATAATATGTTTTGTCAGCGCACGTAAATCTGAACTTATTATCAATTAAAGTGTAAAAATTAGACTCTCAAAAAGAAAAAAAAAAAAAGTTTATTATTCTCAGATTATTACAAATAATTTGATGATTCAAAAGCATTGTATGTATTATACGCAGGATTAAAAAAAAATGACATATGCGACTCATAAACAGCATGACATATGCTAATATAATTAATTGAAAGTAATCGATAGCAAGAGATCCGGCCACATATCGATTCCTTTCTGTTTCAGTGGCTGCAATGATGTCCGGGAGTATACTATTATATTTCGCATACATTCTGTACTTGACATAACCTAAAAGAAAAAAAAAGAGCCACACAGTTGTAAGATAGGTGAGCAAGGAGACCAAATATGGTTACATGCTTTCATATTTCTGCAATTCAGTTTAATAACAATATAAATATATACTTTTATTTGATGATTAATTTCTCGCCTGAAGGTATACAACAATCTAACAATTTCTATGTTTGTTCTCATAATTTAATGACTTTAGCAGGACTATAAGATTTAGGATAGTTATTTTTACACCCTGTATGTTGTTAATTAGCACTAACGATTTTATATTAATGTTGTTAAATAATCAAAGAAATGAAGTGACAGTCATTTTATTTCAATATATACATTGTACAGACGATTTCAATAAAAAAATAAGTTAGGCGCATTTTTTTATGACTTTACTATCTTTAAATATAGTGAAAATTACAAAATAGTGAAAGAAAACAATGAAAGGTTTCACACAAAATATTTGTCATAAGGCATTCAAGCATAGTCAGCTGGTGATAAATGTGCATGTCTTAATTTCTTCTTGTATACATTTTTTCGCGTATTATACATTTCTCAACGTATCTAAATTGTACCTATAATACACTTTTAACGAAAATTTGTTCCTTATAATTGGAAAACAGAAAAAATAATTATGCACTTTCAACAGAAGTTCGTTTTTGATTTAAGATTCTTTTAATCCTTGAAAAAAAGAAAAAAAAAAGAAAATACATGTATTAGAGCACTTCTGTCTTATACTTGTATCCCAGAGGAATATATTTCTACTTCGGTATAAAATAATTTAAAACTTTTCTTTTAGGATTAAACGAACTCTAAATCCTAAAGAAGAACGTTATTTGTAAAAAGATACGAAGAAATTTATTTATATATATATATATATATACATTTTTTTAAACTAGATATTTTAAAATTCTTATGTAAGAATTTCTTAAATAAAGGTTCTTTTACGAGTAAAAGTTTATATTTTGTTTACAAATTATTTCCTTGTATAGCATGAAATACATTACATAAGTGCAGTCCGGTAACAAAAGTATCCGAACACTAGCAAAAATTCCTATGTAAAAAAAATGTAGAGTTACTACTGTTTTGTTAAATAAATCCTTGTCGAATCATGTTCTTAGACTGACTAAGAACATGATTCGACAAGGATTTATTTAACAAAGTAGTATTAATTCTACGTTTTTTTTTTTTTTTTTTTTAACATAGGAACTTTTTCTAGTGTTCAGATACTTTTGTTACCGACTGTACAGGGTGAACATAATTAGTTATGATTTAAAAACGCTATAATTATAAAACTAAAGGTCAGAATGGTTCCATATTTTACCAGAACAATAATTAGGCAATGCAATTTTGTTTGGCAAAGTTTGGTTGATTGGGTTTTGCGTCGCACTAGTGCTTCGTAATGGGTTATATCTATCATCCGGTTATCTATCTGGTTAGATCTATCATCTTACCATGGGTTAGATCGATATAGATCTAACCCATGATAAGATGACAGATCTGGTTGTTGTGTAATTAAGTAACTGACCCAGAATCGCCAGTTCATTTCTGTCCTAATGAATCAGGAAATCCCTGTGCGCTTATTTCATAATAGATAGGCGTCATTATGCATAGATCTATGCAAATATAGATTTGCAAAGAGCCGTGCATTAAAAGCCGTGCAATAGAATTTCTGTATCTGAAAAAATAGACTTGTATTTGCCATGATACGATATTTGAAATAAGGTAAATGCCAAGGTCAAATACAAGAAAACAAAATTTATCGTAAATCAGTTATTTTTTCCTATAAATATTTCTGAATACAGGTATGGATAGTATTTATTTAAAACTAAATAAATATATTTTCCAAGTTAAAATTTGATGAGAAAAAGATCTTTGCTGAATCGAATAATAAATATGTGTCGATATTTATTATAAGAGTTTATTTTATTGATATTTGCTACCACATATTTAATATATATAATAAAAACTCGTAATAAAACAATTAAAAATCTATATACATATATATACATGGTTTTCTAAAATTCTTGACATAGACTTTTATTCTAGAAGTATCTAAAGCATACATAATAGCGGAAACATTCTCTTAGATGTACTTAATATCGTACAAATATGCATAAAAATTGTGTAATGTTTTAGAAAATATATATCTCATATATATATATATATACTAGCAGGCTTTGCCCGCTTCGCTGGTCATTATATTGAAATGAATCCCCAAAACAGCATATCATTAATAATAATAAAATATCTTAAAAAAAAAAAAAAAAAAAAAAAAACATTGAAATCCGTCAAAATCTAATTTTAAGTTGCCCAATGCCTTCGGCAGTCCCTTACCTGCTTTTTACTCCCCCTCCCTCGCGGTTATAGTCGAAAATTTTACAAAATCTCATCAAAGTGCATATTTCGCACACTTAATTAACACCCACACACCAAAATTCGCCATTCTTAAGTAATTTGGACGGATTTAAGCTTCAAAATGTGGTTTTTGCCCCGCCCGCCCCAAGAGGAAGGGGGGGGGGAGGAAGTAAATTTCCAAAATTACTTTATATTGCATGTTGCATACACATACGAGTACCTAACCGACACATCAAAAAATTGAGATCATGAAATTATTTAAAGCTGAGCTATGCTTTAAAACTTTTTTTTTTTTTTTAAATCTCTCCCCCCGTTCTTAACGGAGGGAATTTCGCAAAATCTCTTCATACTATGAGTTAGATACATATAATCGTTCCTTACATAAAAAATGTCCAACCTTAGATAATTTAGTGCAGCGTTACGCATGAATACATTCCATTCTCTCCCCCCATTCTCCAAAGGGCGGTAGGGTGGAATTTCATAAAATCCCTTTGTAGTGTGTGTTCAGTTCGATTTCCTCGTGTGTTGAGTACCCTCCTTCCAAAACCTTTTCCCTTCCCTCCCCCCCCCTTAAAAATCCAAAATTCCAAAATCGCAGAAAATAATTTTTTTGTACTCAAGTCTGGTCTTTCCATCTGCAATTTCTTCACCGTTAAGTAATTTGGAGCCGAGTTTACCTTCTGCCCCCCAAGGGGGACAGGGGGGTATTTTGCAAAATTTCGTCTTAGTTGGGGGGTCAGGCTCCGAAAACCAACCTGGTCACTAAAATTTGTGACCCTCTTTCCCACAGAATCGTCATGGCAGTGTTGAGTCAGTGAATCATTGAGTTTACTCTTTTACATGTACAGATTTGTTTATATATTTTATGGACTACTTGGCTTAACACTTTAACACTACTTGGCTTAACACTTTGGCTTAAAAACTAAAATAAATTATTTTAAAGTTTTGTTATAGAAAAAATATTTATATTATATAGAAGATTAATAAAAAAATTAAAATTTTTCCGGTATAAATAGTAGCCTCTGTCTTATTCCAGACTATTATCTATCTCTGTACAAAATTTCATCCAGACCCGTTTAGCCGTTGTGGCGTGATTGAGTAACAAACATCCATCCAAACTTTCGCATTTATAATATTAATATAGATTAGTTATCATGTGCATGCGTTAGATTGAGTTATTTTGCTGTCAAATTGACAAAATTTTAATTTTAAATTTCAAAACTCTGTCGTTCTTGGCGCTTATTGTATTTGGTGATCAAAAACGTAATACGAAAATATGCATGCCAGATGTATATTTTCGTAATATGCATTGTACGAAATCAGTGGCGTAGCGTGATATTTGAAACTGGGCATGCTCTGAAGCCAACTGTGAAAAGAGCACTACTTCTAAATTCGTTATCATTACTTATAATTTAAGTACGTAAATTTCCAATTTTTTCAAACCATAAATATAATTTTACACACGTATTTTATCGAATTTATCTTGACAGCATTTATTTAAATGCCACATTATAATTTATTGAAGAACCAGTAGGCTTTGCATGCTTCACTGGTTACAACATAAAAATGAATTTTCAAAAAAATTGAATCACTAATTTTTTATACATCACTTTATACATATATATATATAAATTCATTAAAGTCACGCAAAATATGGCAGTGACTTCCTTCCAATGTCGGATCTGGGTCCCCACTGCCTGTGATAGCGCTTTAACTCGGACCACAAACAGTTCTTATACATGAACTTAATTGTTGAACATTTTAATAAAGTTAAAAATGTAATAAGTTTAATTATTTTTATTATATTGACAATTGATACCAAAAGAAAAGAAAAAAAAAAAATTCAAAAATTATAAACATTTTTCCCTTTTAAAGAAATTTTTAGTTTTCCAAATAAAAAATGGTTTTGAAGAGGCAACTATTGAAATAAAATATCTTATTTTGTTCAATTAAAATAAAAATCTGTCAATAGCTTCACTTTTTAAAAGGCATCACCAGATAGAGAAAGCGTTGCTATATAGTAACTGTAATAAGCTAGTAACCATTGCTAAGGAATGGAGACGATTAAAAATAAAAACCAGGCAATTTGAATAAAATTTAGGAAAAGGAAAATTTTGAGGAGATAGGGCGGGGGAGGGGGGTGTATTCTGATCAAAAAAAAAAAAAATCGATGAAGTGCGCATTTGCAATATCCAAGCTATACCTCTGTCACATTTTGTAGCTCTGTAATCAAAGGCCTTAGCTTCAGAGCCAAGTACTTACAAAAGGAAATTTTGATACCACTATTTTTATATTGCAATTTTTCACTTGATGAATCGTTGATATTCATTTTATCTTAAAAAAAAAAATACTATATTAAAATAATGGTATCTAAATTTTTATTTGTGAAACTGTCCAGAGTGCACGCAGACACACAGGAAGAGGCAGACAATTATCTTTAAAACAGACAATTCTCTTTACTCATGTAGAGAGACAACATAAGTAAAATTTTGATCATAGTTTTATTTCTTTCGGAAGTTTTCGTTTGGTATGAGTTATTTAGGAAAAAAAAAGCAGTAACTTTTCTGTCGCATAAAATAACAGAGATATTTTTTCAAAAATTTATGCAAATTTCATTTTATCGTTGAATGATCATTTATAAATAAATTCAGTTTTTTCTCTTTGTTAAAAGTTTTTTTTAATTTTATTACATCATTGTAAAATAAAGCATTAAATTTTACTTTATCAGTAATATTTTTGAACTGACAACATCGTCAATCTATTCAGTCAGTGTTGTCTTTGAGTAGAAGGACAAAATGGAAAAACTAGTTCTCGCTGACTATGCGAACACTTTTACGGAAGAAAAGAAAATGAAAATCCCTAATACTTTAGCAGTACGGGAAAACCACAGGACATGCTCCCGATGAATAGCATGACTAATGAATATTTCCTCACACAACAAAAATTCTCTATCCAAGGGTATGCTTGAAAAGTAGCATGCCTTACGGAGTAACCGGTCAGGAAACGATGTTTTCCAAGAATTATCTTATGTAACAGAAGACATTTTCTTTCAGAATAGTTTTCGAAAATTAAATGACGGCTAATGGATGGATGGTAGCGAGTGATTAATAAAATCAGCTGTTAAATTATTATTATTCTTTCTTTTTTTTAATCAAAATATGTTTGAAGTTTAGACAGTTTTTAGCGGGTATGCGGCGCATGCCTAGCATACCCAGAGAATACGCCACTGTACGAAATATTGTTTCATATTATTCATTACTCTCTTAATATAAGTTGTTAAAATAACCATGATTTTGAAAGGAATTAAATTATGTTCGCCAAATAATTTGTCGATATTTTTTTTTCTGCTAAGGATGACCGATATCAAATCTATTCCGCTGCAACATATTAGTATCTTATATCAGATACTTTATTTAGACATTTGAAAACAAATTTGACTTCAAATTATGATAGAATATTTATCATTTTCCTTTTAATTAGTATATTAGTTGGATATTTATTGTGTAAATATCATCTTTTGAAATGAAATGTTTGTGTTTTCAATCGAATATGGAAATTTGCCATTTTTTTTCCCTAGAGTTTTGAAATTAAAAATTCAAATTTTGTCAATTTTACAACAAAAATAACTTAATCTAACGCATGGACATGATAATTAATACATACCTATACCTAAATATGGGGATTAAAATCGGGAAATAATTTTCCTCGCTTTTTAATAATTTTTTACAAAAAATTCAATGGACGTTTAACATAGGAAATATTTTTCTTGCATCCACGAACGGCCAATGACGTCATCACTTTGCTTGCGTATTAGCACTTTATCAATTCTTAAAAGAAATTTTTAATTAAAAATGACGTCAATTTTTGTGAGATGCATAATTTTTTTTTATAATTTTTTATCGTTCACGTTTAGATAAATGTATTTATTTTCCTGTTGAAAAAAATAAATAAATTCGTTTTTTATTTGGCAACAATTAAATTATGTATAAATTTAAATGGCTAATTTTTTGCTATTATTAGCTTACAAAATTGCTATTTTCTGCATAAAAATCGCAAAAGCAAAATTTTTTTCGGAATAAAAGGTAGCCAACTTTTTAAGTTAGGGTATAAGCTATCTGCATAAAAAATTTTATCGAAATCCATCGAGCAGTTTTAGCGTGAAACTGACTCAAATAAACGGACATTCACATTTATAATATATATAAGATATACATATACATCACAAATTTAAAAATATTAACTCATTATCACACATTAAATAAATCAGTTATTTATACGGCTCTCCAAAATAAAAATAAATAAAAAAAATAAAAAATAAATAAATAAATAAATAAATAAAAAATCTGTTCAAAAAAATGTGTAAAAATATTTTATATAGATGTATAAAATTTGAACATTGTGTCACCCTCATACAGAAAACTTTAAACTATTTCGCTGATTGTTCCATATAATAAAATGTTCAAGGCATTGGAGAGAGCTTGGAGATATCTTTATTATTTTATCGTATACCTTAGACTTTTTATTACAAACTTCATTTTTTTCTTTATTATATGCATATAAGACACATTTCACACATTCTTCATTTTGTTTTTGCATGGGGTCTGTATAGATATATAATTTTTTGTAATATTCGTAATTGAATTTCTGAAAACTTTATTTGATTTTATAAAATTTTGTAATTTGAAATAAACGTCCAAAATTGATATTTAAAGAATTTAATGCCAATATCTTTTTCCAACATGTGTTTCATATATTTATTTATCTATATTTCAAATTTTTTTTGAAATGCATAAAACTTTTTAAAATCATACTTTAGTACAATCTGAAATCCGTGCATAACATTACATAAATATTGCATCGTTAATCTTAATAATTATGTATACATATTTGGATAAATGTTTTTTTAGAAGTCCGAAGTATATATATATATACAATTAACTACTTGGAGTGCGTACGTTAATTATTCTTTGTGTATAAATAAGAAGTACTTTAGTTATATAACGCCATAATTGAGCGGAAAAATAAAATAACTTTACTTTTCCGAACTCTATTATTTACTTATACTAGAATTTATATATATATATATATCTATATCTATATCTATATCTATATACATATATATATTAATTAATTAACTGAATATTACTCTAATTTGAATTAGTATATATATATATATTTTTTATCTTTGTAGGGCTGCATATTATTAAAAATCACAATATAAACTGTACACATAAATTTTTGCAAAACGGTACTCTTAAATGTTTGTAACATTAAGACACCAAAAAATATTATATTCATTTATTTATTTTTTATTTTTTTTATTTAATTAACTTTTAAATTTTGAAGAATCATATGTTAAAATACATGAATAAATTATGTTACATCAAAAAGCTATAATTATTGCAGTATTTTCACACATACGCCAAGATTCAAATATTCCTTTAAATGAAGATTTTAAATTGAATATTCTTGAGAAAATACTGGGGTGGAAGTTTTCAAAATTATTTTCCTTATTGGAAATGCTGATTATTAATTTCTCACTTTAAGAGCATTTCAGAAACATCCGATTGTCAGAATTCCTCTTAGAATTATGCTTTATCAACACAGACGCTGGAAATTTGGAAAGTGAAATAAATGAGATTATTTAATCTTCATCAAGGGAATCTTTTAAACTTACTTTTAATCAAGTAATCCTTTGTGAGTATTCTGAAGTAGGATTAATTATTGATTTTGAATTACTTCTTTGTCTGAGTATGATATTGTTTTTTCTATGTTGTCTATTTCGTTTTCATGTATATTTCTTTAATTAATTCATTGATATATTAAGAATTATATCTAAAACAAATTCTAAAAAAGTGCATCGCGATAAATATGAATATTTACCACACCATTATTTTTTAAGATAGCATTACTGAAAAATGTAAAAGAATAAACAAATTAAACTATTTATTCCTTTATTTTTATTTTTTGTTTTTCATCATGAAATAATCATGGGAAGTTATTTCCGACTTCTAATTTTTGAGATTTGTTTTAAGTTTTGAGGTTAAAGGATACCAAATATCTTAAAATTTATGTAGATTCCTACTGTAGATTAGTCAGGTCATTAGTTAGCTTGTTAGTGTTTTAGTCTGTGTAATAAATGTATCGGAAAAGAAGATATGACCGGCTATTTTAATGTATCATCCTATGATACTTGAATCATTTAATTTAAATATTTTATGATTTTAAAGGATTTTTTTTTTTACCTCTCTCTCTCTCTCTCTCTCTCTCTCTCTCTTAAGGAATTAAATTATTTCTAAAACAATATAATAACATTTCATAAGGTAATTCCGGAACAGATGTCCACTTAAGGAAAGGGAGCTATAAAATAGATTGGGTATTAACATCGACAACGAAAATTTGTGGTAGATACATAATAGATATTGTTTATTAATACTAAGTAGATTTTTTGTAACATATTGTAAATTTTCTGAAGAAAAAATAAATAAAATTGCGGCATTACTACATCTGGCCATCTCTCTTGAAGTTGCGGGTGAGATACCCCACTCAAGAGAGAGTTATGCCTTACTTGTAAAAAACACAATAAAAGGTTTTATCAATGGTCAATAGTTTACAACAATTTTTCAGTACTTAAATTTAAACTTAATTTCACTCGTAGAATTTTTAATTATATGAAAATTATACCTCATAAAGCTCTTGGATTTTGGTTGTGTAGTTTCGACTGTAGCGAGCTACACTGATTGAGCGAGCTACACTGATTGTTGCTCATGAAAGGGCGGATCCGCCCAGAAAGTACTACAACCAAAATCCAAAAGCTTTATGAGGTATAATTTTAATATAATTTTTCAGTAGTTTATAACATATGAAACGTAAGAAAAAAAACCTTAGTATTAATTTATAAAATATTAAAATATTTAGCTACCATAGACAAGATGTAAATTTTAGAATAAAACACATATACAATTAAAAAATTTTCAATTATATTCTTTTTAATATATGTGAAAATTTTATATTTCCAGTTTAGAAAGTACAATGAAAAAATTACTAAATATGTCGAATTTATTCAGATAATATTTTTTTTTCTTCTCTAATTTTTGCTTTCCCGAAAGCATTGCACAGATTCCCGCACACTGTGCACGATTCATGTAACCATTTATGGCACTTTATGCAATTTATCCAACCTACTCTTTCTTTTGTAAAATAATAGTTCTCCTCACATTGGAGGTAAATGTTTGTAGAATCACTTTCATCCTTTTCAATGGGCATGTCCATATCCAGCTGTTTTGACGTTTTGCTAAATTTAATAGCGGATTTTAGCTTTTTTTTCTTGGATGTGCTATTGGGATGTAATAATCTTAGCCGACCGTATCTTTATTTTTCTGTATCTTTCCTCTAACCTGGGTATAGGTGAATCGTCTGCAATATTTTTGTCGGGGAGGACGTTTGTGGAGTTGATTCCGAAATTCGGGACTGTTCACCTGTCTTTTTCAATTATCCCCTTATGGAAAAGAAATGGTTTGGAATCGCTGCTTGGTTTTGAGGAAAAA
Organism: Salticus scenicus; assembly: GCA_963930645.1. NCBI lineage: Eukaryota > Metazoa > Arthropoda > Arachnida > Araneae > Salticidae > Salticus > Salticus scenicus. Next base: position 122,045,821 of record OZ005648.1, on the reverse strand, counting down.
ATCTCGTCTCCTGAAAACCATTAATAGCAGTGTCAATAGAAGCTGTCTTTTTCCATGCTTTAACAATCAATTCTGCAGCTTGTATTCTCACAATGGTCCTTTCTGGATGATTAACAATCCATTTCCTTGCTTTCTCTTTAAAGTAGTGTTTTAGTGGCTTAAAAGGAGACCGGTCATGAGGCTGAAGAGATTGTGTCGTGTGGCTGGGCAGACATACAATTATAATGTTATTCTTATCCGCAAATTCCAGCAAGTCATAATAGTTTAAGTGCGATGTGTGAAAATCCAAAATTAATGTTGTCTTTCCTTGGGGTTTTCTTGGAACAAAAAAATATCTTTAAGCCATCTGAAAAAAATAACCGTACTAATGTACAATGATTTTTCGTTCATGAGCACCATAGATCCAGGTGGAAGACCATTAGAAAATTCTTTTATTTTTCCGAACGCCTTTAAAAATAAATGAAGGGGGTATATTGTCCTTCTGCATTGCAACAGGCAATGACTGTAACATTTTCTCGTCTCTTTGTAGACGTCAAAACAGGAACATCTTTTGCCCCTTTGGTATTCACGACATTTCCTGGAACGTTATTTAACTGACAGCCGGTTTCGTCCATATTATAAATACTCCCTGGTCTGGTAAAGTATTCGTCTTCCTCAAACACTCTTGAGAGAATTTTAAAAGAATGATCAACACTTTCTCTGTTCGTGCCTTCCCCCCTCGCTAAAGAGAGCCCCTGGGCTTGTCTAATACTTAGTTCTGGGTTTCTCCTAAGAAATGATGACAACCAGGCGTACCCAGCCAATCTTGCTTCTAAATTAAATGGATGCTTGAGTTTTTCAGCAAACTTAAATGCAAGTGCACTAATTGTCTCTCTGTCAGGTGCAAATCCACATTTTTCTAAACGTGGGATGTGCTTGATGAGACGTTTTTCGTTTTCAACTCCAAACACTCCTTGTGGCCCCAAAGAACTTCTTTTCGTATTATTATCTGTTTTTCTTCGACCACGAAGTCTCCGAGAAGAAATAGTACCTAGCAGCTTCAATGACTAGTTATTTAGGAGAAATTCCCCCTAATAATTAAGAATGCATTTAAACTTTAATAACCGTTAAATTTTAAAAGTTAAAATAACAACTTTGGGTGTTTGGCTTATCTTGAAGCTCTTTATTAAACCTGTTATAGCTGTTAATACAGTAGATTGCAGAGCTAAAAGAATGCTGATTGTAAATCTTAACTTCAATAAATAAGAGGGGGTGAACGCAACGATATAGTAAATACTGAGCTATAATGTATGTCCTGGAGAAATGTGCAGAAAGAGTATGCGTTTAAATTGATTGGTGACAAGTGAACTTTGATTACAAATATTATACCGGTTTACCTGGAGCAACTTACTTGCAGAAGAGTGGTCATTGAATTATGGTGGAACCCGCTGAGAAGAAAGCTTTACTGAAACTCTCCGGAGCTAAACTTTCTTCAACTCAAATGGGAACTGAACTCTAAACTCTTCTCGCTTTTACTAAACTGGCAAAATTGAGCTGACACAGCAATTGTCTTCGTAACTCAATTCAAAACAGTCAAATTCTAATTGATACCTCAATTAGAATTCGACAATGTGACAATTGGCAAAACCATCCTCACTATGTAATTTGTTCTCAATACTTTGTAACCTTTGACATTCCTGCGTAATCTACTTATGATTGCTCTAAATCCTTAATGATTTATTTATGAATTCATCTATAATATTTAAACAATATTGTACTTAAATGTGGGTAGCCCTATCATACGTAAGTTTATGGCAAATGGAAATTTTTTTCTTAAAAGGTATTTTCGACAGTTTTTAAAATGCATTGTAAATATATTAATTCTTATCTTTAACATTAAAAATTTTTATATACTTACAAAAATGTTGGGTAAATGTAAGTAATTTGAGTGATACATCAATGCATATATATATATATATATATATATATATATATATATATATATAGTAATATAATATTATCATTGCAAACATTTGAAATTTAAAGATGATTTAATTTCAGTATTCAAACAATTATTCTGATCAAGACCTCCCAAATCAAACCAAAAAAGAAATAAAGTGAAATCTAAATGAATTATAAGAAATTGGAATGAGAAAAAAGCATTATTTGCATTCTAATGTTATCAAGGGCCTGGTAGAATGCAAATATGCTGAAAAATGTTTATTTATATGTCACAAAGAAATCAAAAGCTAAGAATTTCTTTGTTCTCAGGCCCGAAACACCCATTGTAAGTAAAACCAGAAAAAATGAAGATCAAAATAAAACTCATCACTACAAATGATAATCCAATAACCATTTAAAAACGTAGATCAAAATAAACTCTCCACTACAAATATTAATCCAAATTTTACTTAAAAAATTATTATTGAAAAAGGGAAAACTCATAGTTTATGAAAAACGAGACACATGTAAAATATAACAAGCAGATATTAGTTAAAAGCACAGTTAGTCAGCTCAAAATTAGCAGTGAACATGGAGTAAAATAGAGAGTTCACAAACCTAAACAGGTTGAATTCTTATGTAAATTAGGATTCATATTAATTATAGTAACATGAATAGTGCTGCCATCTACAGTAATGTTATGAAAATAATAGAAAAAAATTAAATAAATAAATAAATAAATAAAATAAAATGAATAAATAATAAAATAAAAAGAAATAAAATACATATAATGTCTGTACAAAATGGCCAGGAAGCATGGAACAAAGGTAAAGAAGAAGACATAAACCTATTCAAACTAAGAAGATTTTTTTTTGTTTTGGATTCAGATATTCAATATAGATATTTGAATAATGCTGCCATCAACGATTGTAATTTGCCACGAAGATTGAAAGATAATGGGAATAAAAACTAACCATTAAATACCTAATTAAAAATCAAGTATCATAATCTCTAGACTTAAAATACAGTTTATTGGAATAAAAAAAAAAAAAAAAAAAAAAAAATAGACCTAAATTTCAATTTAAATTGGAATAAAAATTGAGAGGGAAAAAATTAATGAAGTGTTTGGGATATCCATTAATTAATGCTAAATTTTTAAAGAATCGAAATTGTACGTTTTGATGTTTATCAGACACTAAATATTTTATCTATAGATTAAAATTAAGAAGAATATTAAAAAAAAACAGATTATATATTAGCTATAGAAAAACCATTAATTATTTAAAATATATAAATTTATTAGATTTTGCTTAGGTATGGGATTAAAAAATAATAATTCTAGATATCCTAATAAAAAATGAGTTAATGCTAGAATTTTCCTTTTCGGCAGTATATTCCGTTGTTTATTAGTTTTATATTACATAAAAACAAATTCAGTAATATGTATTAAATACATAATTAAATGCGCATCATTTGAACAATTTACGCTTTTTTTTTTTTTTTTTTTTTTTTTTTTACGTACAACAATAAACAATAGCGCGCGCACACACACACACACACACACACACACACATATATATATATATATATATATATATATATATATATAACTTCTATGATATTGCACACCTATTAATCTGTCATGAAAATATGCCTTTTTTTCTAAATTTCTAAATCTGAATTAAAAAAAAAAAAAAAAAAACAGTAACATACTAGTAGTATACATAAAATATCGAATGTAAAGCATAACAATAATAATTAAATACATACAATTAAAAGAAAATAAATTTATTCTAACACACGGTAAGGTAAACTTATTTGCACTGTCAAAATCTATTATCATCGAAAAATCATTTTATGTAAATGTATTCTCTTTGATAAGAAGCAGCTCCATTAGAATCCATTTCTTAATAGTATACGAATTCTACTAATAAATGTCCGCTTTAGTTTTCAGGCAAGTAAGCTAACTATGGCTGAATGACTTTCACGCTCGAACTGTTTCGAACTGAAAAAAGAATTACTTCAAAAATATCTAGTATCTAACTCGTATCGTGGGATGGGGCTGGTGTTTTGACACGCAAATTTAAGGTTATTATCACCTTATAAATCTGGACATTTAATACAATATTGGATACGTGCTTAAAATATATTTTTTTTTTTATGTTTCCGATTCAGTGAACTGGGGGAAAATAAGTGTTTATCTTTACTTATAAGTAATTATCACGAACTTTTTTCTGTGAAAGTTAAAAAAAAGAAAATTTATTTCATTTATAATAAAATATGAAATTAAACTGACCATTTTATTAAAAAAAAAAAATCTTCAGTTAAGTAAGTTATGCAATCTAAGCATTTACCTAAAGTTTATATTATTTTCTTTTACATGTAACATATGAATGTAATATTTTAAAGAGTTTATCCGTTAATTTATTAAAGATATGAGAAATTTTATAATGGTTTTTATATTTTTTAAGATATAATCTTTTATATACATGTAATTTTCCAATTTAAAATATCACAATCTTTTTTTTTTTTTTTTTTTTTTTTTTTTTTTTTCCCAATGAAGTTTTTAATTTTGAATGTTTAAAAAAATAAATAAATAAATAAATAAATAATAAAAAGTGTTTAGTTATAATGTTGGTAATGGCGTAAGTATAATTATTAAAACAACGTTTTATTTATCATTAACGGATATACTCCTGATTCCATTTTCCTTTTTCATTTAAATGTATATTTATGCATTTATTTAATAATTTGAATGATGTACAAATACATTGTTATATACATCCCTAATAAGTAATTCGAGATCATACTCCCCGCCCGTTTTTTTTTTTTTTTTTTTTTCAGTACTCTTTTAGAGTTAAGAAATTTTCAACGTTTTTTTCCATCTTTTTTTTCTTTTTCTTTTTTTTTTTCTTTCTTTTTTTTTTTTTTTTTAAATACAAAATAATCTGTTATTATTTTTTTTTTAATTTGTCGTGATTAATTAGGATGTAGATAAATGTAAAGAAACAAAAAATGTAGCTCAAAAGCCAAGGCGGAATTTTTTAATCCCTCAAAGTATCCATAAACTAGGACGGGGAGTACAACTTCTGGTAAATCTAGACATTAAAATTAAGCCCACTGAACTCAACAAATACCTTGCTTCAAATTTTAACTCATAAACTTTAATAATAAGTATATCTATATCTATAAATCTATCTATATCTATCTATCTATATCAATCTTTCTATGTATATATTTGCATTTAGTTTAAAGAAAATACGTTTTTTTTATTATTATTAATTTATATATTATTAGATTATATCTATCTATTAAAAAATATATACATCATTTTCTTTCAGTTTATTTTAGTACTTTAATGACATGCAAATTTTAATACCATATTTATAAAATTTAGTTTTTCTGCATATCCAGAATAAACACTGACACAAATATATCACAAGTGAATAATTTATAAATTATTGAGTTAAAGTAAGAGTTATTATGCAATTAGATTATTTTAATCCTAACAATTATTGTTATTGTTATTATTATCATTATCATTATTTTAATAATAGCAAGAATTGTTCCAATTTGCAATATTTTAAAACATCATGCTCTTTCACATATCCAGTACTAACATAAGATCCGATTTAAAGATGAGAATCTAAGAACGTATTGTATACAAAAAGTAATTATTTATATCTTTATTCAATATATTTATTATAGAGACGGAATAAAAATTTATTGAAAATATATAATCGTTGAAACTTTATGTCTTTCACATATTTTCTTTTTTCAAAACATGAGTATATTTGTAATATTGCAGATATTTTATTTCACAGATGTCAAAGTATTTCAAATGGACACATTAAAATGTAATTATTATTATTTTTTAATATTATATAATTTGTATTAGTTTTTTTTTTTTTTTTAATGTAAACTATGAATAGTATGTTATAAATGTATATGTACTGATGTTAAAGAAATAGTGTAATCCGCTAATCACATTAATGATAATCAATACAACTTTTTCAAGAAAACGTGAATAAAATATCACTAAAAATATATTTCTTTAAATAAAAATGATTTAAACTATTTTAGGTTGGACAATAGATACTTTTCTTAGTATGCAACAATTAGCCGTAGCGTTGCAAACTAAACGAAAATTGCAAACCTCATTATTTGTAGTTCTGAAAAAAAAAAGAAGAAACATCCTAATCGATTTAAACATTTTTGCATCATGCTCTTTTTCCTTCAGCCCCAATATAAATAAAAATATTGTATTAATGAAAAAAAAAAGATATTCTGGCCTACATTTTAAGCTACTTTATATATATAGTGATATTTTCTAACAATTTTGTAAAATTTAATAAATGAAAAATTATTTATTTAAATAGTGGTATTAACTTCTGCAGTCAAACAACCCCTCGACACTTTCCATACCTAGATTTATATTTTGCAAGCAAATGTTTCAAAAGAATCATAATTGCATTGTTAAAGTATTATATTTAACGGGAATAATTCTATATTTCAAACAGCGAAATCGTATTTTTAAAATTAAATACATACATTTTAACTATCACACCAATATCACAGAAACAAACATACACTCAAAACCTCTCAGGTATATTAACCGCAAGAAAAAGAAATACATAAGATTCATTTTAGATACTTTAGGATATGTAATAGTAACTTTAACAGTTACAATTACAGTGAAAATTGTTGAAAATTTTGAATGCCAACATTCTTTTTTTAATCGCATCGCAATGTTCTGACTGAAAGACAATAGATCCCCTTGTCTCACTAATTACAGTTAGAGTTGGTTTGATATGAATGCGTTTAATGTTACACTAAAATTATACAGTGAATAATTGGTGACGACTTGAATTTCACCCCTGGGAAGATCTACAAAAATGACATCTAAAGTTTGACCCTCTACGGGGGAAATAGCAGCGCCGTTTCGGTATCCTCCAGATAATCATATTGATCAAGAAAGTTTTAAAATACAATAAGAGATGAGCACTATGCATAGAAATGGGATCAATTGAGTGAAAAAAAAGAGCCAGTTGTGAAATACAATATATAAGTCACCAATTTTATAGTTTCAGTCACCAGAATAACGGTCATTATGGTCTTTTTTTTTTTTTTTTTTGCGATGAGCTTAAAAAATGCTTCTGAAAATTTTTATTTTTTATTTTTGTGACCGCAACTCCGGTAGGTGAATGGTTGTTTATCACTTTATTCTCAAGCGAAGTTATTGAAATATTGCAATCCAAGCATGTATCATATTTTCTTGGATAAAGTATAGTTAGTTTTTACTTGTTATACATCGGGAAATCGTTATTCATATTTTAACTTTGCTAAAAAAAAAAAAATTACATTATGTCATTTATTAATTAATTACGAAAACGTTTTCCTATTTTTGTATTAAAAAACGATTGTAGTTATTATTTAATTTATTTATTTTTACAGAGTTAAAAAAAAAAAAATGTGTAATTTAGATTTTTTTTACAGAGTTAAGCCTGTGAGTTACATTTCGAGTTGAAAATGAATTTGTATCCTTAAAAACTTAATGCAAAAAATTACTTTTTATTTTTATTAATGAATCATTATATATATATATATATATATATATATATATATATATATATATATATATATATTTCGAATAAACTTCAAGTAATAATACAAATTCATATCTTACAAATTAATAATAATAATAATTATATTATTAATAATAGTAATAGATCCAAATATATTTTAAAGCATCTCTAAAAAAAAAAAAAAAACTTAATAATAAAAATAAAGTACAGAGTTTAAATTATCTGTAGAATGTTTTATATATATATATTTATTTTTTTTTGTAAATTAAAAAAAATTCTTAAGGGAAAAAAAAAAATGCTTCATGAAATTTTTCTTTTGTATTTTAGTCTTAGTTTTCACGCTACCTAAATTTACGTAGCAAGAATTCTTGACAAAGCATATAAAATATTCATGTATGAATATATTATGATTACATAAAATGAAAATTTGAGAAATTGAGATCAGAATCCTTAGTTAAAAAAGTACATTATGCAAGACAGATAAATAAACAAAAAGTTTTATTTTGTTAAGAATTAAGAACTCTAGAAAAACAAAATCTTAGAAAGGTTTTATGTTATATTTTGCCATAATAAAAATATTAATTTTGTTCAAACTTTGTATTCTATATTTTTATCTCTTGCGACAACATTATAAATATTTTCCAAGTAAATTTTCTTGAAAACTTACACAAGTAAGAATATTCTATTGTTATGTGATACGTCTGTTTATTTATTTATTTTCAAAGGCACTCAGTTCTTTTGAAATAGAAATATTTGAAATATTTCGTTATTTTTAAAAAGAAAATTTCATTGTAAAGCAGGAATCAATATATATATATATATATATATATATATATACAAAGGGCATTCCATAAAAACTGAGAGTAAAATCATAAAAAATCAAGAAATATATTTACAGCAAAAAATGCATCATTCTTTTTCAAAATACCTACCGTCAGTTTATATGCAACGGTCCTATCGTTCAACCCACTTTTCAAAACAAGTAGAGAAGCCCTTTTCTGGAAGCTGCTTCAAGGAACCCTCTACTGCTGAAATAACTTCAGAATCTGTATTAAATTTTCTGCCACGGAGCTTCTCCTTCAACGTCGGAAACAGCCAGAAATCGCATGGTGTGAGATATGGACTGTAAGGGGGATGTGGCATGATTTTAATATTGCATTTAATAAGATATTGCTGAACAGAAGTAGCGACATGCGGGCGACCATTATCGTGATGTAATGTCCAGTTCCCTACCAGTTCATGACGCTTTCTCGATATGTGTTGTCGCAAAATTTTCAAAACTGAAACATAATATTCACCATTCACAGTAGTTTTTAGAGGCACAGCATGCTGATAGATTACACCTTTATGATCATAGAAAATAATCATCATGACCTTTCCAGCAGATTTGGTTTGTCGGATTTTTTTCGTAGGCGGAGAATCAGTATGTTTCCATACACTTGTTGCGGACTTGGTAAGGGGATCATAATGATGCACCCAAGTTTTATCACCTGTTATTGCAGTCTTTAGGAGATTTGAATCATTTTGAAGCATCTGTTTCCATTCACAACATTGGTGAATTCTTGTTTTCATTTGTTCTTTAGTAAGGTGATGAGGGACCCATCGGGGACAAACATAGCGAAGCTGTAAATTGTTGCGTAGAATGCGAAATATCGACGTTTTCGAAATGTTTGTTGATGCCGCTATCTCCTCACGTGTCATTCGCCGATTTTCTTGAAGGATTACCCACACAGTGTTAACATTTCGATCATTCACAACACTTTTTGGTCGCCCAGGCCTAGGAGCCAGTTCTGTAGACAAACGGCCTTTCTTGAAATCACTATGCCATCTAAAAATCGTAGACTCACCAAAACATTTGTCTTTGTAAGCTTCTTTCATTAATTTAACTGTTTCTGGGGCTGTTTTGCCCAAACGGTAGCAAAAGTTTATGGCACAACCCATTTCGTTTTTTAACTCTGAATCTCTCCTCTCCATTTCTGTAGGGCAAATAAAACAGTTCTTTAAACAAACACAGAAAAAGGAAAATAAAATCGTCTGTTTCGTTTAGAATTTTGTATAAACGCACAGTTAACAGTTTGAAAATCTCGCCTGCACTTCTATTTTTTAGTTTCGCGGTGTTGCCACTACGTAAAAAAATAACTCTAAGTTTTTATGGAATGCCCTTTGTATATATATATATATATTTACTCACTGACTATATATATGTGTGTGTGTGTAAAGAAAGAGAGAGATAAAGAGAGTCATAACTCATGCTGACATAAGTCCTGTATAATCCTACATTATCTGTGTTTAAAATTTAAACTCTTTTACAAAGATGTTTTATCCATTTTTTTATATAGTAAATTTACAAAAGATGAGGATTTTTTTACATGTTTGATTACATATTTATATAGTACGGATTAATATGTCTCTAAATATTAATATTTTTAAATAGTGCACTATGGAACCAACAATATATTAACCCTTTACAGCGCACTACTGTTTAAAGTTGAAATTTCAACAAAAAAAGTTGTAGTCTTTCTACTTAGGTCTAAAGGAGTACGCAGGTTTAATTTTGTAAAGATAGTATTTACCGTTTTTAATCCGTGGGTGTTCCATCAGCGGGAACACTGCACCACTAGAGCTCTGGAAAGTGCGTCTAAGCGAGCATCGCAGCAAAGCGCGTAAATGAGTAAAAGATTTTGCATATGAATTAAAAAAACACTGCATTATCCCTGTGTAGCAGATTTAGCATAACCCAGGATTTACACTCGGGGAGGCCTGCTACTCTAGCACGCCTCCCACCCAACATAAAAAAAACTTGGTTATGTGATTTTTTATGAAATAATTTGATATTTACAGTTAGTACATATATATATACAATTCCTATGTGCAAAAATATTTACAATTAGTTTATTTTTTAGCTTCATGAAATGTTTGAAGTACGTCACACTATTTTGGTAGTAGCATGGAATGTATATTTCTTGTTTCTTTTTTTATAATAAACAACCAACCCTCCCTCGCAGCATCTGATAGCTTGACGTTATTTCCTCCAGACAGAGGAAAGCAGAAAACATGAACACAGCTGTTATCTCTCATCATTGCTTTCGGTTGCATTATATGAAAAGCGCTAGTGTCGCAGTGTTCCAGGAGATGGAACACCTTAATTTATTCAACAATTCCTCGTATGTTTCCTGTATAAAAAGTTAAAAATAATATAGAATAAATAATTTAGAGTACAGCCAACGACATCACATAGAAATTTTTTTTCAAGCAATCTTTTTTGTATCACAAAAAAAAAAAAAAAAAAATACAAAATTTCTTGTAAATACGAGGATTTAAAATAACGCGTCTCAGTTAAATATCATGGATTGCCTTGTGTAGTGGTGTCATCTATAGATGAAAAGGAAATTTCAAAGTAAAAAATAAACCTATTTTTACGCATTTGCAATTGAATTTAACGGTTGGAGAAGCTAGCGAAATTAGGTGGTCCATGTAGTGGAACACTGGATGGCAAAGGGTTAAACAGTAAAAAAAAAAAAAAAAAAAAAAAAAAAAAAAAATGTTTCTATAACGAAGAGGTACTTGCCCCATTATCTGTATGAGAAAATTATATATATATAGACTTATTGCCATAAAAAATTTCGCACCAAGAAAGAGTTGTCAGAATGAAATAAAATTTTACATATGGGAGTGCAACGTTTATATAAGTAAGTGATTATAGAATCAAAGTAAAATAATTATTTAAAACACGAATAAACTACTACGTCAGAAACGCCAAAGAAAATTATTTGAGATTCATACAGCTGTTTCGGTCGTCTTAAGCGTACCGTCTTCAGTGCAAAAAGAATTCTGAATCTGGAGAAGTGTTCGTATATATTTGAGAGGGACCCAATTTAGTTCAACCAATAGGATTACGTGAAAGGTGAGGAGTGTGGCCAATAGGAAATTAGAAATGTTAGGTGTGTAAACAGTACAAAAATTAAGAAAATGTGGACTGCATGTAAAATTTCCAACAATCAGACAAATAGGGAGCAGCGAAATCATAATTTACAAGGTTTTTATTTTTTTTTTATAAATATGAAAAGCTCTGTAAATTATTTTAGCTGAATTAAATTTAAAATTATGATTTTCCTCCCAGCAATGTTTAGAAATAGCCGATTTACTGGTTTCTTGTTTGCGGACGTAATTCATATGTTCTTTTAGACTGCGTTTAGTTTGGCCAATATATGATAAACCACACTGACAGGAAATACTATAAATGCCCCAAGAATTATGCTTTTCAATGGGATCTTTTAACTGAGAAAAGGTGAGTTTATTGGAAAGCAAAAATATTATTTTAATTTTTTTTTTTTTTTTTTTTGAGAATTTTAGCTATGGTTTGACTGGATTTAGGAAAAAAGGGCAAAATAATACTGATATTAGAAGAGACTGATTTAGTAGACGAAATACGAGGGAGTTGTACATTTTGGATAGCTTTGTCTATAATGCAAAGGTCATACGTTGCAATGGCTTTCAGGTATTTAAATGCAAATTTTAATAAAATAGGATTTGAACAAATAATAAGGTCACGGCTTACAAAAGTATAGAAAGCAGCCATTTTTTGGCTAAGTGGGTGACATGAACGCGCATGGCGAGGAAGGGAGACTGCAAAATTTTTACGACAGACGGTGGTTGAAAATCCACCACCGTCTATCCACATTTTCTTAAATTTTCTACAGTTTACACAGCTAACATTCCTAATTTTCTATTGGCCACACTCCCCACCTTTCCCATAATCTTATTGGTTGAACTAAATTCGGTCCCTCTCCTATATATACGAGCACTTCTCCAGATTCAGAATTATTTTTGCACTGAAGACGGTACGCTTAAGGCTATCGAAACAGCTGTATGCATTTCAAATATTTTTCTTCGGCGTTTCTGACGTAGTAGTTTATTCGGGTTTTAATATTCCAACGCCAAGTCTCCTGTTATTAAAATAATTATTTATTGCAGGAAAAATTACAAATGAATGGAAGTTTTAGTAACCTGTTGCGCCACCTGTAGCGTGAATGCAGGATGCCATACGGACGGGCATTAGAGCATACAAATCTAGTATGATGTCCTGCGGCATCTGATTCCACATTTTCTGTAAACGCCACTCTAGCTCTCCCAAATTCGTATGCTGTCCAACTTGCCGTTCCAATTGATCACAGATATGCTCGACGGATGACAAATCTAAGGATCGAGAATGCCGTGGAAGTGTGGTAATGTGGCAGAGGCATGCATGTAACACCCTTGATTTGTGTGGCCGAGCATTGTTTTGTTGAAAAATGGCTCCTGGGAGCCCTGCCATGAAAAGAAACACCTGTGGCTGAAGGATGCCATAAACACACTGCTGGTCTGTCATGGTGAGTGCATCAATATTAGGGTTGGTCGTGTGTCGTATGCGATGCTATCCCTCAACATCACACCGGCTGTGTGTGCGGTGTGCAACGGTAAACAGAGGCAGAGTCGAGGCATTCACCATTGGCCTTCCCCACACGTACACGATTGTCAACACTGCCCAAATTAAATCTGGATTTGACCAAATTGAATCTGGATTGTAAGACGACCTAGTTTCATTCGGTTGCAGTCCAATCCCGTCAGTCACGAGACCAAGTCAAACGGAGGAGAGGAAGGATGGGTATCATTGGCAGCACGCGTAATAGGTACCTCCCTAGAAAATGTCCTCCAGCCAGGCGCCTTGTGATGCCACGGACAGGCACAGGGACAAGACGGGAAGGCGCTGCAAGTGTCCGGAAAACGGACAATGAGACAGTTGTCGCTATGCGTGTGTGTCGTGCGTGTATGTTGTATCATGTGACAGTTTTTTTTTTTTTTTTTACAATTGTTCTGTCGAGGGCGTCCTAATCCTGGTCACCGTTTGGCCGACATCTCTCTTTTACTCATCTTGATCCACACATCTACCTTACACACACACACATATATATGTATGTATATATATATTATTTATATATATATATATATATATATATATATAATACCTTTTAATTTCCCCATGAGCTTAAAATAACTACAATGGTAAATATCTCTTAATATTAAAACACGATTTTTTTTTCTATTTTTGATTTGATAATTATAATTTACCATGTTACTCTCTCATAATACAAATAAGATAATTTATATTGTTAAGTCGGTCACAATTAAAAAAAGTAATTACGCATCTGTAAAATGCCTATTCCTTTATACAAATAACTTTAAATTAATTTCCATAATCATGTTTTTAGGATTTCCTTTACATTCTCTGTGAACAAAACGTATCACTTGCATTTGTTTAAAATAAATAATCTGTTTTTTTGGTTTATCAACTTTTTGGAAATTATTTATATTCCATTTTAAACTAAAAACATTCTTTAAGAACTTTTATTATAATAAATTAATTTCAGAACTTACATCTTCTCATGGGATACAGTTTGGACCAAACAGTTTTATGCTTGTATGACAATGCATATATCATTTGATTAAACATTATGCAATTAGTAATTTTGAATCTGATGAAGACTGTAATATGAAAATATATATCATGAAAGATGATGGAAAGAGACTGAAAAATATACATAAATAAAAACCATTATGTAAATATAATACAATTTAAAATGTAAAAGCAATTTTTCATTTTTATGATGCTTTGTATTTCTGACAGTTCGTGAATACTATTTTTTTCTCTTAAGCATTTTAAATTTAAATTAAAAGAAAATAATACTCTTTTATTTCGCTGTATTTTATAATATATTATTATTCTTATTCTTATTCTTATAGAGGATTTTATAATTGTTTCGTAATACATTTTACAGAATCATTGTATCTAATCGTTTACAAGAGTTTTGATAGGATTTAAATATAATTACAGTTTAAATGTAAAAAAAGGACAGTTTGAGTTTATTTTTTCCTACAGAGTGGAGTGTTTTTTGTTTTATATAAATTAATATTATTTATATAAGATTAAAATTTATAAGTTTTATGTAAGTTTAAGTTCTATAAGTTTTATACGTACCTTCCTATATCCTAATTAATATTCCGTAGTATTGTTTGCCCCGCCATACTTTTCACACCAATATTTCTTAAAGTAATATTCCTCAATTTTAATTAAGAAGAAGGATAAATAAGAAAGATTAATAAGAAGAATGATATTTCCAAAATTTAAAAGTTACTGGTGTAAAAAAAAAAAAAAAAAAAAAAAAAAAAAAAGTGAGACTAACAATACTACGGAATATTAATTAAGATGTTGGCAGGTATGGTTTTATTTACATAATGATAATATTTTTCAATCTTCTTTCATGATCTTTCAGCGGTACTTTTTTTCTACTACATTCTTCATCAGAATCAAAACTGATAAGTCTAATTTTAGTAAATTTTTGCTAGACTATTTTATCACTTGTTGCATTGTTGTTTCAGCCAGTTAGGGGCTGCTATAGTGGCAGAAGATTAAGAATTCTATCAATTAGTCAATAGGTGGCCTATTTGAGCGTCCATAGAAGTATGAATGCCCGTAGTATTTCGAAATCTAATTTAAACAGTACAGTGCTTAAATTTTATTTTTATAGCGGGTACTGTATTAATTATTCCTATTAAGAATAATAAAGAGCCATAGAGCAATAAATAAGACAAAATAATTTAAAACCATTCGGTCAGAGTTTATACGATTTCGTAAAACAACAAAACTAAAAATAAAATAAATTGACTATTTCGGAGAAAATGGAGAATTGTAGCCGTTAGCGATCATGTTGTCGGTCATTACTGCAAAAATCAATTTTTAATGATAATCCTATTTTCTCTGCAACAACTGAGTTATCAATATTAATAATAATAATTAAAAAATCTATATTTATTCATTTCAGTGTTAAAAACAATTTAGAAAAAAATTGCGCTTTGACGGGTTATTATTTACAGAGGGACTAGTTATCAGATATAGCGTCTTTTGATCGAAACAAAGGAGGATTTATAAATATGTATGTATTACTGAATTTTAAGATACCCTGAACTAGCTTGATGTAAACTAAGAGTGCAGGGATTTGGTGGAGTAACAATCTATCTCAAATGTTGTAATATTATTATTTACTGTTAAATCATTTTCCAATATTGAAACAAAAAATGTATATAAAACTATCTATTATGTTAATTTATATAAGTGTTTTCAGACACGTATATCTAAATATGGAGGTTAATACTCATTGTAATATGAAAATCTGTATACGATTATCAACAAATTAAAATCCATTAAGAATTTTTTATGTTTGTTTTTAGACATAACGTTATTGAAAATGTTTATAATATGTTAAAATGAGAATTAAAATCTAGCAGAAAATTAAAAGAAATTAAAAAAGTTATAGATATGAGCAATATATACTATATTTAAAATCTTTTAATTTTTATGAATATGTTAATACATAGCAGAAACATACTGAAGAAGAATTAAGAGAGTTATAGAACACCGCCTTGCTTATATAGAGGGTGACTTCAAATATAAATTAGGTCCTGGTCACGGTTTTTAAAAAAGTTAGAATTTTTACTAAAAGTTGTACGGATTTCTGGCAAAGTATTTCCTGGTACTTAATTTGAAATGTCAATCATCACAAATAAACATTTGTACTTCTAATAAAAATTTTAACGTTTTGTTCTGATGAATGTGTCCAAATCAGCCTAATGCATCTTTTTAATTTAGGGTGACGACAGTTGGCAGGCTATGTGGAACCCAACGATCCAACTTTCTCGTAAAACCCAACTAAACCAACCGTCTAACGACCGCTGTCCGGTGTACATTGAAAGTCTTCAATAATTCTTGCACGCTTAGGTTCGGGTTGTTCCTTATACCTTGGTCAATATCGTCGTCTCCAACGTGTGATGGCCGTCCAATCCTAGCATGAGCTGGGCATCTTCTTTCTCCATCTCTAAATTTACGAATCTATCGACAACATGCTTATTGCATGCTCCCCATAAACTTGACAAACATTGCAACATGCTGCGTCTGCCGTTCTTCTTTTATTGAACTCGTATAACAGACAATGTCTTATATGCTCCTCCTCACTTTCCATGCTATACCCTCTGATTCTTTTTTTTTTTTTTTTTGAGATAATTTGTGAAAATGATGCATTTATATGTGATGCATTCACACCTTTGAATGGCCAACGATTTGCGTCATTACAATGTCTTGTGTGAAGTCAATTCCATTGCAAATTTGCATATCCAAAAAAGGGTAGAACTTTCGCACTCACCCAATAGTATTGATAGAATATATATATATATATATACAACACGACTTCCATTACTCCCTATTAAACTCATTATATGCATTTTTGAGAGATAATGTGAGCATAAAAAATAAAAGTTACCTGAAGAAGTAGAAACTTAAAATGTTTCCGGTAAGAGAAACTTATAAAGACATATAAAACGAAGCTTACATACAGCGAGGTAAAGAATAAGAGAAAAAAAAATTGTATAGTTTTTTTTTTTTTTTTTTTTTTTTTGAAACACATATTTCCGAGATTTGAAGATGAACTACCTAAGCAAGAAGACTGTTAATTTTCCTCTAATAACCACGTAATACACGAGAAAGAAATGGATTTATATAACAATTTTCTAGAATATCGTTAAAGCAGTTTTTGAGATACCAACTTTTACTAAATATCATTTATTGACCAGAAAACAACAATTATATACAAAATGAATTTAAAAGTAAGTTAATAGGGCGAGTTTGAAAAAAATCCGTAGAGCCGTTTTTAAAGGAACGCGCTTGCGAGACCTGAAATTGAGCTATTTATACAGGACGCCTATCAATTTTCCTGAACTAACCAACTGTATCATTTGAAAGGACACCTAAAGCAGTGTTTATGTAGCAAATTTGAATAAAATTGTTACAGACGTTGTTGAGATAAAGACTTACGGTCCCACTTCCGGTTTTTCCATTTTCACCAAAATTTGGAAAATTCATCTGTACACCAGACCTGTTTTAATTCTGAAGTTTTGTAGTTCTATCTTCATTAGTTTCAGATATATGATAGCCAGAAGATTCCACATATATATACACATATACACACACACTGACCAATTGTCAAAACCCACTTTTTTGGACTCGGGGGACCTTAAAACTTGTAAATGAGGATAAACCTCGATTTCGAATTTTTGGACCAAATAGAATACTTCCATTACTTACGGAAGTAGGGTAATGGAAGTAAAAATGGCGTGTTACAGAATTAAACATTTTTCTCCAGTTTTTAGTGTCGTATTTCTTGTGTGATATTGAACTCAATCAACATAATTTTTAATAACTGTGGTTTTAAAATACTGCTTGGAAAAATATTTAATTCGCAACATCAGAATTAAAAATCATTAGAATTAAAATGTGTTGAACAACTATATAAATTTACTGACTTTGAAATAATACTGCATTTTTACACACAAATTGATCTTGGTATTGTAAATATGTATAAACTTAAATATATCTATGTATAATACCTTTTTTTTCGCTTAAAGAAGTATAATAACGTATTTTTGCTTTAGAATGTTTTTTATTAAGCATTCATTTGTAAAATTTGTTTCGACTTGATTAATTATGTAAACCTTTTTAATCATTCATCCAAAAAAATAACAAGCAGCTTAGTTGCTTCTGAAACATCAGTGCGGATTTTATGGGTTAAAAAATGTCTCTGCAGAAAACACAAGCACACATACAAAAAGATTGTTTTCAAAAAGTTTATTCCATGCTTCAATTGACTATTTATTTGAATTTATGAGGCTTTTCAATGAACTCATGTGACAGTTTTCTTATCTGACTGTGTTTAATTTTCCAAACTCTTTCTCTGTTTTGCTATCTCTTTTGAGAAATATAGTTATCATAAAATTTTTAAAAAGAAATATACTATATTTTTTTTCTTATTTTTCTCAATAAATGAACAAATATTTTTATTTTATTTCATTTTTTTGACTTTCCTTACTTTTTTTTTTTTTAACTGAACGGTTTAACAATCAAATGCGTCTTTATAAAATATTTAGTTATATGAAATGGCACTAACATGCATATAGAGTTTGAAAATATACACTTATATACATATATTAGGGGTTTGAAATAAAATTGTTCATTTTTACCAAAACGCAGATTACCATTCGATAATTCCTAATGTTTATTATACATCGCTTTAAAAACTTTAAAATTATTTTTAGAATTCAGATAGAGGTTCATATTGCTACATGTATGCATCATTTAATTATAAAATATAAATATAAATAATTATAAATAATTACCACAACAATAATATACAGTTTTACTAGACTTACATTTTTTAACAGACCGGTTTCAAAATCACAGAAACCTGACTTATTTAATTTAACTATAAAAATGCTTTAATCGTGCTTAAGTAAAGTATATATATGTATATATAAGTTAAATAGAAATATATCAGGATTTACAGTAGTAAGGAGAGCTCTTACACATAAAACTAATGTTAAGGCATATTATTAAAAAATAAATAAAGGAAAAAAACAAAACAAGAAAGAAAAATCATGCAGTACGCATTGATTAGTAGCACTTTCCAACTGTACGCAATTGTTGTACCGAATAACTTTGAATATTCTTTGCCTACGTTATCACACAACAGACAGGACTGAAAAATATACAGATAGACTAATTGGTTTTTAAATTACTCTTAGGCATTCTGGAAAGTGTTAAAAAGGCTTAATGTAAAAGAAAATGCAGCCGTTAGATTACAGTTACAGCTTTTAATCTCTCTGAATATTTTACTGTAGCCCTGTAAATCTGAAAGTTAATCATATCATATTCTGTACAAAACATTATTTTAGACTATTAATAATACATGCTAATGCTTTTATGATTTTTACAGTAAAAAGTCTTTTAAATTTAACTTTTAAAAATTCTGTCATAAAACGTAATGCATTGGCTTTTTTTATTATTGTTGTTGTTGTTGTTGTTGTTGCTGTTGTCCCTGTAAACAAACTAGTTGTACAGGACCTATTAATGACATTTTAAATAGAGAACATTCCATAGGGAAATCGAATGTATTATTTTTTTTTTAATTCTCAAAATATTCACGGATGCAAGGAGCCGGAGGCAAACAGATACAAAGGTAGACAATCGGACTGGCAGATGCACAAACTGAAATCATATTCCCACGAAAACTATACGAAAGTGTTAAAACTCTCATGTAAACGAAAGTGCAATTCCAGCAAATTCTTATTAAAGCTCTTAATGTAACTGAACATTTTTGTGTGGCCCTGTAAATTTAATGCTAACTATACTATATTACATTGAAGGCACTCTTTTGTGCCTGCGAATAACATATTCGAATAACATATTTCAATTGAATTAAGCTTTGTGGAAAATAAAATTATTAAAATTTTGTTTATAAAATAACTTTCATAGAACACAATGCTTTGGAATATTTTCAAGTGCCCCTGTACACAAACCAGTTAGAAATGTACTCTATTTTACATAGGAAACATCCGATAGGGAATTGAATAACATATTAAAATTTCATTAATGTTTCTATACAGTAAATGTATTAAAATATGTTATATAGAAACTCCTGTCATAGAACGCAATGCTTCGAATATTTTGGGTGTCCCTGTACACAAACCAGAACAGGAATTCACTCGATTTTTAACAGGGAACATCCGATAGTGAACTTGAGTAAAATACATCGGTTTGAAGAAATTCCATAAATATTTACGGAATTTAGAGCGCAGAAAACAGACAGAGAGACAGACAGACGGACAGAAGAACAATCAGACAGATACACGAATTGAAATCATATTCACACTCAAAAAATGTTAGAAAGTGTCAAAAACGCTTAATGTAAACGAAAGTACAATTCTAACAATTTTTTGTTAATAGCTCTTAATATAACTGAATATTTTTATGTCACCCTGTAAATATAATGATAACCATGCTATATTCTATGCAAAGCATACTTTTGTGCATATAAATAACATATTTCAATTTCGTAAAATTTCGTGGAGAGTAAAGTTATTAAAATTTGATTTGTAGAAATATCTCACATAGAACGCAATGCTTTGGAATACTTTAGAGTGTCCCTGTACATAAACCAGTGGATTTTTTTAATCATTTTATATAGGAAACACCCAATAGTGAACTTGAAGAACATATTTCAATTTCATGAAGATATTGTACTGTAAAGGTATGAAAATATGGTTTATAGAAATACCTCTCATAGAACACAATGCTTTGAAATATTTCCGGGTGTCCCTGTACACAAACCAGTAGAGGTATAAACACCATTTTCAATAGGGAACATCCGATAGTGAACTTGAATAACATATATACGTTTCAAAAAATTCCATAAGTCGCGCAGTAAGAGCGCGGGCAGACAGACAGACGGACAGATACACAAATTGATATCATATTCACACTTAAAAAATGTTAGAAAGTGTTAAAAACGTTTTATGTAAACGAAAGTACAATTCTAGCAAATTTGAAACAATAGCTCTTAAAATAACATAATATTTTTTGTGTCACCCTGTAAATCGAATGCTAATCATGCTATATTCTATGCAAAGTTTTGTGCATATAAATAACATATTTCAATTTCCTAAATTTTCGTGGAAAGTAAAGTTATTAAAATATGATTTATAGAAATATCTCTCAGAGAACGCAATGCTTTGGAATAATTTTGAGTGTCCCTGTACATAAACCGATGGTGGTATTTCCTCTATTTTATACAGAAAGAATTCAATAGTGAACTTGAATAACATATTTAAATTTCATTAAAATAAGTGTACAGTAAAGGTATGAAAATATGATTTATAGAAATACCTCTCATAGAACACAATGCTTTGAAGTTCTTTCGGGTATCCCTGCATATAAACCAGATGTGGTATTTAATCCATTTTATACAGGAAACATCCAATAGTGAACTGGAATAACGTATTTCAATTTGATTAAGGTATGTGAACAGTAAAGTTATAAGTATATGATTTATAGAAATACCTCTCATAGAACACATTGCTTTTGTGTATCCTTGTACACAAATCAGTGGTGGTATTTACTCCATTTTATACAGGAAACATCCAATGGTGAACATGAATAACATATTTCAATATAATTAAGATTTGTATACAGTAAAGGTATGAAAATGTGGTTTATAAAAATGACTCTCATAGAACACAATGCTTTGAAATATTTTCGGGGGTCCCTGTACACAAACCAGTAGAGGTATAAACTCCATTTTCAATAGGGAACATCCGATAGTGAACTTGAATACCATATATCAGTTTCAAGAAATTCCATAAATATTTACGGGAGTTAGAGTGCGCATAGACAGACAGACAGACCGAGAAAAATTCTGAAAAGTTTTTCTAGTTAATTTTTGTGTGCGTGAGAAAGATCATAACATTAAAATATGTATAACAGTAAAAAAAGTAATGCAGGGGGATATCAAAAGAACTACAGGGATATCAAAAAGGAATGGCCTGCTAACTTCTACGTTTGTATATTTTACATGCCGCCTTTAAACTTAAGTGTTCTGGCTGATCACCCGGTGACGGGTCAAGTTTCTACCTATGTGTACTGTATAGAACATTAAAGGGACATGGCATCATTACAGGTCACATATAAAAGCTTATACATCCATTTAATATTTATAAACTGAGCAGTAATAAGTTTTTTTTCAATAAATTATACATTCAGGTAAATTTTCTTATGGTTTTTTAAGTATTTTTCCCACATTTTAAATCTTTAAAATGATTTTTCTCAGTCTACGTTTTTTCACGAATTAATAAATTTAAAATGATAAATCTTCTACAGATATTTAAGGAAAGATATATTATTCTTTCGTATGTTTAATAGAACATATTTAAAAGAATTAGGGATAGTTTTCGCAATATCTTTAAAACAACAAAAAAAAACTAATATAACAAAATTCATTTTTTTTTTTGTGTGTGTGTGTGTGTGTGGATCAGGCGAGGGATTTTTACAGAAAAATGCATTTTTTAATGCTTTGCTCAAAAACTAATTTATAAATTTCAAAATCCATCTCTAATTTTTTTATTAGGTTCAATTAAACATCCAAAAAAATATTAAGTTTTTTCTGAAGTACCTGCAGAAGTTTTAATATTTTGAAAATCATAAACTCATGTAAAAAATCAATTTGAGAAAACTCTTTTTAAAGATTACAAATCTGCAAAAAACAATTAAAAAACCTTATGAATTGTTAATTGTTGCATAAATATATATTTTATTGAACAAACCTAATATAGTTATATGAAACTTTCAGTAGTACAAAATCAAAGGTTTTAAGTCCCTTTAAAATAGCATTAGTAACCAGTATTCCCAGATATTGCAGATTTTTTAATCAATAATCACTAATAACTATCAATTGTAACCTTACCTTTAATTGTAACGTTTGCCGAATCACTTTGAAGACTGATACCCTGTTATCTTTTCAATTTTTTTTATAACATTCATATATATATATATATATATATATATATATTCATAAAAAGATTTTTGAAAAATAGAGAACCATATATAATTTAGATTTCGACATTTAGTTTCATTATTAACATATAAATTAAATATTATCGTACCATACTGAATTAAAATTATAACTAAAATAATTTAAGAACATTATAATTTAAACAAAATAAGACTTAAAATGTAATATTTATTATATAATTATTTTCAAAATAAGGAAATATTTTATATTCGATTTCTCAAATGTAACATAAAATAATTGATAAGAAAAAAAAATCTCTTCTAAATCTTTAAGAATGGAAAAAGTTACATAATCCCTTTAGCTGCTTGCTCTTTTATTTTAGGATTACGGGACTCCTTGAAAAAAGATATTTTATAGGTATTTTTGGGAAAATAAAATTTCCTTCTTTTAATAGAATATAAGATCGTATATAAAGGTATGTAAATTGTATATAAATACACTATTAGAAAACTAGACATTTTTAAAAAAGTCCGTTTAATAAAATTTAGTATATTTTCAAAATTGAATAAAATGTATATTGTATGATATACTAAAGTACGTTCTTTCTATCTTAGATTAAAAATAAAAAAATCAAATCAAGTTGATTTAAATATGAGTTTTCTTATTTTTATTAAGATTAAAATAGCGAATTTTATCTTTTTTCTTCTATAGAAATGTAAATATAATTTGAAAAATATGTAATTAATAGATTACAAAAAAAAAAAAAAAAATGATATTGGTATTTTAAATTGTCTTATCTTATATTTAGATTATACAAATCTACATTAAAAATTTCTAACTAATTGTTGATTTTAAACTGAATGAAATTATTTTTTTTTGGATCACAAGAACTTCTATATATTTTAATACAAAATTCTTAAATCATTCCTAATTGAGAACACTTTTCACAGTTTAAGAAATAAATCTAAACATTGACAAAGAAATCATAACAAAGAGTAAATTTAATTTAAACTTTATTAAAAAAAAAAAAAAAAAAAAAAAAAAAAAAAAAAAAATGTTTTTTTCCTTCTGGCATTTTTTTTTCGAAAAAAATTCGCAATGTTTCTACTATTTTCTGTGTAAACAAAATATCCATTGTTTCTTAGTTGCGCTAATACATATAGAATCTGTGCTAGAATTTTTTGCACTGAATTTAATTTTTCTGTAGCGTAAATGTGTTATTTAATTCCTATTGTGCATTTCCTTAATTGATATATAAAACAGTAAAAATGTATTTAAATTTGAAATCAATATTGTTGTGAATTGTTGTAACAAGAGCTACAGGTTTAAATCAAGGACCAAATATTATCAAATATAACATTTTCAGATCCTTTTTTAATATAAACTTACTGTTAAAAAAAAAAATAAAAAATAAAAAATAAAAAACCATCCAAATTTGACTTGCTATTTCATCGAAATTTATTGCAATTATATAGGGTTCCTTTACATTTATCATGTTAGCATTTCCTTCTGGATTCATGCTTAATTATTATGAAAATTTTGAAACGAAGCAGTATACACTGATTATGAACTTCAAGCTTGTTAGTATTAAAATTGTTCTGATATGTCTCGATCAAATTAAAGGGCAATTTAATTAAGAAATATCGTATCAAAGAATAAGTATAGTAAAACCGTATCAATTTATGTCGTCAATTGCATTAACAACATAAATTACAGCGTAACATTATGCTGAGTAAAAATGCCTTCCACAACCTTCCTCCACAAGAAAAAAAAAATTGCCTTATTACAAACATATTTATTTTCAAATATTCAAATAGGAAACTTTTCATAGTAATAATAATAATAATAAAAAGTTTTGCATGTTACATTTTAGAAGTAGTATTTTTTGCTCTCTCCAAAAGAAAATAATAAATAAATAATAAAGTTTTAACATCTTTATTTTATCTCTTATTACATAGTGTAAAATACTGAAATTCTGAAAAATGTTAAGCCTAAATAGAAAAAGATTTTTTTAAATAAATAATAAAATCAGAATAATATAATATATGCCAATTGATTGTAACAATTAATTCAAATCAATACATGGATTGAGATCTATTATAAAGAATGTGCAATGCATATGTAAGTGGAGTTACAATTATAAAATCTATTTCTGTATTTCTGAAAATTGAAACACTTTTCGAATATGTCAATTAATATCAACATAAACTTACAAAATGTACGTTTTTCTTTTAATAAATGACGATCTATTAAATATATAAATGTAATAAAACACTAATGGTCTTATTTACCAAACCAGTGTTGTTAACTCATGATTCACGTAACACTTCTGTTAGAGCTAACACATCCCTTAACACTGGGTCAGAAAATTTTAGTATTCACCAACTGTAGATTAGTTGATCTCAGAGTTATCTCGAGAAATTTGTAAGAGTCTATCTGATGGGTCAATGAAAAAGCAACACATTAAACAAAGTACACAAGTGTTTTTTCGCTGTGACTGTACATATGCTCATGTAACACCAGAGTTAACGCACCAAATTCGAAGAATTAAAAAAGAGGGTTAACTCGAGTGTTAAATCGCTGATTCAGCATGGTGAATACCGGTTTTGAGATAGTCTAGCACATTTCTGGGTTAACCCCAGTGTTGAAAATTTGGTGAATAAGGCTGTAATTCTTTTAAAAGAGAAAGTACAGTTTTATATGTCCCTACATTAATATAAAGATATATTATTAAATGAATTTAAATTAAAAAAAATATATAGATAGATAGATAGATAAATTAAAGTCATGTACTTTAATAAATTATTTTTTTGACATTACATAAATTTAATAATGTTGTATCGTATTTTTATAACGATAGCCATTTCATTAAAACTTATTTATTATTTTTCGTAAATGAAAATATTGTACAAGACAGACGAGAAACGTTTTTCTATTTACATGAAAATTTATAACTATAAAAAGGAAGGAATTTTTCATACCAATGCGCATTTTTTTTAACATATTGACTAACATTTTCTATATACTAAAAATATTTTGTATTACAAAAAAAAAAAAAATATTTTTAATTTTTACTATAACGATTAAAAATGGTTTTATATTAAGAATTCATATTGTACATGCTATATATATGTGTATACTGATATGCAATGAATATATACGATAAATTTATATTGAATGAATATATATTGATATGCAATGCACCCTGACATGCAATATGAAAATTTAAATAAATAAATAAATAAAATATTTAGAAAATGATAATTACTAAAATATGTATAAGCTTCTAGCATGATCTGCCTTAAAAATATTTATTTAAATAATATTGATTATCTTTTCATTCAAAATAAACATAACTGGAACTTTTAGAAATCTAAAATTTCTTTACTTTCCACAAAGCTTTAAAGTTAATGGTATCTGACAGATGAACACATTTCATGATCTTCAGTTTTCTGCTTTGACAAACATGGAAGTTTATTCCTTTATATTGGGACCAACATTAATCGAATTTGAAAGCTTTGATTTAAGAAAAACAACGTAGTTAATAAAATCCAAGTATCAACTTTTTTGCTTATTACGGAAATACAACACAAATATTTCTTCCTTTCCCTTTGATAATAAAAGACGTTTTAATGTTATACATTATAAAAATTCATAAATGTTTATTTTCATAAAATAAATAAACTCACAGTAAATTTTATAATAATAATAATAATAATAATAATATATTATTTTCGTAATAGGGGGTTGCAGTGTTGTAAATCAAAATTTTGCTCGTACATTTTTTTTTTTTTTTTTTTTTTTTTTTTTTTTTTTTTTTTAATGCTTGAATAAAATACTGTACTCGTGAAAATTAGACGTATAGTTTTTGATGTTTCATACATTTTGCAAAATACTAAACAAAATATCCAAACATGACTATAGTCTCTGCATTATCAAATTTCGTGGAAGACTTTTCTTACGAATAAACAGATTAAATTCAGAGAAACTTTGACATTTTATCTGATTTTGGCACAAATTGTTGTGGATCACAATGTAGCGTATACGATCATCAGATGTTTTTTAAGTATTGCAAGTTTCTCGATTTATTGTACCGCTATATCTCATGATGTTTCACGAATATGGATCCACTATTATACAAATTTATGCTAATTATAATAGCTACATAACAGCTGACCGATTCTTTTCTCTGCTGCAGTTTTTCTTATTACGTGAAATCTATGCCTTCTCTTTTGTATCAAACAAAACCACCTAACTTGATGTGTGAAATGGAAATTATTAAATACTGTGTTGATACAAAACGTCGTATAAAAATCGTGTGTTACTTGGCGTCGTTAAACTATCCGTTTAGGGACATATTTTGTAGATTTTTGTTTCTTTTTTATAAGGCTTAAAATTGCACATTTTTTTACACGTAATTGGTTTATTTCAAAAACAAAATAAATAACAGCAAAAAATATGCTGTTTAATTTTTGGCATATACTATCATATAGGTTGACCGCGAACGTATGCAACATATATTAGGAATCTTTAACAACAGTGTTTCGTAATCGACATCTAGTGGCTATCGTTATACGCAAAAAATATAGATAAAATCCATACTTTCATATACTTTTTGATTATTCCCATCACTGTGGGGATGATACATCAAAAATGGAAAAGTAAATTCTAAAATTTTTACCAAGAGCCTATATAGGTGGTCCTACACAAAAATTGCAGACCAATTAAAGTAGTACTATTGCATGAAATGTCTCAAACGCTGCAAAATTTTAAAAATTAACTTTACGAAATTAAATATTAGAATGTTTTTGATACTGCTTTATCATATAAATTCGAAATCTAATGTACTAAACCAATACAATTACAAAAAACAAATTTGCAATATATATATATATATATATATATATACATATATATGGATATTTTTAAATTAGTTTTTAAGATTTTGGGACGAGCGTGTATTTTGATAGGATTACGCTATATTAGAATCATATTAAAGAATGCCCATTAATGTTGTTGATTTTTGATAAGAGTTAAAAATATTTTTTCTGTTATTCATGAAAATATCAGTATAGTTAAAGATTTTTCAAAAGAAAAAAGACAAAAGAAATAATTAAAAGTCGTCATAATATTCAAAATGTACAAAAAAATAAAAAGAATGTTCGATGATACAAATTTCTAATGCAAAGAAAATAGAAATTCTTTAACTGAATTTTTTATTGGTTACTCATAATATAAAAACAGAAAAAAAGAAAAAAGAAAAACTAATGATTAAGAAGTAAAACTATAATGAATGAAACTTTCTATATAATATCATTTATATAGAACAAGGCATAAGTAATTTACGTTCTGAAAGAATTAGTGTCGAGCGAGGGTTAAGCAACATGTTGCACATATATTATGTACTTAGTTTAAAACTAGTAAATTAGACTTTTTCATGAAACTTTAATTTAAATTTTTACTTTACCTAATATTAATTTAGGTTCTTAAAGATATGATTTCTATTCAATTCTTCTATATTTACATATAAAATAAAATAAAACCGCTCCTTTTCTAAAATATCTATAAAACTTCCAAGCAAGAAAATTTTTAAACATCAGATATTAATTTATATCAATTGTAATTTAATGAACCCTTTACTTTACCAATACTCTTTTCAACACCTTTAAATTTTTTTTTAATTCTAAATGCACTTCCATTTATTATTCCGAACATAATTAAAAGTTATCAATATAAAGGATGATGGAAAATCTTTTTTTATTGCTTTTAAATTCTTAATTATCTAAAACGTTTTCTTTTTTAACTCCGAGAATTTTAACGGTTCCTTTCTGAAATAGTAAAAATCTTTTCCATTTCAGCGACTGCAAATGAAGTATAAAGCAGGTTTATTAAATTAAAAAATATGAATGAATTGAAATTTATTTGAATTGTATTTTTACTAATTAGAGAGCATTTCAGTTTTTGAAAAATTGGAAAAAAATGTTCCAGCGCATATTTTATTATTTGGTAAAAAAATTTAACGCCATTTTTTCTTTAGAATTATAATAAAATTATTTAAGCATAGTTTTCTTTTTCTTTTTTTTCTTTTTTTCTTTTTTTTTCTTTCTTTGTGAAATTCAGTTTTAAAAGGACATATTTATATAAAATTTTGTTAGTGTAAGAAAAAAGCTTTTTCAGTTTGTAAGTTTTCTAAAAATGACCAACAAACTTTATAAGAAAAAAAAAAAAAAAAAAAAAAAAAAAAAAAAAAAAATCAAATGCATCTGATTTTTCTCTAAATTAGAAATACTTTTCAATGTTACCAGAAATCTTTTTGGAAAGTTGAATGCATATTTCTGTTTATAAGAGATATGGTAAATATATATATGCTAAACAATTCTTCATACTAAAAATATTGATACATCGATATATTTTGCTCATAATTCTTGTGATAGAATCTTCTAAATGTTACATACGAATTTTAAAATATCGAAGACAGTGCACGATATCTGCTTCCGAAAGAAATTTTTGTCAATTAATTTCTTATTAAATGTAGATAAATAAGAAATCATACCATAATGTTTAACCAGAAAGCAGACCATAATGTTTAACCCTTAAATTCCGTATGTTGTCTTTGGGCAAATTACCGAGTTTTGTTTCCTAAGTACTATTAGAAAACACTGAAGCTCTAATGCCTAATGCTACAAATAAATCACATACTGTTAGAAATATTATATCGATTTTCAGCATCTAGATGGTAATACTAGTGCTGTTTAAGAATAGAGATATTTTTTTTTTAATTGGTGCTACATGTGCCTTTTTCTTTGTTTGGAAGCTTGCGAATACCCTATTTTATTTTACAGTGATCATGTAAAAATTATGACATGGTCAGGTAATAAGTCCCTATGTAGAATTTTATCGAGGAAAATTATTTTTGCAATTAAAGCAAGTATTTTCGATTGGCAAAAAATTCATTTTTAGACGTAAACCATACTTAAAATAAAATATGATTTTTAAAAATGTTTTCTCCATGATTTATTTCAAAAATAAAAGCTGAAAAAAAATTTTTAATTAATTTATTTTTTAATCAGGCATTTAAGGGTTTGATTAACAATTTGCTTCCATCTTTTATGACCTTCTGTTTCGTTACAATCTATGTTTTTTTTTGCTCTTCAATAACAATATTTATATAGTACCTAATATTTTACAGTTTGTCTCATGGAATGTTCTGTATAAATATATCACAGAAAAGATCTGAAAAACAAAAAGAAACCCGAGACCGTAAGAAATCTGACTCTGTATTATTCAAACATGTTATAATTTTGTTACGGAAAGAATTTGTTTAAAAATTATCTCTACAAATCTGACACATTTTCACTATTACAATTATAATAAGTTACATCAGTTAGAACTCAAAATAGTTTTCACTAAGAAATCGAAAATATACATATATATATATTCTTTTTTTTTTTTTTTTAATATATTGTTGCAGTTGTACTTGTAATGTTATTTGCGCTGTTAAATTAGATATTTTATTATTCTAAGAAATCGAAAAATATACATATATATATATATATATATACATATATATATATATATATATATATATATATATATATATATATATATATATATATATATATATATATATATATATATATATATTCCTTTTTTTTTAAGATATTGTTGCAGTTGTACTTGTAATGTTATTTGCGCTGTTAAATTAGATTTTTTTATTATTCTAAGAAATCGAAAATATACATACATATATATATATATATATATATATATATATATATATATATTCCTTTTTTTTATATATATTGTTGCAGTTGTACTTGTAATGTTATTTGAGCTGTTAAATTAGATTTTTTTATTATTCTATTCGACTGAATGCACGCATAGGAGCCATGGTAAACTTTTTGTGTTCTTGATTTCAATATATTGTTGTAGATATGCCGTTAGGGTTTAGCGTTATACCCGAGAAACAAAGGTTTTTATTATTAAGAAGAAAAATCGTTGTTGTCATTATAATATCATTTATAAGTTAAAAATCATTTTAAATAAAACAATGTGTTTTTGCAGACGTTACATTTTTCAGTGATAATTCGATTTTATTTTATGATACCAGCAGGGGAGAACCGTGTATTATGGACCATGGGGTAAAACAGACCATGAGGAAATTTGTATGTTCAACACTAGAAGGTGAAACCACCTCACTGCGTTTAGTGAATATTATTGTTATCTAAAGCAGGTAGTGACTTGTACGTGCGTACCTGTATTTGGACGATTATGAAATTGAGTTTTCGGTTTATATGATCACTGATGTAACAAGTATGTTAAAATGAAAGTATTAATTTCTACTGTTAGGTAATTGTAATGTAATTTTCGCTTTAATAGTAGCAAATGTACTTATTTTATGAACAATTTAGACATGCGTTTCTTGGGCATCAGTTTGCATAGCGATTTTTGATTGGAAACCACATTCTTCTGTTTACGCGTGTAATGTGAATCATGCTGGGTTGTGTAATATGGGCCAGTGGTCCATAATAAAAACAGAGAGATTTTGTTAATGCTCGGCGTACATATGTCGCATACTCAAAATGTTCAGGCTATAGAATAGGCCAGGGAAGCAGAGGTAATCAAATTATCAGTTCTTTCGCATACTACCCATTGGATGTAACCTTTAGACCTCCTCTTATTTTCGTCCATTTCTACTATTCCCAAGAGATGTACAAGTGTGTGAGGGAACATGCTGGACAGTTCGTTTCACAATTCGAACTGTGTCAACTGTTGGGGAACGGGAAGGACCACTTGGTCCATATTACACATACGTTCGTCTAATATGGACCACCGATACGTAAATAAAATAATTATTTTCTGCAATTATTAATAGTTACCAGAGTACTTTACCGAGTTGAAACTATGTAACTATGCAATTGTAATGAGCAGCCATCAAATTAAATCATTTTATTTTTATAATTTAAGTTTTATGAGCATTCTTGCTTAGGGGGTCCATAATGCACGGATCTCCCCTATGTATAAGATTTCGTTCTTTTAGCGCATGAATGTAACTTAAAATAGCCTTTCCTAATTAAATAAACGTTTTCAATCAGTTAGAATATTCTTTTGCTTATTTCCAAGGGAAAAAAAAAAAAAAAAAAAAAAAAAAAAGATGTCCACTGCTGGCACTTTTTAAGCTTAGTAGAAAATTAATTTTTTTGAGCATAATGATGTCTCAATTTACATTTTATCAATGTAGTCATATATAAATAGAGATAATTTAGGTATAGAACAGTTATCCTAATTAGTTTCTAAAATTAAGAACAATAAACTAAAAAGCTAAAAAAATTCCTTGTACCATCCTCTGCTCGCGTTCTATCTTATCTACAAAATTTGTTGTCTTTAGTATTTTTAAAATTATATTTAAGCTGTTTTATTTCTATATAATGTATCATACGAAGAAAAGCAGTTTATTGGTAAAAATTAATTTATCTATGTGTAATCATTAAGATCGATTGGTTACATGTGGATCATAAGCATGGGACTATTTTATCGATAATGATAGAATGACAATGATGTGTACATTTAAAAAAGAAAGACCTATAATTCATGATTTTTTTTTCTGAAAAGCTGTTTCTCCAACTATGTTTTATTGTTCATTTGAGAAAGATTAAAAATGTTTTTACTGTATGCCTACTGAAAATGGCAATTAGCAATAATAAACATTATTTAGCGTAGTAAGAGAACTATTTTCGTTTACTTTCCAATTGAAAGAAGTTTTTTTTTTTTATTAACAACTCTATATTCTTCTTATAACTTTGTTATGCATGTTAAAATATTTTCAATCAATTGATTTCCAGGTATAATTTATTATTTCATTTCCACGCACGATATCCAATAAAAAATATATATAGATTTTATATAGTTTTGGTATTTTGCGTATTGTTTGTAATTTGTACGTCATAATAACTGCATAACATAAAGAAATTTAACAGTAAAAATGTATAACACGACTTAAATTTAATTTCGAGAAATTTACAAATGTTGCTCCTGAAATATCTAAGAACCTCTGCGTGTTAATGAAGAACGCTCTCATATCATATTTTATAAGAAACATAGTTTCATGCATAAAATAATATAAGATGTTTTCGTTATATTTAAAGCAGTCTGTAGACGTTAAAATGCACTAACGAGAGATTCTGCCATAATATACGTAATGTATTTAAATATATTTGTATAACTCTGTAATCCGACAATTTGTTTGAACACACTAAACAATTTTATGTAATATTATCAGCATGATACAGATTTTTAATATTAAACTTGGAATATACACTAATATTTGCTTTTGAATAATATTGATAACATACATGAACGAGCACACAGACAAAATTTTATTTATTAACTTGTTTGGAGTAAAAGAATCACCATGCACTGGTAAAAGAAATGCCTCTCAGGATATGTGTGTCTTATCGATCAATTCAAAATATTATAAAAAAAACATAATGAAAGCAGCCTTCGAGGAGGACAGCGGTATACCCTGCCATGAACTTTCCGAAAAGTGTCATGTTTCACGGTAACTGTCAAACTTCACCTGCATGGGATTTAGAAATAAAATCAGTTAAGCAAATAGTATACTCCACAGAACTCCGTAACCAACAGGAAAAAACAAGTAACAACCTGTTTGCCTTGCTTACTGGGCACTTTAACACAGACATTTATTATTTCTTGCTTATTGGTTACAAAAGCTGGTTTCTGTAACACCCTCCTAAGCATACCAGACACTTGTTGTCATCATGTCATCCTGTTTCTCACACTCAAATTCACCTTGAAACAACGAAACGTTTTGCTCTCTGAATGGTGGACTTGTCGCCAATTGTTGCATTAAGAATTCTTTCCTGGGTCAGTAGTGACCTCTCATCGCAGCAGTTTCAAAAAGTCACTGTTCATTGCAGTAGAAAGATCCAGGTGAATCCCAAGTGTGTGCTATCCCTACTCGACAATACAAAGCCGCATGTGTCAAAGAGAATCGGGGCACCCTTCATCAACTTATATAGGAGGCATTTTCGACATGCCACCAACCAAAAATTTACAACCTGTTTAATTCTCATGCCAAGCAACTCCATGAGAGATAAATTGCCAATGCGACAGAACTGTGGAATACATTCACGGTTTTTATTATATATATATACCCTGTAAATCTACTAACTTTGATTACGTGCGTATTCTATCTGCAGAAGTGTTGTCAAATTGTACTACAGATTAGTTAAAAATCTAAAATCATGTGCATGCTTTCTACCGTTATTAACTTAACAACTTAATACTATACTAAATGGAAAAAAAAAAAAAAAAAACAGTTTGGTTTGATTGCAAAAACACAAAATTAGATACATATATATATATATATAAATATATTCAAGTTTTTTTTTTTTTTTTTTTTAATTCACTCTTTTACATGCCATATTAATGTATTTTAAATAACTTATGAAGTAAAATAATATTAAGAAGAAAGATACGTATCACATTTTTAGCTCAATTACAAAAAAAAAAAAAAGAAAGAAATCACTATTCCTGAAAGTTTAAGTATTTTTTTCTTTAATAAATAAAATCAGTTTTTGATTTTATTGACATACTAGTGCATTATTAAAAGACTGTAAAACAATTTTTAATGATCAGATAATTAAACTAATTTCACACATTAATGAATAAAAGCATTTCAGTTTAATTGTCACTTTAAATATTTGTCTTAGATTTGGCTAACAAATATTTTACAACTTGTCATTTCAAGTAGATAGTATTATGTTATAATATACGGTTGAATAATTAAGACAATTTACTATAATTTAATGTATTTTACTAATTCAAATACTAAATTTCGTTAAAATAATTTTAAAATTCGACTGTTAAATTTTGTGCTTAATTACAAGAAATGAGGATCTGAAAATGAAGATAATTTTAAAAGATATAAAGTAAATGTCTGTGACTTAATATAAAACAAGCTGGAATACCATACGCTGAGTTTGCTCTGTTTTTTTCTCTGGAAATATTTAATTTGAATTTAGCTTATTTTATTTTAATCCAATGCATGAATTTATTATGTTAGTTTGACGTCATATAAAGTGTTTATCATTAAACGTCTTTTATAAAGAGAATCATTGTGTTAAAATGTGAGAGGATCTTAATTTACATGTGTTATTTAGAGCATTTCCGATATTCACTGTAAGCATAAAATATCGTTGAGTAATAATAAAAAAAAAAAAAAAAAAAAAAAACAGATGGCGATTTGCATGAAAAAATTGCAAATTCAACAAAACGGAATTATTCACACGGGATCAAATTATAAACAATTAGTATTAAAAATTCCTTCATATCGTCATTTTTTATATCCTCTCTATGTGTAATACAGAAAGTGCTGTTTTTGGGTCAAATTTTGGAAATTGAGTTTTTGTTTCATTCAGACGATTTTAGGTCTCCTGAATCCAAAAGTCTTATTTTTAGCGATTGGCATGTGTTTGTGTGTGTTATTAGCATATCTCGATAAGAAATAGTAGCATTAAATCCAAACTCGGTATTCTAAATTAATATTATATATGGATATTACACTAAGCTTTACTCTCAGATCAGGAAATAGTTCGTGTACAGGGTCATTCAAGAGAATTCAAAAGCATGGGTGAAATTTTTAATATGTTCAATTTAATATTTACAGACTTAACTAAACCGAATAAAATGAATATATATGTTTTAAATGTATTAAAACGTGTTTCTTGTAGAATATAGGTTGAAAATTATTCATAAATCGTTTATAGGGCTATCCAAAAGAACTAGAATATTGTGGAACTCTACTTGGAAATTGCTAGGAGCTCATTTCAGGTTGTGACGTGTGTCATTAATGTAGGACTGTATTTAAGTAAACAATGTGTGTGTACATAGTTTATAAAAGATATATAGGGTTACCATTAATTAAGCGAAAACATTCCTAATGAATGTAACTGAGGGAAATTCATAACTACATTTTACAATATCCAGAAAAACTCTTTAAAAGTTAAAATTAACTCCTCATATCGATTGGGTAAATAAGGTACATATTTTTTCAGTGCTTGTTATTTTGTATAATTGCGTTTTTTTGAGGCATTTATGTAAGAGAATGTTAAAGCCAAATTTTTAGCGGTTGGTATTCGTGTATGCCTTTTATCAGCCTAATTAAGATGACTAACAGTTACAGTTAATTCAAACGTTGTAATATAAGTTTATATGAGGATTCCATTTGAAAAGTTTGATTAAGATTGATTAAATATTAAGGAGTGTGTGCGGGTAAATGTTTGCTAAATAGTTTGGAATGGATTTTTAATTTTAATAACGGATTGGATTTATATATATATATATATATATATATATATATATATATATATATATGTATGGGCACTACATTCAAATGGTAGAGGCGTTTTGAAGGAGCAATACACACAAAATTACTTTTCAAATAAAACAGTTTTTAAACTTAGTTTAAATTCATTTTGATATAGGTTCCCATACAGTACTTGTTACCTTACCTCATTATCTGCAATCAGTCTTTAAAGTACTGAAATGCAGGGTTTTAGAAGTTCGTGTGCGGGCCATACCAGATTTATTTATTTATTTATTATTATTATTATTATTATTTAGTTATACATTTTTCTTTATTCTATCTTTAAAACTCCAACTAGTACATATTTTAATGTATTTTATTAAATTGCTTGAGTGCGTTTCATATATTGTCTTCTTAGCAAATTGTGTGTCCACCAGTTTCAGCAGTGGGATATTAATTATATGGAAAGTTTTACCCATTACTTGCCAAAGAAAATTTACGACATTCAATTCTCAGTGCTACCATTCTCACTCAACACTGAAATTAATGACTTTTTTTGAAAACACTGTCAAGATCATTTTCAAGTTTATTTTATTGCATTTTCAAACCGTCTCAGTAGTTTCACTGGTAGCAGTACAATACAAAATATCGTATATATATATGCTACGGGCAGTTAAGGGGTTAATAAAGGTGCATCTCAAATTGGCAGTTCCACCTAAATTTTCCGATTTATGCAAAAAAGATGACCATAAATGAGGAACTGCAGATGTAAATTTTGTATTAAATAGGTTTTTAAATTATTACGCATAAAAATATGCCATTAGTTTGCACAAAATAAATAATACATTTTTTTTTTTTTTTCAAAATTCGTAGATAAAAATTTGACTCCAAATGAGCCGCGTATATGAAGTTACTCAAGACGTGCATTTAACTATCAATCAATCCACCGTTTTTGGAAATGACGTCAAAAACAGTGTTAGAAATTTAATTTAATAGCTTTCGGCGCAGTGTATAGATATATCATCACAAGCGTTTTAAGTATTGCCGGTTTCAGCTCTGATATGAATGGTACTGCCAAATATGTCCACAGGCCTTGCGTGTAAATGCCTTCTACTTGCTTTTCATTGGATTAAGGTTTGGAGAACATGGAGGTCAATAAATCACAGGATTTCCCTTGGCTAGAGTAATTTGACTTTGTCCACTCCTAAGTCATCTTTCCATTATGAGGGAGCATTACCTTCTTAAAATTCTGCAATTGAATCATTTTTTAATTTTAAAAAAGTTAATAGGTTATCCTTTAACAGTTCCAGATATATTTGGAACATTTAAATGACATGTTAGAATTACTATTGGGATTTTGTTTTTTCCATTAAAACTTCCAGACGGTTATTCTTCCATTTCTTTATTTTCGCTTAGAGGAACTCATTTTGTCTCTTCTAAGGTCATACGAAAAATATTTCCAACCATTTGACAGTCAAAGTTAATTATTTTCATCACTCCATATAATTTTATTGCCAGTTTTGTGTCCACGACATGTGATACTTCACATAATTAACCCTCTTAGTCTTGTGGAATAATGTCAGTTTATTTTGTCCTTGCATTTTCCGATAGTAAAGATGTTTACACTTTTTTCTACGCGAGACATCGTATCTTTTGAAACGCTTATAGCAATATAAAATTCTACTTGTGTGATACTTCTGTTGAACTTGTTTATCAGGTGAACATTAATGGCGGTAGCTCTGGACAGAAATCAACAGATTTTTCGGTCCCGCATGTTAAACGAGAATTCAAATAATTTCCTACCACATAAAAATAATTTTTAATTGTTCTTGCAGATTCTCAAAATGACAGTTTATTTCTATATAGTTCATCATTCTTTTGTCTTTTTAACTCATTCAAGTATTTTGCGCGCACTATAACCAACCACATCTACGTTCAATTCGGGAAGAAATACAAACTCATGTCGTCAGATCGTAAATTAGTCGAAATGCGCATTTTAATCTTGGTTTCAGCTCAGCTTAACAGCGCAAGAGTGATAAAATTTCCATATACACTAATTTTATTCACGTAGCTACATCATTTTGAGACACGTTTTGTTTGTTTATTTATTTATTTTTTATGCACTGACTTATGGCAAATACTTTATGCATAAACGATTCAAATAGATAAATAGAAATAAAAAGTCAACACATTAATCATAATTTATTTTTTAACACCTGCAAGAAGATGGAAAATGTCCATTTTTGAATTATACAAATATAATAATATATTGTTATTATTTATTATTTTAAATTTGACTTTTTTAAAAACAAATACCACTGGTATGTTGGCATACATTTGTTAATATTCTTTATTTACATTTATTATTTTATCAATACTGCACGACCAACATGGAAAGGTCTGTTGCGTTACTTAAAACATAAATTTAAAAATTTCCTCTGACATTTATGTCAAATTGTAAGCAATATATTCAACATCTTTTTTATTTGCTTTTTTTTTTTTTTTTTTTTTTTTTTTAACTTGCAACATACATTGTACTAATGTTTAATAAACCATATTAAAAAATGAATAAATAAAACAAAATAAACTGTAAATAAATTTAGACAATATTTCCTGATAACCAACAATTTATCTAAATTAATTTATAAACCTTTCACACAAAATAATAATTTCTTCTGTAATTCCTAGACAATATTTAAACCAGAATATGAGATTTTTTTTTTTTTTTTTTTTTTTTTTTTTTTTTTTGTGGAGGTGTGTGGCTAGTTATTCTTATGTTTTATATATAAATTTATAAAACTATTTTAGCACAGGATTTGATAGATTTACTCTGGTAAAACACATGCGTGCAGCGTGCTTAAGAAGTTTTTAATTGGCTATATTTTACACTTGCATTACAGTTTTAGACAAATTGTTCAAAAAATTAAATTTCTGTAGACTCCACTATTTGTAAAATAATGAATTGATCTGATGATAAACTTTATACATATAAAAAGATTGTAAATGTATATAAACTGCATATATAATTACTTTTCTAAATGTGCTGCGTACCTAAGTGTATGTATTAATATTTTTCGAATATATTAAAATGTATGAAAATCATTTTACCTTCGCATCTTTAATTTTTAATCAACTTTTATTTCAGTTTTATTATTCGTGTGTAAATAAATATATTTCTTTCTATGTAAATTTAAGAAATGTCAGTTCACCAGTTTTCATACATAATACAATTTGTAGAATGTGTATGTAAACTGGTTTAAATTGAATGTCATATTAAATTTAAAATACTTTATATTAAACATTGGACATAAAAGCTCTTCGTCCACACAATCCTTGATTAAATGGAAAAATATTTGTTTTCATAGATAACCGTAACGTATATGTTTGTCTGTATGTTTCAGTATCTAAAATTGAAGTTTACTAGATTAGGAAATAATTGCTTAAAAACCTTATTATTGAAAACATTCACAAACTAAGCATAATTCATTGTAAAAAAATTGCACGACAAAATAATAATAATAATGATAATAATAATAATAATAAATACTAAGCAGAATTATTTACAAATAATTCTGCTAAAAATAGTTAACTTTTCCTTTCTGTCATATAAATTATGTTGTAAATAAAAAACGTATATTTCTCAATATATTGAATACACATTTTAAAGTAACATAAATCTGTATATATTTAAAAAATTACTTT
The DNA here is from genome assembly GCA_963930645.1 of Salticus scenicus. NCBI lineage: Eukaryota > Metazoa > Arthropoda > Arachnida > Araneae > Salticidae > Salticus > Salticus scenicus. The sequence goes on along the minus strand of OZ005648.1, from coordinate 122,005,862 downwards.
GAATACTTTTGTATGTATGACACTCATTTTATCCTTTAAAGACTTCTCGGTTAAAGTTCATTATATTTATCATTTGAAACTTAAGAAAAGAACTTAATTAAATATCTCTCAGAATTCTAATAAAATTGTCATTTAATATGGCACGAAATATTTTATTATTCTTAGCATATTACTCTTAACCTAAAAGCATAATATATTGAAGACGAGCATAGGAAGTCGATTTTAAACTAGGGAAAAACGATCATTTCCTAATAATTACTGCATTCCTTTGTAGAATTTCATTTCAAAGTCTGGAGAATTTACTGACCTCGTGGCGCCCTCTTTTATCTAGTTCAAACAATTAATGGAATTTTTTAGTAAAATCTGATTTAAAAACAATTAGGTTTTTTAAAATACTTTATTCATTTTATTTAATAATGATAAACATGGTAATAAAAACACATATTATAATTATTCTTTTTTTAAAAGTCTCATGAAAGTAAGAGAGTGTTTTTAATTAACCAATTAATAATAAATTTTCGTTAGCAATAATAGAAAGCACTCACGGAAAAATCTGTTTTACAATGTTAAACATATTTAATGTACAATTTAATAGAAAAAAATTATATATCGTGTTAATGAAACTAATTTATTTTAATTAAATCAATTTAAAATACATTCTCGTAAGTAGACAAATTCTTCCAATAACATTTAAATTTTCCACATTACTTTTTTAAATAAATAAATAACTATATTTGTATATATTAATATTACATTTATACTAATGAAATAGCACATAATAATATATAAAACAATATTATAGAGTAAATAATTAGAGAAAATTATCTCAGTATTTAATAAATTCTCTTCGATAAACACCGGATGATCTTTATCAGTCCATAGCAGGATAAAGTCCTCTGCTAAGTGATTCCAATGTGCCCAGTTTTCTGCAATATATTTTTATTATTGTTATTGTTATTATTATGAAAAAACAAAATAATTTATATTTGATTTTAAATAAAATATTACTAACAAGTTACGAAAAGTAATAAAAGTTTGTTTTAATGAAACACAAAAAATATTCATTCGCAAAATTGCAGCTGACGTTCAAAGAGTGAATAACATCACTGCTCTGAAAAAAAAAAATATCGAGCCCTGATACCATTCTTACTGATTCTTATGAAAAATGACCTCCTGAATCCGAATATGACATCCAGTTTGCCCTGTCAGCCACCGTTTTCTCGGGACACCCCCTCTCCCCATATCTTTATCACTGTTCGATAGTTTTATGCCCATGAATTGAGTTAGACAATAAAAAGAATTAATTTAACACTTAAAAACAAACAAAAAAAAAAGTTTTAAAAATAACGTTAATAATAGATTAAAAAAGATAAGAAATGTAATACATAATTTCAATGGCTAATCCCTCCCCTCCCTAAAATTTTCCCTTTGCCGCAAATGTTCATGTTTATGAATTTTCCAACTGTGTAGCCCCTCAGAAGATATTTAACAGTTAAAATAACCACCCACCCTAAAAATCAAATTTATAACCATAAAATTACCAAAAAGGGATAAAAATAGGGGACCATCCCTAAAAAACTGTGGGTGATAGGGTAAAATGGGCATCATATTCGGATTCAGGTGGTCATTTTATATAAGTATTTGCATAAGCATTTTACATAAGTATTTGCAAAAATGGTGTTGCGAGCAATTTTCATGCAGAACAGTGATATTCGGCAGCTGCGAAAATATTTAAAGAATGCAAACACTCACGACGTGTGGCATAAATGTGCGTGATTTTTCTATACTATTATATAAAGAGGAAAAAATTGTATGTTTGTGGAGGGTAATCTCCAAAACTACTGAACCGATTTAAAAACTTTTTTCACTGATCAAAAGCTATACTATCCCTGATTGTTATAGGCTATATTTAATTTTGATAAAATAAATTTTAGTTTAAAATCTGAGCATTTTAATTAAAATCCCCATAAAAGCCATAATAGAAATGGAAATAATGTTGCAGCGGAACAGATTTGATATATCAACCATGGAGTGGAAAAAATGATCTCCAAATTATCTAGCGAATATATTTAATTATTTTCAAAAATCATGGTTATTTTAACAGCGTATATTAAGAGAGCAATCAATAATATGAAACGATATTTCGTACCATACATATTACGAAAATATAAATCTGGTACGTATATTTTTGTATTACGTTTTGTTAAATTTACAAAATTTTAATTTTAAATTTAAAAACTGTAGAAAAAAAATGGCAAACTTCCATTTTCGAATGCAAACATAAGCATTTCATTTCATATAAGATACTAATATGTTGCAGCTGAAGAGATTTGATATGTCAACCTTGGCGGGGAAAAAACGATCTCCAAATTATCTAGCGAACATATTTAATTATTTTCAAAAATCATGGTTATTTTAACAGCGTATAAGAGAGCAATCAATAATATGAAACGATATTTCGTACTATACATAGTAAGAAAATATAAATCTGGTGTGTATATTTTTGTATTACGTTTTTGATCGCCAAACACAAAACAAGCAACTCGGACACCATGGACGTCCGAGTTTTGAAATTTGAAATTTTATCAATTTGACAGAAAAATAACCTAATCTAACACATGCACACAATACCTCGTACATATTTATAAGACCTAAATATGGGGATTAAAATCGGGAAAAATTGTCCTAGATTTTTAATATTTTTTTACAAAAATTCCAAAGGATGGTTAACATAGGAAAACATTTTCTTGGCCCCACAGATGGTTAGTGACGTCACACTTCGCTTGCGTATAGCCATGATTTTTGAAGGAAAATTAATACGGCGCGAGATAAGTAAGCGATCATTATTTCTCCAAAGACGAAATATCAAATCTGTTCCGAAAACTTCATAATAGTCGTTAAGCAAAAGAATATTGCTGTTGCAGTGAAAATCGTTTCTTTAATATTTCCTTCTCGAGCATTTCTAAAAATTAATAATTCAAAAATAATTTTCCAGAAATGTAAGCAATTCTGTTTCCTTTTTCTATTGATTATAATAATTTATTTAAAAGTATTTGTCGACATTGTAAGTGCAAACGCTTAAACATAATTCTACATTTTTCAGTTATATGACTGTCACGTAATTTAGCTCATTTGGCGATGTACACGCATGGTTAAACCAGTGAATATTTGGTGGACCGCAATTAACATTAAACTTTTGAACCAGCGAGTACCACTGATGAACTAATGAATTAAAAATCTCTGATAGGCTAACTCTTTGAATCATGTGCCATTAAAAAATCAAGGAGACTTTACTCATTCAATTTTATTGCCTGCTTTTCCAGTCACAATATTTAAATGATTTTTTTTAATTGAATAATTGAGAAGTTTAAATTTATTTGGCGACCATTTTCAGCAACAAACAGTTATGGCAAGTAGTGCAATATATACAGCGCATACAGCCATTAATTAAATGCAAATAACATTTAATTATTCGAGTTTCATTATGTTGATTAGAAACATGTTTAAGCTATCTACACTGTCCCTAAGTGCTACAGGCTATAATAAATATTGATAAAATAAATTATTAATTCAAATTTTCAATATTTCAATAAAAAAAAAAAAAAAAAAAAAAAAAAAAACATAGATTTGATATCTGTTGTCCTTGACGATTTTTGTATTTGGCGATCGAAAACATAATGTGAAAATCTGTATATTTTCGTTTGATGTATATTTTCGTATTAAATATCAGATCTATGTTTTTGTAGTATATATTGTACTAATATTGTTTTATATTGTTGATTGCTCTCTTAATATACATTATTAAATAACCATCAATTTTGGAAGAAATTAAATATATTCGTGAGATAACCTGGCAACCATTATTATTTTTTTTTCACCATGGATGGATATCACAACCTTTTCCAAAACATTTTAATAACCATCAAATAGTTGAATCTTAACAAAAAAAAAAAAAAAAAAAAGCTGCCAAAATACCATTGTAAAATCATTCTTTTCAATATTTAGCTCTCGCGTGTTTCTATAAATGAGTATCTCGAAATTAATTTCCCTGAAATGTACGAGTTCTACATTCTTTCTCTAATGATTATAATTTATTTCAAATTTCACAATTGTAATTTGTTCACCAGTTTAAGAATTAACGCTTAAACATATTAAAAAAATGTACTTTATAGTTAACGTTCAGCATTCAACAGAAAAAAATTAAAGCCAGAGTTTTTTTTTTTTTTTCACTATTTACTTTTAAATTCTGTTATATATATATATATATATTTAAAGAAACTAATCGGAGCAGATTTGATAATGTCCCTGCCGAAAAAAAAAAAAAATAATAATAATAAAAAAAAAAAAGTCGCCATGTCAACTGGCAAACATATTTAATTCCTATCAAAATCATGGTTATTTTAATAACGTCCATTAAGACAACAATCGATAATATAAAAAAATATTTTGTGCAATATGTATTTCAAAAATACACATTTGGAATGTATATAGGTTTGCACTACATTTTTAACCTCCAAATAAAATATCGCCAAACACGACACATATCTAATATAAGCCAAACAATCGCTAAAATGTATATTGTTTCTCGTCGTATTTTCAGTTATGTGACATTCACGTAATTTGGCGCATTTGACCATTCACACACATGGTTAAATCAGTGAACATTTGGTGGCTGCGACCGCAATCAACATTGAATGTTTGAACCAGCGAGTTTTACTGATTAACCAGTGAATTAAAAATGGCCGACAAGCTCGCTCTTTTGAAATACTGGTGTTCCACTGTGGAATCAATGAGACTTTACTTATTAAATTTTATTGCCGCTTCGCTCCGCTATTTCAATGATTTAACTGAATAATTGAAAGCTTAAATTTACTTAGTGAACATTATCAGCAATTAACAATTATGGGAAGTAGCGCAATATACAGCCGCTATGAAAATGCAAATGACATTTGATTATTCGAGTTTCATCATACTGATTAGAAACATGGTTCATTTAAAATAAATATGTATTCCAATTGGAAATCTGCTTTTGTATAGGACTTCCTTGGAGATATTTAAAATTTGGCACCACGATAGCTGCGATGTATCACTCCAAAGTCTTTACGCTATTGCGATAACCTTCTAAATTCATCGCCAAAATCACAAAAAATATTAAAGATCGCTATGGAGAACCATTACTAAAACAGTAACCATATTGCTTTGCGGACGTTAAATTTAAGAGAATAAAAAACACATAAGCTATTTATTTAATAAAAATTATTATTTTAAGAAAAAATAAATAGTAATAATAACAATAATAATAATTAAAGCTATTATGACGTCAGTTTTATATTTTAAAAATTAATAAGAATTAAATCATGTCATAGGTTTCTTTTTTCAATACATTTTATTCGAATGAGTAAAGAAATGTTTCTTTTTATGTAAAAAATAAATCAATAAATAGATAAACAGTAAGTAAAAAATGTCAACATTTAATTTAATTATCATTAGCTTGAAAATTTAATTTAAATAAATAATATTTAAAAAAAAATGACTAAAATTGCATGAAACGTAATTTTTTGAAAGTTCTATTAGGAATATCGAAAATATATGTTGCAAATACACACGTACTTCTTTTTGTAGAAAATAATTTCTAAACTTAACGTGCCATAGTTTATACTGTACGTCAAACACAGACAGGCAAATTATTTCTATTAATATAGATACCTTTTCGAAATTTGAAATTTAGCACTGAAATAGCTCAAACGTTCCTCGACAATGGCTTTACTTACGCAATAGAGATAGTCATCTTAGTACATCGCAAAAATGAAAAAAAAATAATTCTTATAAAAATAAACTTAAGAATTAATATATAAATAAGTAAAATGTCGTCATGGAGGTCCTTTAGCAATGCTGTATCTTATCTATTTACCTACACATTAATTTTTAATTCATATAATTTAAATTTTTCTACCTCTCGACATTCCTTCTTTTTAGGAACTTTTCTTTAGAATATGCCTAAAAAAGGTCACAATTTTATAAACAGTTGTTAATATTGCCTCACAAACACATAAACTGATATATTTGTTGTTGTTTTTCTATATCAATCCATTTTTAGCTAAAATTTGTTCATCCGTGCGAAGCCGGACGGGTCAGCTAGTACTAAATAAATACACACATTTAAACACTACAATGAATTAATGGGCATGTATAGAATTAAAATCTGAAGTTTTTAATTACTATATAAACAACTATATAAGCATACACAATTACTACTTTTAGTTTTACCTAATCGTTAAGAGTATTTTTTTTTCGATTGAAAATGCTAAATAATTTTCCAGTCATGAGATTTAGAGAAAAGTTTGTTTTCCTTATTTTTTCAGATATTTTTATATTTGTGTTTCTCTATAATATATGATAGATTAATTATATATACAGATCTGACAACTCTACGGATTTTTCACACTATATTTTTTTTCAAGTTCCTTCTCCTTATAAAAATGCACCACAGGACTCGCATTATAACATAAGTCATGAGTAAAAATTTTTAACTAACACCATGAATAGCAGAAAACTCGCAACAATTGTTTCGGGTCAAATAAAAACGCGTCCCCTTGTCCCGAGGACAACGAAGACACGAGAGCTGCAGCTAAAGTGGCAACGTGCTCATTTTGTTCCCTTGTCGAAATGTCGTGTTTTCTTTTGACCCGAAACATTTGTTGTGAGATTTTGCATTTGTCATGAGTATTTTGTCGTTTATTTAAAGTTTTTTACTTATTACCGTCGCCTTATTCGATCACATAATTTAATTCTTTATGGGACAATATATATATATATATATATATATATATATATATATATATATATATATATATTAAGTACTTGTATTGAAAAACCAGTGGTTTTGTAACTCTGTATATCTACAGTATAAGGACTAAAGTATTTGTGTAAAAAGAGCAAAAATCAAACAAATAATAATAAAAATAAATAAATAAATAAATAGAGATAACATATGACGTTTAATCCCTAAATATGTAACATGTGCGTTTAAAAATTTCTGAATGAGAGAAGGAAATTCAGAAGAACTCTTAAATTACAAAATTTCAAGAGTTTATTCGATAAAATTATCTATACTAGAAGAATATTGTTTTTTTTTTTTTTTTTTTTTTTTGAAACATACTTTTAAATTTGCATTCAGTTCTTTGCACATTTAATTGGAAAAGACGTATAAATATAAAATTAATTTAAAAAATATTACTCAATTAAAAATATATACTCTATATATGAATGCATATTAAATCAAATATATAGTTTTTTTTTTTTTTTACTATTATTATTATTATTATTATTATCATAGCTAAATTCTTAAATGTTCTTCTATTAAATATATATATATATATATATATATATTAATATAACTTTTATAAAAATAAAAATTATAATAAATATACAGCTTAGCTAATTATATTATTTACATACATATACATGTAAACGAAATGTTAATTTTGTTTATTTGATTCAGTATTATTACGTAAGCATTTTTTTCTTGGAAACTGTGACTCAATGTTCAACAATCAGAAAGGATTTTGCCTAAATTTTATACATACAGAATATGAATATGTTAAATAGTTTATATTTATCATGAATAGTTTTGCCTACATGCCAAATGCGTATACAGAGAAAGATGGATCGATAGACAGATTGGTAGATAGATATAGATATAAATGACTAAATATTAATCATAGTTTATTTTTAAAAAATAATAACATTCAATATTAAGCTCGCATATAGGCTATAACATGGCTTTTAAATAGGCATAACTTTCACTGTAAAATCAATATAACAAATTCGTTTTTTTTAAACAATACTTTTAAAATATAAATATTTACCTTGGGTTCAAGAAATGTGCCTCGCTTTTAATACATAAACTATACAAAGTGATGCTATACATAATATTAATATTTTTATTTAAATTATCATTGTGGAAAGTAATCTCTCAAAGTTATTACATATACATTTTTTTATTATTATTATTAAATATAATTCAAAGCAAACGCAAATGTCATTTGAAAATAAACTGATTAAAAAATATAATTATATAGTTTTATCAAATAAAATTATTAATATATCAGTGCTGATTATAGGAAATTCTAAAAATGTGAAAATAATGAAAGAAATGTTTAATAAAAACAACCCTATGTTGACAAATACATGTATATTTTTATGCTAGTTTTAAAAGATTATTACATGTAAATATTATAATACATGGAAAGTTTGTGCAGCTGACAATAATGGTGTAATTCAAAATACTAAGCCAGTAAATTATTTACACAATTAGTTAGGAAAAGATTTTTCTTGTAAGATTATCATGTTTTAAAAAAAAAAAAAAAACATTGAGCATATTTGAATACTTTTTTGTCTAATCCGTCAATAATAATAATAATAATAACAATAAATAAAAAATAAATAAAAATAAATAAATAAAAAAACAATTATGTTCGACATTTCGATACAATTCTGAAATTTCGAAAATTACGTAGCAGAAGTATGAGGTGAATTTAATTATTACAAATTGTGTTTATGAATATGACAAAATTTAATTCCTTTTATATTTATTTTATTTATTTATTTATTATTATTATTATTATTTTTTTTTTTTTTTTTTTTTGCATTATTGGGATTTACTATAAATGTCCCAGGAAGGACTTTCAGACCTATGTCAATTTTTTTGAACAACCAGATTATGTATGCATGTAACTGTGTGTATCTCAGAGATATTTGTAAAAAATGCATAATATTTTAACAAATGTGTAATATATGTGCATGTATTTGTTCATAAATAAGAAGAATTAACTTCCAAAATTTTGGCATTTACTCTAAATATTTAAAAGTGATTTTATTAAATTAATACTTAACAGTATTATAAATTATCCCTAAAGAAAGGTTAAATTAAGGTTAAAAGTTATTTTAAAAGTATGTAAAACTGATTTTGTTAAATTCATATTTAACAGTATTATAAATTGTCCCTAAAAAAGATTAAGTTAAGGTTAAAAGGTTAAAAAAAGGCTAACACGTAAACTTAAATTTACGTGTTTTAAAGGTGTTTTTCATATAATTAACAATATTACTTAGCGAATTTCACAAATTTAAAAATATTCTCGTATACTTTGCAAATATACGTATATTGGCAGCAAAATTATTCAAGCGCTAGCGAAAAGTCATATATAAAAAAAGTACACTTAATACTATTTTGTTAAATAAATCCTTGTCGAATCATGTTCTTAGACTGACAATCAGGTTTTCGACAAGGACTTATTTAACAAAACAGTATTAAGTGCATTTTTTTTTTTTTTATATAGAAATTTTTGCTAGCTCTCGAATAATTTTACTGCCGACTGTATATAAATTAAATGTTATAGTATGAAATAAATAAATTTTACAAAAGAAACATTTAGTAAATTACAGAATATTAAAAATAATTTAAAATTTGTATTGTGTGGAGTCTTAATTTCTATCTTAAAATGATAGTATATTAAAAACAGTCGGCATAATAAACATTTGTAAAAATAATCAGAATAAGCATTATTTTATAATACATTATCTATTCTTTTAAGGCTGGATAATTTTCCTGAAAAATGACACGAAAAATAAGATCGAAAGCATACATATATATATATATATTTCTTTTCATAAAAGTACTTTTGTGAATAAAAATGACTTTTAAAATACGCATTAATCAAGTAATGCTACATAAAAGGAGGAGGATAAACCTTTTTGTTGTATTGACTAGGGAAAACATCTTTATGTGATCCATTAAATCCAAATGAAAACGTGAAAAAGAGATTTTGATCTGGTATCACATAAAAACGAATTAGAAAAATCGTTGTATACTACTTTAAAAACTAAAACTTGTAAGTAGTTTTATAGCAATTTACGATAAATTTTATATTTGTTGACGAATATTTGATTTTTTTTTTTTTTTTTAATACTAGAGTGTATTAGCAAATCAATAACACTTTTGTTTCCACTTCTGATTATAAATAGAAATATTATATACGAGAAGCATTTTATCGGTAGAAAATATCGCATTATTTTTTCGATTTAGACAGCTTTTTTAGAGGTAGCATAGGTGCTACATATTAGATTACATGCGACCGATAATTGCATGTAATGTAACATGAAACTTATTTTATATGTGTTATATATAACTGGATATTTTCATATATATTGTGTTACATATTGCATGTTATGAATTACATGTGCTATTTTCTATTAGTTAGCATTTTTATTTTTATTTATTTATTTATTTATTTTTTTGCAGAGCTTTAAATCAATAATATAAGTTCTGTTATTATTGATATTTATTACTAAAGTAATTAAGTCAGAGAACGTTATATTAAGTTAAATATTAAAACTGTTTCTGCTATCCTATAAAAAACATTTAGAAAATATTTGCTGTAGTAAACTTTTATTTTATTTTATTTATTTATTTTTTATTAAATGCTGTGCTAAGTGGCAAATGTATTAATATTTATATACCCGGTGATTATAATTATCGTTACGATTTCAAAGCGCTTTAATTTTAAAACTACCCATCAGAGCGATTAGATAATTCATCAGAGCAATCGTGAAGCAATGCAATTTTGTTTGTGAGAGGAAGGAAAAAAGTAGTTCCAACATGTTCCTATAGGTAGCGCTGTCAGGGGAATGTCAGAGGTAAAGCCTAAATGGACTCATTAAATATAGAAATGATGTTAGCAACAAAATGGTATAGCAGGAAGCAATAGATTTCATGGGTTTACTACTTTTTTTTTGTTGTTGTTTAAGCAAAAAGACAAGATTACGTTTTTATAGCGGAAATAGTCATAGTGAAAAGAGAAGAAGAGTAACTTCATGAAACAAATACTTTACGGATAATTAAAGGAACATTTCGATTTTTCTTTTTTTTTTTTTTTTAACAAAATTTCTTTGCCTCCCGATTGCTCTGGTAAAATACAAAATCGCTCTGATAGGTAGTTTTAAAATTTTAGCATTTTGAAATCGTAACTTTAATTATAATCACCCTGTATGAAAAGCATGATGTTTATGAAGTTTAGTTTTTTGACTACTATTATTTAGTATGGTATTAAACATTTCTGATCCATACAGTAAATATTCTTCATTATACATATTAATATTTATAATATATAAGTTTTAACATAAATTTAGGCTTTGTCTTGTTAATTACAGTAGTCAGAAAACAGTTTTTAGTAGTTCCTGCCATTACTCAATATCTTTGATTTTTCACATGTTTATATCTCATTTTATTTTAGATAAATTGCACCAGACTGCATATATAAAGTGCTTAGTGTCAGAAGCTATGGTAATTTGTTATGCATGTTATCCAGTATATTGCTACTCTTGCATAGAATGATGTATAAGAAAGTTTTGTAAAGGTAGTAATATACTACATTTTATCCTATGTAAAAAAATACCTAATAAGTATTTTTAGTCTAAATACAATGTACGGCATGAAAAGTTTTGATATTTATATGAAAGTAAAAAAATACTGTAAATACGCAGTCGTTGTAAATTACAAGGAAACAAAATATATTAGATAAAATTATTGTTGTAACCCGTAGAGATGAGACATGAAGACTTTTATTTAATTATTTCAACAAATAAATTAGTAGTACTAATTTATAGTAGGAACTCAGACCAGGATAGTGGGAGCGGACAAAACGTCATGAAGGTACTGGAGCCACAAATAAGTTTTATATACGAATTCATTTCATTCTTGTAATGTTACCCAATAAAATGCTGGTACTACTTGATGTTGGTGTAGAATCCTGGCATATTGCGTGCAGGGAAGACGCTGGCTAAAACAGTGGTGACCTGTGAGGAGGACTGGACCAAATTCAGATGAAAATTTCGAATCCTCCTCGTCTCCCCCGCCTTTTTATGACTAAATATTTTCAAGTGGATTGAGATTAGAACTATTTGCAGGTTTATCAAAGAAGAAATTATATTCTTTGTGGGATTTAACTTAAAGCGAAAAAAGGTATGATTATTCAGAGAATTATAAGTGCTCATAGGAATTGATATTTTAAAATTTAACAATTTAAATCCAATAATCATGTGCATCAAATGGGCATTATCATCTTGAAACGCTGTTTTCGGAAAAGTCTGAAATACATTCAAAATAGTCGGTCAGGCACCACTTTTATAATGGCCGTGTTTTATTTCGGGTTAATTGATCCCTTGAACATGAAAATATGGCACACTGCTTGAAAAGTTATGCACCTCCATACCATAGTGTACGCAGAATGTGTCACTGTTTTAAAAGAGTGATTTTCATTATATCGGTCACATTTTCGCCGTCCTAGAAGCATTTTTCATCAGCTCGAAATAGATTAAACTTGTCTCATCAGAGAAAACCAGTTCAGCCCAGTAATAAGCATATATATATATTTTTTAATTTTTTGTTCATCTGAGACTTGTTTCATTTTTTTCTTTCCATTATAATATCTTTTTCTGTAGATCTTCTAGTTTTTAACCTGCTTTATTTAACTGTTTCAGCACTGTTTTTGAAAAAATTAATTTGCTTAATACTTTTTTTGTATGTCTTCTAACATGACGCAAATCGATTTTATAAATATTTGCTTTTTAACTGTTCGTCATCTCGCTTAATGAGCAAAGTGGACGCCAAAAGACAAATTTCCAGCATAAACGGCCAAAAAAATTTGTATCTTGCTAAAAACCATCTTATCAATATTTCTTTAACATTTAATTACTTTGCCATCTTACGTAATAAAATATATTTTTTTTATTTTCATACTAAAATTACTATTTTTTGTGGCATCGTTAATTCCCTTACCTTGCCATTTTTGAAATAGTTTCTAAAATTACAATTTTCCTGGTAGTTGCATTTTGTTTCACACTGGGCTCAATCCTAAAGTGTACGTGGAGGACGACGCAATAATATCTGTGTAAAAATTTACTTTTTAAACGATAAGTCTGGCTGTAGTAGAAAGAGAAAAGGAAAACATCCAAGTGCCGATTGTTTTTGTCTCTTAGTGTATATATATATATAGTGTTACGAATTTGTAAATAATTCGTAGTTATTTTTATGTAAATTATTTCAAAGAGGCTTGGTTAGGATAAAATGTTAATTATCTGCATTTTTAGTTTGTTTTCGCATTAAAATAGCTTAAAAACCCGTTAAAAATCGTCATTAAGGCCGGTATTGAATTTAGCGCCAAATTTTACGCCTTTTAGCTCATTGGTAACTTTTTTAGTGACCTTGGAGAGTAAAACCTTATTAGCGATATATCAAATATGGAAGCTCTAGCTCGAATATACTACGAGTTACCAGAACATTATGTGTTTTATAGAGGGGTATAAAAGCAGGCCAGATGCAGCTAAGCAGTCAGTCTCTCGCCTACGATAAAGTGCTCTCCTGACTAGTCTCTTTGATTTTTTGGTCGAGAGGGTAAATCAAATCAAATCAAATTAATTAATTGATAGTGAATACTAGGCCTATTCTCTATAGTGTTGCAATGTAATCGTGATTGAATTATGAAAAATATGTATTTCGATATATATATATTTATAATGTCCGTTTTGAATAGTCGTCCGATAAATTTCCAAATTAAAGTCCAAGGTTAAGTCGTTTGTTATCTCAGACAGTATAGTCGTGGAACCGCAGATATTGAGGGAGGCGAAGAAGCTGACGAAAGCAACGGGAACACGAAGCAAGTTTTTGAACAATTTCAATGGATATATATATTTTTTTTTTAATGTTTATATTTATAAAGTTAAAATAGTGGTTCTTAATTATTATTATCATTCACTTAAATATGTTGACCAGCGAAAGGGTCAATGCTTGCTATTATTTACTAAAGACCACTTAATTTATATTAGGTATTATTTTAAAATTTGAGTATTAAAAAAAAAAAAAAAAAAAAAAAATCTGTATACGCATATTTAAAAACTAAGTTTCATTAAATTGCAGTTAAAAAAATAAATCTCATTCTAAAACATAAAGTATTAATGAAAAAGGCGTCGAATTTTATCAGCATTCAAGAAAGAAGAAAAGCTAAATAAAATTAACAAGAACACGTTATTAACGGAATAAAACTGTTACTGGGAGAGGAAAACATTATGCTTTCACATGAACAAAAGAAGAAAACATTTACTTCTTTTTTTCTTAGAGTCACTTCAAATAAGGCAGGTGAAAGGCAAATCAAGAGTAACAATGCTTGCATAACAAAGGAAAACAAATTACGGGTGCTAGATAACACTTACTAGGATTATTTTTACATTGAAGTTTGGAGATATTCGGAACCATTAGATGTTTGTAGGCAATTAACTTTAGGAAACCTATTTTTTTTTTTTTTTTTTTTTTTTTTTCTTTTACTTTATATAAACTAAGAGTTTATTTATTTTGTTCAATGTAATGGAATAAAGCATATAACTTAAAATGAAAATGCTGTGGTACAGAAAAATTTGTAATGATATAAGTAATTTCTCGAACTTAAAGAAAGAATATTTTTTAGTCTGTACTACAGTGATCATATTAGAATACCTTTATAAAATATTAGCGTTAAAATGTATTACAATTAACCACTTGCTGGGCTATACTTTATACTGAGTAAATGAGGACTAAAAAGGTTATTATATTGGTTAGTGACCATATTAGAATACCTTCATAAAATGTTACCGTTAAAACATATTACAAGTAACCAATTGTTGGGGTATACTTTATGCTAAGTAAATGAGGACTAAAAGGTAATTCTTTTGATAGAAAGTTCCCTTACTACATTTTTTTCAAAACTTAGAAAAACGATTTCAAAATATGAAGTGTCTTCGAATTTCGAGGATATATGACCACTATAGTCTATACCAATTTTATTCAACTCAAAATTTCTATTATCTTCAATCTCATATTAAAATAAATAAATAAATAAATAAAAATCTTATATATGATTCAAGTGTGCATATTTAAATTTAAAGACGTCAACGAATACTTTTTATCTATTATCCTGTGTAATTTAGAAATTTTAATATTAAAACAATTCCGCTTCTTTTTAATTTCTCTAAATTGTCCTTCGATTGGTTTCTAGGTGACTGTTCTTTATAAATAACAGTGTGAGATTTATCTGTGTATGCAATATTTCAAATCTTGCATTCCAACCAACAACTGACGTATGATGTGTTTTTTATATACAAATAATAATAGACAATAATGATAGTAACAAAATTGTATTTAATTGTGTATTTAATGTTATAAAATAACCATAAATATTTATACTATGTTAAATATATATATATATTGTAAAAGATTTCAATCTTTATTTTATTTATTTTTTATATTTATTTATTTTATTTTTACTTTATTTTATACATATATGTATATATATATATATATATTTTTTTTTTTTTTTTTTGAGAAAAAAATAAAAAATATTTTTATACATATATGTATAAAAATTATTTATTTCATACATATATGTATATATATATGTATATATATATATATATTTTTTTTTTTTTTTTTTTTTTTTTTTTTTGAGAAAAAAATAAGAAATCGAGATTTTTTTTTTTTTTTTTACATTTTCAAATTCTTTCCCTTCTACCTGGAGAATTCTTGTTATATACCAATTGAATTATGTTTTAAGCTTGGTTTATCTTTATGGATTGTTATTTTTTTTAAATTTAATAAATATAATTATTTGTAATTCAATTTTATCATTAGTCATTCGGAGACAACATGATTTGTCTTCATGATAAACAAATATGCTATAGTATATGTTTCATATTTCAGAAAGTCAAACTTTAAATATTTACACTGAATAAACTCTAGTTTAATAACCTATATGCTTATATAATGACATATATAGTTAATTAACTAATTTGAAAGTTCAAGATTTCACTATAATATTATTAGATTAACTTTCACTTTAAATTATTAGAACTTCAATTTACATTTTTGGATAATCGAATCTTTATTAACTTATTTAATATTTTGTAGAGAATGTTACCATCAAGATGAAAAAAAATAGTTTCTTTGTATACATTTATAAAATAATAATAATTGTTCTAGTAATATAGAATGGAATCGTGATAAATTTCTAACAGTTAATTTGTTTCAATATTTTCAAGGTACTTGTTACTTATATTTATTCATTATATTATTATTATTATTATTTAAAATAATAAATTAATTCTACTAAATCTGAAGATGTATTATTTAAAAGTACAAAACCTTATTTAGATTGAAGTTTAACAATATTTGATTACTACGTGAAAAATCAGGAAAAAGTGGTTATTTTAATGTCTATGTGAAATGCAATGTCTCTATTAAATGAAATCTAATGTCT
The DNA here is from genome assembly GCA_963930645.1 of Salticus scenicus. NCBI lineage: Eukaryota > Metazoa > Arthropoda > Arachnida > Araneae > Salticidae > Salticus > Salticus scenicus. The sequence continues at coordinate 121,989,522 of OZ005648.1, read as the reverse complement.
ATCATCCACACAAACTCCATTACATACTATTATACGTATTACATACACTTTTATGAGATAAAGTAGTAAGTAGACATAAAATTTACCCAAGAAATCAGACACCGGACAATGTTCCTGTAAGAGAAAATATATAAACGTTTAAAAACTTATAAAACAAATATCGAGCTACAAAAAAAAAAAAAAAAAAAAAAAGTCGAACTGGATTTTTAAGCGCCACTATCCGTGATCTATAACTGACACCAACTTAATCAGAATGACTCTCAATTTTCCTATAATAACCATATAATACCTGAGAAAACATAACTTAAAAAATCATACAAAAATATATAGAAACATCTAAGCTCATCACTCTTAAAAAAAAAAAAAAAAAACTAATTTTTTTTTAATACAAGATAGAACTATTCATTTCGGCTTATATTTGATTTCATATATACTTTTATCGATAGAAAGTTTAAATGCAGTAAGTATTAATCACCAGCTATTAATGAGCAAAATATTCTTTCAGATACCACTGATATTGTGACTGAGTTATATGCTTATATATATATATATATATATATATATATGTGTGTGTGTGTGTGTGTGTGTGTGTCTGTGTGCGTGTATATATATATATATTCGGATTTTTAAAGTTAGAATAAATATTCCCATAATTTACATTAGTATAAATGTTTTTAATCTATTTTTATTACATAAATATAAATGTTATAAAACTAGAAGAAAATTGAATGACAAGTTTTAAACCTAAAATTAAAAACAATATTTTCTTTGAATTTTTTTTCTTATATGAAAGAAAAATTAATCAAATATTTTTGTGTATTTTTTTCAAATGAGTAATTTCTTATAAATGAATTTTTTATCCTCATATTAAAGCATTTCATCTTCTTACAGCATTATATATAAAGAGCTAGTTGTCCATTTACCGGCTACTTTATTAATATATTGTCTGTACAATTGCCAGGATCAATAGTTATTATATATATAAAGTAAAGGAAGTTAATACTACGACTTCACGGCGTTTGATTTTTCCATATCGATAATTTCATAGTTAACAATTATTTCAACAATTACTGTTAAAATGAAACTTATATACATATTGCATATATTCCATATTATTAAAACATCTGGTATGAAGAAATAGCATTCTTTACGCAGCATCTAGGCTTCCTCTACCTCATAACTCCAAAATAAAAATGTATTAAAGGGAAAAAACATTCTTTCATAAAATAAGCAAGAAAATGTCATTAACTAAATAAATTTGTTTCTAAAATAAATAAAATAAAACCTTTCACACTTAGCATCAACAAATGAGAAAATTCTTTATCTTCTCACAGTCACTTAACATAAAGAAAGTGAAAAACAGATAGTGAGTAAATATCATTAAACTACAAAAAAAAAATCAAATTGAAGGCGATTGTTTGTAGGTTTCTTTTTCACTTTTTAGATATTTACGCTATTAGATGTTTTAGGTAATTAACTTAAGGAAAGGTATTCCATTCTTGTGATGTGGATAATTTTAGGGGCTTGTTTGTTTTCCTAGAAAATATTATTCCGTAAATTAAGAGTACGCACTTGGATAATGCACGCTACTGTTCATTATAAACAGTAATTTTATGAATTATTTAAATATATATATATATATATATACTGATGACAGCATTTTTTTAAATCTTTATTCGATTTGCATTTATTCCACAGCAATGTGCATATACAAGGTGACCAAAAATCTTAAACGTATACTATTTTAAACGTATATACATTTTTTAAAAATATAAAAGTAAGAAATTGACGTAGGAGTGTGCTGTTTATAGAACAATGTTTTTTACAATAAAAATTTTTGTTTCGGCAAATAAAACAGTTTTGTTAGTAAATGGTGCTGTACCATAAAAAAAAAGAAAAGAAAAGGAAAGGAAAAAGAAAGAAAGAAAGAAAAAAAAAACCCCATCAAAATCAAAAAACCGGCAATTGAGGAGTATTCGTTTTGTAAAACTAATGATAATAATTAAATATATATGAATTTTATACCTTAAACACATCCAAACAAAAATTCAGTTTTGCCAAAATCCTTGCTAGCATCAGTTCTAGCAGATAGTGGATACCATGCCTTCATAGTTCAAACGCTGGTTATGTGCAATACGCGTTAAATTACTGGTTACATGTGTTACACGTTGAATTAGAGATCATGTGTTATTCACATCTTAATTACTTGAGTATGCCAGCCACATGAGAAGCACATATTTTGACCTTTAACCCTTTAACATGTATTGGTTTCGCACCGTAAACAGAAAGTTACAAATATGTAACATGTTTTGAGTGTATTTTTTCTTGATTCAGTTCGTTTCTAAACAACAAAAGGTGTTTCAAAGACAGTCATGTACAAAAATCTCGTTAAATTTCTTAGTGAGAGCGACGTTATTCACTCGTGCCTACTACTTCTTTTCCCCTTTGGTGAAGGACCACGTTAATTTTTTTACCTGAAGAAACTGTCACGCCTTTTTTTTTTACAATTTACAGTATTTACTTACAAAGTTTTTTATTTATTAAATATTTTTTTTTGTATTTAATGGGGTTAACAGACAGATATTTCAAACATTTTTTTTTTTTTCCCTTAATGTACTTTTTATCAGATATGTGTGTAATATCCATTTTTAAATGAGTTTAACAATTTTCAAAATAAAATATGTAGGGATCTTTAAAAAGTTAGTATCATAACAAGAAATCAAGATCGTTTAAATTTTAAGAGATTAGGGAAAAATATAAGAAATATTCTATAAACCAAACACAGGAACGACATCAGCGCCATCCTATGCAACAATTTCAGTATATACACACATATATACACACATATATATGTATATATATATATATATATATATATATATATATTGAAATAGTCTGTATATCCTGTATTAGTCTTAAAGTTTTAAAAAATATTATGTTTACCCAAATAAACAGAATTAAAATGATTTGCAATAAAAATTTAGACCTGAATCTGGCTATGAAAAATCTCAAAAATGTACTAACTGTTAACCGGTATCCTGTTATTTTAATCAATAAACATTTCAGTATTCTTGATGAAAATCCCACTTAAGTTTTGTTGTTCCATTTTGGGCGACATTTAAGTGCTGGTAAGATGCCCTACTAGCTGAAGCGGGTTCAATGTTTATAATGGGGGGTGGTTTTCAATTTTCTATATAGTAATGACTACTCCAGTTTGTCCATGCATGTATGTATATATTATTGTATTATTTATATTATTGTATTTTATATTGATGTATTATATTTTGTGCTTGATTTCTGAATTTAATTGCTTTTTATGCTTTGTATTAATTAAAATTCGTTTGCTGTATGGTCTTGCTTCCATCTGTGAGAATTTGGGGGCTAGAAACGTATTTTTTGGAGCTCCTGTGATGAAGGCCCTCGTGTGTTTTGGGATTAATTTTTTATCCGGCATTAATTTGTTTGCTTATATATAATATATATATATATATATATAATCTCGTATACCCTTACTTAGTTTTATATCAAATTAGAATGTGCCAAGAACTCTTATACCACGTTTCATATTATTTCTTTTTTATAATAACTATTCAAAAAACGCATTTTCTATATGCATTTTAATACAAGTTTGTAGTAACTTTCCAAAAAACTTAAACAGTACTATAGAGAAATTCGTAATATTCATTAATAAATTAATAATATGATTGAAATTTTAATAATTATAACTTTTAATTTCTTTATTTTTTACATTCCAGGTTTAAAAAATAAAAATTTTTAGAAACTATTTAAATAATTTCAGATTTTTATATCGTGAGTAAAGAGAAAATTCCATAAATATTTCTCTTTCTTTCATAGAGACCTAAGTAATATAAAAAAGATCGTGATTTATCGCTGCTTTCAATCTGTGCAACAGGAAGAAACAGAAAAAAAAATAACTAAAAGAAACTTTTTAAATAATATGAATTTTGTACTTTTCATTTCATCGAATATAAAGTATTTGCGATTTTCATTTTTTATTGGTTAAAAGCCAAATCATAAGACTCGAATGAAACTTTTTTGCTTCTTTATAAAATTTAAAGAAAGATTTATTAGAGCAGAAATATATTTTTAAATGATAAAATTTTCAGGATGAATTTTTTTTTCCAGAAATAAATTCCCAGACGGCATCATTTTTTTTTTTTTCATTTTGTAACAAATGCACTAAAAATACACATTTAAATATAAAGATATACTATATAGTGATTTTATTTTAAAATATTTTAAATATTTAAAAATATATATATTAGTGTGTCGTGTTTATTTTAAATTCTAAAATTTTAAGTACAATATGTGTAAATAGATGTTGTGTTTCTTGGTTTTTGTTTAAGAAATCACGTAAAATATCAGAAAGAATTGTTAAGCAAAATCTAAACTAAAAAATATTCTGTTGCTCAAAAAATATATGTTAAAATTCCGAAATTTTATTTATTTCCCATACTACATATGTAAAAAATAACTCATAAATTTGTTACAAATATGTTACAAATATATTATGCATTGACGTAACTATAATATATAAATCGTGAATTTAAATAATATAGATTTTGATGAGATTAATTGGGTAAAAATATTTCTTTTTAAATTCATCACTTATTTTTACTTAAAAAAAAAAAAGAAAGGCTAAATAAGTAAAATATGTTTACTGCATTTATTCAATGGACTTATTTCTATGACATTTAGCATGTTTTTATTCACATTTAATAAAAACTAACTAGTTAAACTATTTTTTTGTCTTATTTAAGACCCATTTTACTCCTTGGATGGTATAAAATGAGTAATGATTAAAAAAAAAAAAAAAAAAAAAAAAAAAAAGATTATCGGTATCCCAAAATTAATGAAAAAAATTATTGTTGCGTATTTGGGGGTTCGTGAGTTGTCCGAGAATGAAAGGCGAAACTTACAAAAATTCAGTAATTTATTCACAGAAAGTTCTAGAAAAATACAGGTCTATAAATCAAGTATCAGCTTCAATTCAACCAGTAAACACAGCTTAAACAACAGCTGTCAATAGAAAATCCACAGTACAAACGGTATAGCAATAACACATAAAGCAAGTCTCTTTCAAAGAGGCTCAAAGCAATGCAAGCATTAGCGGAAGCTCGCTGAGAACTGAAGTACCCTCGGCGAAGAAACGTCACTTTTATACTCCTCTAGAAAAGTGTGGAAAATTCCAGAAATTTCCTTATCTCATCAGCCAATGAGAGTAGAGCTTCCATATTTGGAATGTCCCTAATAACGATTTTCTCGCCAAGGTAGCCAAAAAAATCGTCAAAGAGGGAAAGAGTCGCCCAAAATTTCGCCAAATTCATTACTTGCCTAATTGGAGCTTTTCAACGCGTTTTTAACGGAAAATTAGGCTATTTTAACACTAAAAAGACTTGAAATCAACAAAATTAGCATTTTATCAACTTACTAAGCCTCTTTGAAAGATTTTATACAAAAATAAATACAATTATTTACAATTCCGTAACAGTATTTTGTTTCAAAACAAGAAGGAATTAAAGTTTCAATACTTACAATTTTTATCCAAAACCCATAATACTGGGCTTATGCCGCGGTTCCTTTTAAATTTTAATATGCGATATCATTATTAAATCTGTGTTATCATTTTATATTATTCACCAAATGTTGACAGTTTTAGATAATTCTTATGAAATTTCATTAGTCCTTGTCAATAATCTTCCCATCAATTCCTTTAATTGAAATGCATACAGTCGCCAGGAAAATTATTGAAGCACTAGTAATAATTCCTACTTAAAACGTAAGCACATAATACTGTTTTGTTAGATATATATTCGTCAATTCACGACCTTAGTCTTATACTGTTTATTAAAAAAAAAAGTTGATAATAAAAATTAGCGATCAAACTAAAATTAAATTAATAAATAAATAATAATAATAATTGTTCTTAAATAATTTCACTGACTACTGTACATAATTATCTAACAATATTTCAGGCAAATTCAAACTGAACATTAACCTAAAGATGGATTTCATATAATTAAGATTTAATGTAAAAGGTATTTAATTTAATTTAATTTTATTTATCTTGTGAATTCTCGCCAATTATATTTTAAACACAAAACTTTTTTTTCTTAACCTGCAGTGATATTTTTCGTTTAAAAGACGTTTTGCTGCAACTGCTTCAGTCATCAACATTCAACTTTACATTGTAATTGTTTCTGTTATCGCATGGCATCGTATAAAAGTCTTTTGGTTCTTATGAAAAAGTTTTTAACCCTACAAGGCACCCAGTTCCAAATGTGGAACACCGACTTTAATCGTTCCTATAGCTATAAAACTATTAGTAGCGACATCTCTTGACATCTTGATAGAAGCTACTGACATTTAACAATGTACTAATACGAATCTTTACCTAAAGATGTCGTTCGTGTTTTTGTTATAGTGCACTCAGTGTGAAATTTGAATGAAAGTGATACGTTAGTCTTTTGTCTGAATTCAAAAATAAAAAAAGAGTAGTTATTGAAGAATTTTGACTCGAAAAAAATACTGTGTGTTATAACGAAGTGTATATTTTGCAGAGGTAAGTTGTTTTTTATATTACAATAGTAAACGTATTAGTAAATCATATTTTTATGTATGTTCCACATACGGTACGTTAAGCTTTAGTGTCCATTTTTACTTATACGTACTTACGATAACTTTCCTTGTCAATACTTTGATTTTATTGCAGATAATGTCGCGAAGAAGATTGCGTGATGAAGATATTGAGGGTTTCTTGAATATTCCTTCTGGAAGTGAAGATGAACAAGATTTTTCTGACGCTGAAAGTGATGATGACAACGAAAAAAATTCAGTCCATCCAAAACTTTTTAAACGAGCCACTTAGCGACGTGGAAACTTCCTTATCTCCGCAGAGACATCAGTGTTCGTCTCCCGTCAACGAGGTTCTTACGAATATTGAAACTCGTCAGCCAGAAATATCAGACCCTCAGCCTAGTACATCAGTAATGACTTCAGGGACAACTACAGGTACCATTAACACAATCTCGGGCACCTAGACGATCATCGAAGAATTAAAATTAAAAATTATTCTTTGATAATTATTATACGTCGCCAGAGTTGATTGCTTATTTGGCCAAAGAGGGAATACAGTCGCTGGGAACTGTCAACAAAGGTCGCTAAGGAAAAGACCTCAAAATACCTTCCATAAAAGACGTAAAAAAGCAAAAGGTTCAGAGAGGTTATCCAGAGCAATGGCTAGCAAATTGTGATAATACAGATATTGTCACCGTTATGTGGTACGATAACAAACCAGTCGTTTTATCATCGTCTTTTGTGGGTCAAGAGCCAATAGAAACAGCAAGAAGATACTGAAAGAAACAGAAAAAGTATATACAAGTGGATTGCCCCCAAATAATCAAAACATATAACCAGCATATGGGTGGTGTGGACCTCCTAGATTCGTTCCTAAGGAAATATAAAATAAAAATTAGGACCAGAAAATGGTACTTGAGGCTATTTTATCATCTTCTTGATGCAACTCTTATCAATTGCTGGTTATTGTACGGCGAGCAGCAGCATACGCCAACCCCAATGAAACAGAAGGACTTGAAATTTGAAGTAGGGAAAAGTTTATGCATGTTTGGGCTATCGATAAACAAAAAGAGAGGTAGACCAAGTTTATCTGATGAAATTGAAAGTAAAAGGCATAAGACAATTACATAATCCTACCTCCTCGTGATGTCAGACGTGATTGGTTTGAGCATTTCCTGTTTGGGTGAAAAAAGACAACGATGCAAATATCCTGATTCCAAAGGAAAAACATTCGTATCTTGTGACAAATGTCGCATAGAACTTTGCCTAAATAAATATAATAATTGTTTTAGATCTTTTCAACAATAAAAAAATAACAAATTTATTATATTAGTTATATGATTTTGTTTATTATACATTGCAATACATAAAAAAGTAAAATATATAATAGTTATTTCATTTTGTTTAAAATAATAAGTCACTAATTGAAAAAAATTCAAATAGGAAACTATTTTCAAAACAATTCAATTGTACTAGTTTAATACCAAAAAGTATAGTTAAGGCTCAGTGTACCGTATGCGGAACTGAAATAAAAAGTTGATTTTTCCGTAAAATATGGTCTTATTTTTATTTTTATAAGTTTTTCCTATCTTCTGATCACTAATTACAACCTATATATTTTTGTCACGCACAAAAAAAAAAATTGAGCCTTGTAGGGTTAAGATGACACAAATAAAACACTTTAAATTAGAAGACTATGCACTTCGATATTCCATTACTATTCCGACCGAAAAGTCTAATGCATTGTATACAGTTTTACTTATGTATTTCTCTGTTAGTGTGATTATTTTTTAAACAGTTTGTTAACAGAATATATTATTGTTTCTTTAATTTTTTTATGATACAGTCATTCTTTAAATTTACAGAAATACGTTTAAGCAAACAAAGGTAAGTAATTTTGGACACTATTTAAAGGCTACTCTCTGTATACAATGTTGTGTACCAGCGAAAGAGCGGTTCTGTGCTCAAAGATGGAAGACGTGACGTACCGGGTTCCATTTTAGCTTGTGCTCGTCGGCCCAGCCTTTCTCTGTTTTCCGTGGTTTTCACCGAAACTAGCGTAAATACGGACTAGGACCCCTTAGAATGACCCCCACCCACTGAAGGCACCTTCCCGGCTGATGATGATAGGTAGTAACAACGTCTAGTTTATAATAGAACACTTTGATATTGTGCTTAAGGAGTCGTCTTTTATCCCTTCCCCCCATCCCTGTTTCTTCCGCTCACCCTAATGCATTTAAAATAGCTCTTTTTCTCTCTTATATTTTTCGTGCCATTAATTATACCTCTTTTTAGTTTAACGAAAAAAAATAATAATAATAAAGTTATTCACTTAGGTATTAACGCTGGGTATAGTAAAAATACTATTTCAAAAATTATCAATGGGGTCAAAAATAAAATCTATAATAAAACTAGTATTAACCAAAATCCTAAAATTAAATATACCAATAGTCTACCTTTCTGTGGTGAATTAAAAAAATTTAAACACTTTATTCTACTTAAATTTAATCTACTCATTCCTTTCTCCTCCCCCTGTACTATTAAAAACTTAGTTGTTAATGACCGGGATATCAACAAACCTACTGGTGGGGTTCATAAAATCCCTATTAAATATAATGATGAAATTTTTTACTACATTGGGCAAACACGACGCGCGCTTAAAGCAAGAATAAATGAACACATTCGAAATGTTAAAGAGAAAAAAAAGCTCTATTCTAGTTGAGTTTCTTTATGAGCACCCTGAAGCTTTTCCTCTGTGGACCCAGGCCGAAGTAATTTCAGCCCCTCGTGACTTTCAAGAGTTTCTTATGACAGAAGCGGTAAATATTATCAAGTACAATTATTAACTCCAAGGATGCTGCATCGCTTCATAAAATATGGCACACGTTGTGCTCGTAAGATTATTGAAAATTGTATTGAAAACCGTTTTTCAAGTTTTTTACCATGTAGTTCCTGTGCGACGTTTTGTGGACAGAACTTTTTTTAAATTTAACCGTATTGAACTTCTCAATTATATATTGCTGACTACTATGTTACGCAAGTACAACTGATGATGCTATTTTGATAATAGCGAAAAGCTTTGTGTCTGGTTTTAATAAAAAAAAATTATCTACGTGTTTTTAAAACTGATTTTATACTTTTTTATATAATATGTGTACACGTGAAACGCTTTATAATTTTAAACTTTCAATAGTTTTTAATTTTAACTATATAATAAAAGCTGCACTAACATCATTTTTTCAAATAGCAACATCCATTTATATGTCATCACTTCCTACCAAGTTTAGAGAAACTTAGTGAAATATATTATAATTATTATTATTATTATTATTATTATTTACTTACACTGCATGTACTGATATCAAATTTTATGTGTTATTTAGTATTGTTGATTCTCCAGTTTCATATCAGGTAAAATAATAGAAACAATATTCAGGTAATTATTATTACTTTTTTTCCCCTAACTTTAAAAGGAAGTTGGAAAAAGGAGAGTATGGGTTAATAATTACAAAACTTTGAATAAAAACCATAAAATGTAATTTAAAGTTTTGTAATTATTGCTTTAAAACACTAGTTATGTGGCGCTTTCATATTAGAATCTAGATTAGCCTATGTAAAATCTCATTCTTAAAAAGCAAAGCATTATCATTTTTTACATTCTCTTAAACATAAGGTTGAGAAAGTATTGTTTTGGGGTCATTTTTTCGAAAATGAGGTTTTGTTATATTTGCACGTTTTGATGTTCCCTGAATTCGAATATCATCTTTTTAGTGGTTGGTAAGTGTGCGTGTGTGTGTGTGTGTTTGTCTGTTATCAGTATATATCAAGAACAAACAGCAGCAGAAAGTCCAAACATGGTATTCTAAATGTGCATGATATAGGGATGCTAATCTAAGCTTTTCGTTGAGATGAAGCAAATGGTTCGTGTACAGGGACACTCAAGAGAATTCATATACATTACGTCTATGGGGGAACTTGCAGGTTAAGTAGAGTTTAACATCTATAGACAGCACTAAACCAAGTGAAATGGATATATAGTTTTTATATCCATAAAACCATGTCTCATGTAGAATATGGTAGATAAATCATTCACTGTTCGTTTACAGGTATTCACAAAAGAAGTAGATTATAGTGCGACAATAGCTAAAAATAGATGGAAAGGTATTTCAGATTGTGCCGTGTATTATTACTGTAAGATTATGTTTATATGCACCATGTGGTCTGTACATAATATTTTAAAGATAAACAGGACTACAAACATTTAAGCGATAACATTATTTTTTATTGTTAGTGGATGTGATTTGCTATAATATTTTAACATGTCCAGGAAAGCTGCTCAGGTATTGAGATGAATTCCTCATAGGCTTATGGTATATAATGTATGTATTTAATCTAAATATTCGTCGCTTGTTTTTTGTATATTTACACGTTTTGAGGCTTCCTGATTACCGAATTCAAGTTTTTTTTTTTTTTTTTTTTTTTTTTTTTTTTTTTTTACGTTTGATCTTTGCCGGTGTCTCTTAGAGTAACTTAAAAACGAATAATTTGAGGAGATCTAAAAGCTGTATTTTCAAGTAGTTATACGTTTGTTGCTGGAAAATTTTGATCAAGACTGATAAGTTTCAAGGAATGTTGCGTGTGAAAGATGTCTGAATAATTTTAAGTGAACTTTTAATAACTGATTTAAATTCTATATAAATGTAGGTGCAGTAATGAAATAGAGGGTTGAGAAGGGCGGTAGAACACAGAATTAATTCTGATATAAATCTCTTCCAAAGACTAATTTGAATCGTCATAACAGTACAAGTTAATTTATTTCTTAATCTCCAACCTGTATTTATAATATTAAATTTCAGGGTAAGAGAAAGTCGTGTGAGTGACACACTAGAATATTTTTATTATTGTTTAGCTTGGAAATTCTTAAAAATTATACCCCTACACACATTATGTGCTTTTTACGTTTATTATGTTATATTGAAATTAATATTTTTAATTGTATATCATAAAGCGTCACAGTTAAACCGGAAATGTGTTTTGAAGAATATTGACATTAAGAATTAATATTTTGATAGACAAGTAAATGAGTAGAACATGAAATTGAATGAATATTTTAAAACCTTGTTACGCGTGAAACCATTTCAACTTGATAATGAATAAGAAGTTCTATTTACCCTGTATTATATTTATATTAAATAGATATGTAATTAGAGAAAAGTTACTACCACTTCATACCATGAATATAAAGTTTTATTTGTAATTTAGCGTTTAAGAAAGTTATGATCAATAAGTAAAATTAATAATTAAAAATATTTTCATTAAAGTAATATATTTAAATATTTAAATCGCATTCATATATTATTATGATTTATTTAGTTACAGTTTATAGTATTTTATGGCTGTTTGTTTTCTTAAGAAAAGCGTTTTATATATTAATATCGTTCAGCGAAATATAGAGCGTTATTTATATCTAAGCCTACGCCAAAAAAAGGACTGCATAAAAATGCGCAGTAAGATTTTTCAAGCATATCCTAGCACTAAAGCTATCTCAAGAGAAAAATAAGTTTCTCTCTCGTGGAAAATATTTTAAACATTTCACTTTTGATACCAGTAAAAACAGAAAAAAAAGTCAAAAATATTTTCCCCTGTTACAAAAGGGCTTGTTTCAAAAAGCAGTAATGTATTGTTGGCATGATACTGTGTGATAAGGGGTAAGCAGAAGAATAATGCGAGTTCATTTAAATAACATAAAGGTACGTTTTGGAGTTATAGAATTTAGAACTTTTCTCCACGGCTTCCGCTGCAGCATTTCCGTTTTGTTGTTTTCCAAGTCATTGTTTTTCCATATCTGTTTAAATTTAAAGGAAATATATTTCGTTCTAGAAAATTTTGTCAAAGTTTATCTTTTTTCTTTGAAGATTATTTACGACACAATAAAATGATATTTTACTGAAAAGTTTCAGTTACTTAATACATATTTGTTATTTTATATAATTTTAAAAATGTTATTTATTATAGTGTTTAAAATTTTCCTGTTCATTTGAAGAAAAATTCTTATATTTGCTAATCGGTATTATATTGGCGAAGATTATTCCAAATAAAATCACATTTAAACATACTACATATAGACTATTGATTATATAGATGTTTATCTTAAGTGTATGCATATCTTAAGTATTTGAATACGCAGTCTTATTTAAAATATATTCAATTTAGTAATACAATTTATACACTGTAAGAAATGAAAATCGTGTGATATTATAAAATAGAATTTTTTTTATTGTTTGTTATGTATTTTTACAGTGAAGTTAAAACATTTTTCATTAGTTTATTTTGATATATTTTATAAAATGCTTGTGTATTGCTTAAATTTAAAATATATTAATAAAAGTAATACTTTTATTTTTTGAAAAAATAATCAGTCAAATAATTTTAATTCTTAATTATTTTCACGTTTCAGCCTAACTCAATGAAATTACGCCAGAATTTAACAGTTTGAGTTTTTTATGTAAAATATGTTTGAATTTCTAAATTTATTAAAATATTCGAATATCATTGAATAGTATTTTTAAATGTCTTGCTTTTGTAATTTATTATATATATATATATATATATATATATATATATAATTGTTTGGTGCTACTTAGATTTTCAGCGTAAGAAGAAAATACTTATTTTGTAATAAATTTCATTTTGATTTTAAAAGATATTGAAACTGGAAGTGCTCTGTAAATCCCACAATACCACAAATTTAAAATTCTTAGTATATATATATATATATATATATATATATATATAATGTTCGAATTATCCATATTGCGTAAAAACTAAATGGTAAATATCATTAAAAACAATATTTAGTTTTTAAACTCATGGCTAACTTTATATCTCATGCAACCATATACTGTTAAAAATGTTATTCTAGGTTGAACCAAAACATGGTGTAGAGTAGCTGTAACTGTGAGATGGTGAAATATTTTCCATGATTTGTTACCTTGGTTCTTCCAATGTTCGGTGCTATAAATAATCTAACCATAAGATGATGTGATCTTTTACTATAATTTGGTGATTTTTTCAACAAGATGTACCAAATCGTGGTAGAAGGTATCATCATTGCATGGTTACAGTTACTGTAGTACCAAGTTTTGGTTCAACCTTGCATATTTCAATTACTCTTATATCAAATTTTCATTAAACCTTGAGCTGATTTTTTTTAACAATGCAGTTCTACTGTGGTCATACTATACCTAGTAAACATATAAGTACGTACTGATAACAGATGTATAAGATTTGTCAGCTATGTCGATTTTCTTGTAAGCAGTGTCTGAACTCTAATAAAAAAGGTAATTTTGCACAGTATAGCATAATTATCAAATAATTGTTATCAGATAGGTATTATGCAACTGGCAGTTTTACGAGGCGCCAATAATGTATCGAACGACGTGCGTTGTTCATCTGATATCCGATATATAATATTTTTTTAACATTGGGCATAAAGAATGGAAATTCTACCGATACTGTATCTCAATTCGCTCTCGGTTTTGTTCACAACATCACTAAATATATATAAATAAAGATAAATAGTGCAAAATCATACATATTTGTATACGGTAAATTATGACCAGGAAAGACAATAACGACACGTTCAAACTTACAACTATATGTATCGAAAAATAAATCTAAAATGGTAAGTAAGGGGTATCGGGGAAATGAGCCAGGCACTTTTTTTTATCAATTTCGTACGGCGATTTCGAAACTCGCATACATTTTTCATGATTATGTATCGGAACTATCACTGATGTTTGAAGTTGTGTCGGTTATCAGGAAGCAGGTTAATAACAATTTCACGTATTTAAAATTCTTATGCAAAACTTTCTGAATAGCAAACTGAATCGCAAACTTTCGACACAGAAATATTACGATTAGCTGGCATCAGAATAACATATTACGTGTCGAGCGAATAATGTATTTTTGACACCAGTATGACATTTATGTACCTTCTGGAAAAATATACCTCTATATCTAAAGAAATAAAGAAACCACCATTAATTATATTTTCTTAATGTAATTTTTTATAATTTTAATGCGTGTTTTTTCAAAAAAAAATGTCGAAATAGATTTATTTGTAATATTTACATTAGGAATTTTAGCAAGCATATTTATTGAAAACCATTAAACAAAGAAACAAAATGTTAGAAAACTTATTAAATTTTCGCTTATTCAGGTGTCGCATATCGTAAGTAAATAATCCTTCTTCCAAAATCTTTTTATGGATTATCTCACATCGTAGCACTTGTAATTAGTATTATTTTATACCGCATTTAAAAAAATTCTGTAGCTTCTATGTTTGTTTTATTTAAGAATCTAAAGATTGTTTAAGAAATAAAATGAATAAAGTAATACATAAACTAATTTTTGTTCAAAAAATATATAATTTAATCATACATACATCTAAAAATAACGATTCTACCATTAATTTACTCTACTTAATATAATTTTCATAATTTTAATTTCCGCTATACGTGTTTAAAAAAAAAAAAAAAAAAAAAAAAAAAAAAAGTGACTAAATAGATTTATTTGCAATTTCTACATTAGGAATTTCAGTAAACATAATTTTGCGGAAGCCATTAATCAAAGAAACATAAATTCTAGAAAAAATTTAATGTATTTTCACTTATATTAATTCAGTGTTGCATATCGTAAGTGAATAGTTCTTCACCCGAAATCTGTTTATGAGTTATCTCACATTAATATAACTTGACGGAAATTAAAGAAGGGGATGCTAATGGAGTTAAACCTTCAAATGGATTGAGTTTTACTAGCGTAATGTATTTTCCTCTATCACCTTTTATTTCGAAAAACAATTGTAAAAATTAATGAACATTTGTTATTTGTATCTCATTTGGAAGTTTTGATAAAAATACATATTTTAATAGATTTCTCTGTAATAGTATGTTATAGAAATTTCCTCGTTTGCATAAATAACAAAAGACAAAATAAATAAATGAAGTTTTTAATTATTTCTGTTTATATATTAAAAAACAATATTTTATTTTTTCAGAAAATTGTGGAATTGGATAATACAAAAAATCAACTTTGCTTAAAATCTGTTAAACATTTACACAATTTAATGTAATTGCTGGCCAATGACAAGTATTTTACATAATTTTTAAATATCCTGTTCCAAAATTAAGTCAAATTATATCTGAATTAACAATATTCATTAACATATGTTTATTAATCGTACGCTATTTACGAATAATATATTAATGGTGTAAATTTGTGTCACTAAAAATATTGTTTTTGTTATAAAAATTCAGGTGATCTCAACTGTTATCACCCAATCCACCTAGTAAAATTTTCACGTAGTAGAATAGCTCACTAATATGGACAGAATTTGCAGTACTGGCCAAGCGCATTGGAAGAATAAATTTATTTTTTGATTTTTAATATCAACCCAACAAACACAAGCCTTTCGGAATCAAGTCGGACCTCGGTCGGCACTATCGGTTTACTGTCGGCAAAGGCGCACTGCTGTCGACGGTTAATCAATAGAATACCGGCAACCGGCAGTAGGAAGCAATGTCGGTTGCTGTTACCGGACCGCTTACGGCTAAAAATCGGTAAACCATTTCTATCGGCATACGATACTGGGCCTATATCTGATATCCGGTAGTGGCCCGAAAAAAATGTGCCAACGTCGGTCCAATTTTGGGACAGTTTGCTTCGAGTTTGAATTTTTAAATTTAATATTCAAAAATAAATAAATAAATAAATAAATAAGCTTATTTTTTATTATTTTTTAACTTTTACTTTTGTCATAAATGTTGAAAATGTTTAGTATAACAGAAGCATTTATTTGTCATAATAATAATATTATTATTAATAACAATATTATTATTATTAATAACAATAATACTATTAAATATAAAACAATTATTTAAATGAAATTGAAATAAATACTATTAAATAATTCATTTATTTGAAATACCAAAGAAAGAATGTATATTTTTTCATCCTTTTCATTAAAAATAAAGTAATAATAATATTAATATTAAATAAATAAATAAAAATGCTGTAAAATGTACATTTTGAGCATAATTTAAATATTAAATAGCTTTTTTAATGTGTATATAATATGTATTGTTTAATAAAAATATTTAATCTGTAGAAATTGTTTAAATTATAATATTTTCATTAAACAATACACATTCATATCATACTCTATAAATTATTTGATCTGAAGCACAACTCAAAAATTAAAATCAATTTCACTGGATATTTAAAACCCATAACTTCAAAAGTTCAAAATTTCTTCACTAGATGGCAGCTCTATTTTTTTCAGAATCATGCGTATGTAATTATACATGCTCATTTCATTTTGTTTACTGCAGTTTAAAGATGTTGCTGTAAATGCATTTATTGATATATATATATATATATATATTATGATTTTTCTTTCAGTTTTTATCGAACGGTCTTTGTAAAATATTTATTTTTATAAAAATTAGCATGAAAACAATTTACAGATTAGAAATTTTCAGCATACATTTTCGCATAATGAAGTAAAATGAAATAAACAAACTGTTTAGAGTTTATTTAAGATCGTCTGTGCGAAAATTAAAATAAATGAGTGCAATGTATCCTAAAAATTTAAATATAATATTGGTCGTCCTATGGCTATAACTTTTGGATACCGATTTATATGTATATACATTAGGGTACATCGAAAAATACTCTTTTTTTTTATTATATCATAACGACCAAAAGTTGTATTTTAGCTTGAATAAGAAAAATATTATATTTCAGAACTTTTTAAATATATCTTGAGGGTCCACTTGTAATGTTTGGTTTGCTACATCAACTTGAACTTCTGTTTCGTTCATGACTACCAGTAGTGTGAATAGTAATGGAGAGAACCAGATACTTTAACACATTAACTTTTATTTTACTTATAGAGGAAAGGAAGGGTTCAGGACGTGTAAGAACTCGTAAATAGAACTTAAATATACAATAATGCAGTTTAGAGTATATTGAAAACTTTTTTTACCACTATAGCAGCTTGCGATATCACCAGCTGTCACTCGAGAACTTTAATGCTTCACAAAGAAGAACTATCTTCGGCCGAACAATTTTTAAATCACTTTCTAAAAAAAACTTTCTAACACTCCATCAAAAAACACACTATATCAAGAAAACGACAAACAACCCAAGTGCTCCGTTAAGCACTCTATTTAAAGTCCTTACATTTAAAAAATGATTCACTTCATTTTATATTAAAATACTTTTATAACTACTCAAATTCAATTCTTACTCACCTTTCGTAATCTACGTACATCCTGTTCTTAAATTGTGAAACTACCTAACCAGTATATACAGACACTCCATTCAAACCCAAATGCACCTCACTCGACACTTCCAACCAGATATCTACCACATAATATCTCCAATATATCCTGGATCCAGTAGAGACCTTTACATACTCAACAGAACATTTTACCTCAACTAGACATTATCACTTTAGACTACTTTCAATACTAAATTCAACCGGCGACCTTTAGCTTCTCAACCCAATATTTTAACTCACCACAAACATTTCTAATCTCCTCCAATACTGCATTCCATTGGAGACCTTTACTTTCTCAACTTGACGCCACACATATCTCACACACTTTTGTTGTAAACTTTCAAAAATTCTAATAATTAATTTTCTCTATATTTTTTTATAATTAATATATAAATGACTGTCCGTGTATGTAATAGCAAAAAAAAAAAAAAAAAAAAAACCTGTTTATATAAATGTTATTTAAAGGCTGGTTAAAGTATCTTGTGGGTCCACAGTTGCATCAAAATTGTCATAAAATTCGAAAATTTAAGTATTTTAATATTAGTTTTTTTTTAAATATTAAAATACTTAACTTTTCGAATATTATGACAATTTTGATGCAACTGTGGACCCAATACTTTAATAATAGTTTTGCTGCAAAGACGGTGTTGTGGTTAGCATTCCTAACTACTACACGGTTGGGCCTGAGTTCGAATCCCATAGAAAGCATGGATGTGTTGGCCTTGTTAGGGGTGGCGATGACCATCCATTGGGTGCCCCTTCACAAATGGTCATCAATTCGGCGACCAGTAACCAATTCTTGTGGCATGTGTGCCGCGCCATTAGAAATAAGTATCTTTCATAATATAAAATAACGAAAAAACAATACAAATGCATGCTTAAGTGCAAATTTAGTGTGGTGTGCCCGCATCTTTTAACCACTATTTTTGAATAGCATTTTTATGATATTTATCTGCAATTAAATACGACAGATAAGGGGAACCAGGGAAACTTGACACAGTTTTGGTTTTCATTTTTTTATATTTTTTGTATAACAGTTGGGGCAAAATAAAAAATATGAGAAAATAGTCTGTTGATTTGTACATATGGTACCTGTAAATGATAGCATAGTTCTTACTAGAAATGGTGGGGAAAAAATTAAGTTAGCACATGGGCCAAGTGTCCATATGCCTAGGGGCACTTCATCCCCTACTTAGAGGGACATGACCCCTCTCGTGAAAGTGAGAAAATTCATAGTTATTGAAAGAAAAAAAAACAGGTTTTGTGATTTAAAAATTTTCTAGTTTTATTTTGCAGAAGATATTAATTAATTAATTATTATTATTAATAATAATAATAATATATATATATATATTACATTATATATATATATATATATATATACGTGTCCCGTCAAATAAGCGCAAGACAAAACAGCCCCGAAAAAAAAGCTCCGACAAAACAGCCCCAGACAAAATAGCCCCAGACAAAATAGCCCCAAGACAAAAGAGCCCTGACAAAATAGCCCCCAACAAAACAGCCCCCGGCAAAAGAGCCCCGACAAAAGAGCCCCGACAAAATTACCCCCGACAAAATAGCCCCCTGACAAAACAGCCCCGACAAAAAAGCCCCGACAAAAAAAACCCGACAAAATAGCCCCCGACAAAACAGCCCTTGATAAAACAGCCCCCGACAAAACAGCCGCCCTCGACAAAACAGTCCCGACAGAATAGCCCCCGTCAAAATAGCCCCGACAAAAGTACATCTACAAAAGAGCCTGACAAGAAGCCCCCGAGAAAATTTGTATGTATCTTTCTTTGTACATGGAAAATCTTCTGACAATCATATCTCCAGATAAAAAAAGAAAAAAAAGATAGAACTACGAAACTTCATAATTGAGGAAGGTCTGGTGTACATATGATTTTTCGAACTTTTGGTGAAAATTGGATAACCGGAATTGTGTCATATAGAATTTTGAGAATCAAAGAAAAATACAGCGTATTAGCGCCACCTATCGACGTATACACAAAATTCCTAAATATAGGTAGGGAAAAATGGTGCACTTACACAACAGATTTTGATGTGTAGTATTTCATAAGCAAGGAAAATTCTGAGAAATTTACAACATAAAAACGCCACCTTCCGACCGATAACAAGCAACATTTCGTGTAATATTCACAGAATTTTAAAAATGATGCAGTTATGCCCATTAGATTTTAAGATAAACCTTTTCATAAACAACAAAAAAAAAAAAAATGACAGCATATCAGCATCAGCGCTACCTTTCGGCCAATATAAACACAAATTTAAACAAAATTGACAACGTAACTACACCACCTTTCAGCCCATATACACACAATTTTAAAATCCAGTAAGGAAAACAATAGTGGTGTTATGCATATTAGATTTTGAGTCATGGCTTTTTTAAAACAAGGAAAATTAGAGCATAGCAGAACCAACTTTCGGCTGGTATTCACGCAAATTATAACGTGAGAAAGCAAATTAAGCGACGGATACTTTTTAAATGTATATAATGTTCAATAGAAGCTGAGATATAGTCTCAGTTTAAATGGTGGAATAAGCAGAAGAATAGCGCCACCTTCCTGATGATAAACACGAAAATATAATCAAGATAAATTATTTTATACACACAAATTTTAAAAAGTTTCTTTATTTTTTATTTTTTTTTAGTTGGTTTTGTTGTTGTTAATGCTTAAAATAACACAAGATTAAATTATTTCAGCGGAGCATAACACTGACGTCTGCCGTCGATGTACACATAAAGTTGAAGTGGTTGCTGATTGAATACTTTTTATCTTAAAATAAAATTATGCAATTATAACTTTTTTTAATTATTATCGAAGTGTAAAGTTATTTGGAAGATAGGTTAAGAGACAGTAGGCCCCAAGTGGGAGTTGACCAATGTCCTCAGAATAAATGAGTTTAATCGCTGCATGAAAGCTCACCTGTTTGGTGATGTATCACAGAAGTTAGTCAAGTATTGTTAAATCAAGTATTGTTAAATTCTGCTTAATGGTTTAGTTACAGCGACCAGAACTTTTTCTGACACAGACAGATATCTCGAAATGTGTAAATTCATAGAAAAACTTAAATAAAAAATTTTCAGGAATATTTTATTCCCTATTTAGGTGTATATAAAAGAAAATAACAAATCCACATTTAAAAAAATAGTCATTTACAATTTACCAAAATACATTATGTTTTACATTAAATAATTGCAAGATAAAAAGAACTTTTTATGTACCACGTTTTTAAATTTTTCTGTTGAATCATATAAATACACCTGACAGCTTTTATAATTTATTTCGGAGTATTGTTAGCCTCACACTTTATTCACACCAGTATATTTTAAAAGCACTTTTCTTCTTATTTCATCGTAATTACATATTGATGAAAATTTCTCCAAAATCCTACTGGTGTGAAAAAAGGGCGGAGCTAACAGTACACCGGAATAAATTATAAAATTTCCAGGCATGTATAAACACTACCGAAGGCAGCGGGGACCCATAATAATTGGCTGAAAGTAATAAAAAAATGCATTGTCATCGTGTTCTGAGCTTTTCTAAAAGTTTCAAATTTCTAGTTAGTCGGGATAGAGGTCTGCACGGGCCGAAATTTTGAGGGCCAAGCCCCTCCCGGCCCGTTTCAAAAATATGTTTAATAACAAAATAAATAAATAAATAAATAAATAAATAAATAAAAATAAAATAAATGCATGCCTTTCTATGAAAAAGATTTTTAGTATGTGTTTTGCAGAGATTTTATATAGCCAAGTAATAGAATGTCCATTAACAAAGTTGCTGAACTTTTACAAGATAATTATATATAAACAGAAATTAATTATTAAAGACGTACAAAAAGGACAAAGGACGACAGAAAATCAAATCGAAAATATTAGCATTCATCAAACAATATAGGAAGGTATTTATAATAATTAATACTACTAAAAATGTACTTTACACCATTTCCTCTTATATACCGTAATGTATCTGAATCTTTCATGTGATCCGATAAGCAAAACTTTAATGCTAATCCAACCATATTAAATAGAAAAGATTCTTTTGCACATGCTAGAAATGATGCTACTTTCATCCAGTGCACAAGAGAAAAGAAAAAGGAGCTTTCGCAAAAAAAGTTACAGTGAAATGATATTTATTGCCTTTATACCACCTGAACTCGTCAGACCATAGGACACAAAGCCTTATACACAGTAACTATCTAATTTCATTTATTTGTATATGTGTGCAAACAAGTAATGACATGCAAACTCTTTTGAATAAAAAACCACCTAATATTACATTAAATGAAATATATTAATTTCGAGACATGCTAAAAGTATTTGCGGAAAATCAAATCTCAAACAGGAACACTAATATTTATTTTAATTGAAGCTACAGACATTTTTTTTAACAAAATAAAATTTTATGTGATATACAAGCCTGTAAAATTATGTAAAATATATGACTGAAGAAATATTTTATCATTTTCCTTTTCTTTGATTAGCGAGGAAATTCCATTTTCCTTGATTAGCGGCCCGAGTATATACAAAATCACTGAGCCCGGCCCGGCCCGAGAGCAAATTGAAAAATTCGGCCCGAACTCGACCGGTGCAGATCTTTAAGTCGGGAAGTTATATGATTATTGAATCACAAAAACGCTACCGAAGGCAGCGGAGACCCGTAAAAATTGGCTAAAATTATTTTTAAAAAAAATGCATTGTCATCCTATTTTGAGCTATTCTAAAAGTTTTAAATGTCTAGCTAGTCGAGAATATAATTAAATGAATTTTCTGTTAAATCATATAAATGCTTCCGGGCTATTTTGTTGGGGCTATTTTGTCGGGGCTATTTTGTCGAGGCTGTTTTGTCGGAGCTATTTTGACTGGGGCTATTTTGTCGGGGCTATTCTGTCTTGGGCTATTTTGTCGGGGCTATTTTGCCTGGGGCTATTTTGTCTGGGGCTGTTTGGTCGGGGCTATTTTGTCAGGGGCTTTTTTTGCCGGGGCTATTTTGTCATGGACTATTTTGTCGGGGCTATTTTGTCGGGGCTCTTTTGTTGTCAAGGCTCTTTTGTCGAGGCTTTTTTGTCTTGGGCTATTTTGACGGGGTACCATATATATATATATATATATATATATATATATTGTTTTCTTTTATTTTTCGCATACTTTGTACTTTTCAGATTGAGCCTTTTTTTATTTTTATTTTTTCTGTCAAAATTTTATTTTTCTTCTTCTTTTTGTCACTTTCTTCTATTTCTCTTCTATTTCGTGTGGCAGGATCTAATATATTCTTAGACATCTTTTTTTCAGTTATTCATTATGCAAAAATTCATTGTGCTCAATGCAGGGATCGCCCTCTCCGCCCTTTTTTCAGTACACTCTCATAATTGAGAAAGTTTTAAATGTAATTCTACAACAATTTTTATAAAGTAATTTCTACCCTGTATAATCATATAGGCTAGAATTTTAAAGTAGTCAAAATCAGGAATATGACAACTTTAAAATTCTATCCTCTAATGTAAATTTATATTAATCCCGTATTTTTCTAGAGGGCGCTTTTATCAAAATGCAACATTCTGCCTTGAACGATGCTAAAGCTATTCCTTCTGAATATGTAGTCTTGTTATGATGTGTCATGAATTTTTTGTAAATGTTGTGCTTGTATGTTTGACACTGAGGAGGGCTAGTGTTCTAGCTTAAACTTCTGTCTTGTATGTTAATGTTTTTAATTAAAATGTATTTTTTAAAGTTTTAACTAATTTTGTATTCATTATCTCATTTTAAATGTTACATTGGCTTCATCTGTCATGTTAAAATTGCAAAAGGTATGTATGAATTCTTATTTTGGCAAAATAAAAATTATAAATTAGTTCACAATTCAGCATTTTTAATATAATTTAATATTTCTGAACATATTATAATATTATAAAAAAGAAAGGAATTTTGAATAATATTATGACTAAACTGGTTGCCTTAACTTACTGTAAATACTACAGTGATCACGATTTAATGTTTATGAACGTAAATTTAAGAATATAACACCAATGTGAAAGCGTTTCAAAAATTCTCTAGTGTTGAATTCCCCGTAAATGTAATGAATATTTAAAATATAATAGTTTTCCCCCATAAATGTAATTAAACGATACATTTCATTATATTTTACAAATAATTTTTGTAAAATAAAATAAAATAAAAATAAATAAATAGGTACATTAATACTTAGATAATAAGCACAGAAAATTATTTAATTTAGTTCTACTGCGTTTTAAATAATAATAAAAAAGCTAGAAATATATTATATTACTATCATACCTGCGATATTTTAATTTATATTATATAGTATAGTTAATACCAACTATTTTTTCGCACCAGTATCTTTATAGAGAATTTTTCTTCTCATTTAATCGCAATTGCATTTGGCAAAATATTCTGTACGAAATGTAGTGTATAAAAAAAGCGAGTATAAATCATGCTACAAAGTATCAATTAGCATGTTGTCAGACATTTTGTAATTAATGTAATTCTGCATCAACAAATAAACACCTAATTTTACTTTTAATTAAAAATTTCACACTCACACGCACGCACATATATGTGTGTGGGTGTGTTAAATAGTAAGAAAATGACTATGTATTTTAATTTCTACTTTTTAAACTTTATAATATTTTAATTATCTCATGTGTTTTAAAGAGTACATTTTAATTTTATATGGTTGACAATAAATAAATTAATAAATTATATAGGGAGTGAACTTGTTTATAGTGTTTATGAAATTTTAGTAAAGAAAATATATATTCTCCTGAACAAATAAAGAATTTTATCGGTAACTGCTCGGTTTTGTAACGCATAATCTGACATCCAATAAGTTGGAGTATGTGAGCAGATGCATATGATAGCCATTGATTCAAGGTACACATAATGTATAATATCATCAATAAAATAAAATCAACCTCGTGAAAATTTGCACCTTTAGTATGTTCGATTTGAAGCGTTTCAGATTAACAGTGGATTAAAAGGGGAGATTCGATTACCGTCTCTTTCTCCGATTTCAGCCACTCATGCAGGATTTCCGATACGTTATTCTGTTTCACAGCAAATTTTGTAATCGATTGGAGATTAGATAAATTTCCGAGTCATTCTCAGGGTAGATCATTTCAGTAAGGGTAGAATTACTTGGAAAATAATATTGAGAATTGTTTCAATTAGTTCGTTTTTTAATATGTATAAAAATATATTCTTTCTATATAAATTGTATCTTGGTTTGAAACATGCACTAATTTTTCGATTTAATATTGTACATTACACAAACGCTTAGTTAATTTATATATATATATATATGTATATATATATATATATATATATATATATATATATATATATATATATATATATATATATATATATATCTTCTGTCTATAAACGTTAAAAATATGAATGTGTGCTCTGATTTTTTGCGTCATATTAATAGCATGTAATCACTATAAATTTATATATTAAAAAAAATAATAATAATAATAACAATAATATAAGAATGCATTTACTTGGACCAAGTATTTAGTTTTTAATAAATCTAAAATTTCATTACTTTATTGTATACAATTTTTAACATTTTTTTCAGAAAACTAATTTTCTTTCTTTTTCTGGACATGCATAGAATCTTTTCTCAAATTTTCCAATGTTTTATATTTCAATATTAGTTATGTATATGTAGCCAAAAAAGGGTATACCGACGGAAAACCTTACATTTTATTTATTCGAATCCGTGCTTTTCCATACATAAAATACAGATTTTTAACTTTAAATTTCAGCGAAATATTAACAAAATATCTCATACTACTTGATCGTTCTGTTGCTAAAGCCCAGCCCCAATATTCTGTGGGAAAAATACTCTTAGTATTCAGAAGTATGTGCGAAGTAGTCAGTGTAGATTTACAATTATTTTTTTTAAACAGAAAATACCACTTCATTCACAAAATACATAGAGGAATTTATCTGACGATAACTTAACTTCTGGTACAATTATTTTCTATTCGAAGCTGATACGCCATTAACACATTTGTTTTGATTTCCTATATGGATTCATTTTTCGTAATGTCAGCTTCTTACAACGGCCATTTTTTTTCTCACTTCTATTGATTTGTTTTCTGGTTCCAATCGAGACACCCTCAATCACACAAGTCATGCTCTTAGTGAAAATCATAAAGAATACCATGAATAACAATTTAATGTTTAATTACGTTCTCCTTCGTGAGACGTCTATACTTAGTACTTAGTTCTTTCGATTTCGTTCATTTTAACTCCCGTTCCCACGGATTAAATTTATCTAACGCATACGTATTAAATTTATCTAATGTACTTTATGATTAAATTAGTAAGATTTAAGATAGAGAAGAATTAGTTAAATCTTATTTAACCTACAAATAAGTTATTTGTGAAATACAATTAGTTTTATATAGATTAAATATATTTACTAACATTTATTTCTTTTTTTACTTTGTGTCATGTAATAAATTTCTACAATTTCAAGTGAATGTATGAAAACAAAATTTGATAGCGTTGATTCAGGATACAAATTATGTGTAAGATTCTCAAATAAATGGAGCCATTTACTTAAAAATTTTCAACTTCTGCAGGCTTAATTGTGAGATTTTCAGATTATCGTGGATTAACTTACAATCTTTTAGTATCCTATTTCAGCCTCACAGCTGGTTATTTTAACGCTGTCTTATGTATAAATGATTTGATTTAAAATTATATAAAGTACGCTGTTTTTGCAAAATAAGTGCAAAATAATATGGTGTGTCACTTACACGACTTTCTTTTACCCTCAAATTTAATACTATAAATACAGATTGGAGACTAAGAGGTAAGATAACGAGTTACTGTTATGTAAACCAACGTTAAAGAAATTGAAACTAGAATTTAGAAGAGTTTCTACACGAACCATTACCTTCATCTCAACGAAAAGTTTAGTATAGATTCCCTATATGATAAACATTTAGAATACCAAGTTCAGAGTTTCTGCTATACATAAGTTTTTACATTTGATTTATTGATATTTTTTCATGCATATTTCAAAAAGTATATAGGAAAATTATTTAAAAATAAGATCTGTAATATTTTAGACTTATGCATACAAATAAAATTGGTAGAATTACTGATAAATATTTTATAAAAAAATTTTTGTTTTTTAATTGAAACGTAAGAAAATAAAGTTTCAAAATAAATATTTAAGGTATTATAGTTCCTTTTTCTTAAATCAATAAAAGATTATGTAACACTTATTAACAATATATTATATAAATACCCTAAATTATATAAAGCTTACAACAGTTGCTTTGAGCATAAATAATACCACGACTCTTCTTCAGGTAATAAAGAAAGCGCGATATCTGGAAACAAAGCGACAATAAACTAATGTATTATCCTACAAAAGTATGATATTTGTATAGGTTTTTATTGTTAACATTTGTTACAAATTTAACACTAGCCCTCCAGTACATTATTTTGCTTCAGTAAGAAACTAGCTACATTAAATAATTTAATATTTTTTTAATGTATTTTTGTTTAAGTTAATGATTCTTAATCTGAAGTATATGTTATTCTTTAGTGATTATATGAAATTAGTTGATTAAAATGTATGGTTATTATTATTTTTTCCCCTTTTTTTTCTACCAAAATAATATTTTTTATTTTGTTCATCCTTTATTATTATTATTATTATTATTATTATTATTATTATGAATATCTGGCAACTTCATAAAAGACACTTTCTCATAGCAATATTTTTTTTCTTTAATTGTGTGAACATTTATAAATTTTACAATTTTTTTTTTTTTTTTAATGGTACTTGGCATCTTTGACTTAGCACTACTTAATGTTGCATACAAAAGCTTATATTTCAAGTTAATATTTATAAATTAAACTTTGTTAGGTTTTTTTTAAATTGAATATTTATTCTGGCAACAATTTTTATTGGTTTTGACATAATTCGTACAGATATGTAATCTTTAAAATGCATTTTCTCAGTTTATAATTATTCTAGATTCATGATCATCAAAATGCTAAAAATGCTAAAACCTTTACAGATATTTAAGAAAAGACTTAATATTTTTGGGATGTTTATTAGATCATACATATAAGTATTAAGGATAATTTTGCACTACGTTTATAACAAAAAAATATTAAAAATGAAACTTTAACAAAATTCACACACAAACACACACGTATATAATCATAAAAATAGTAAAATTGATCTGAGGGGACTTCAGATCGTACAAAAAAACCAAAATATCAAAGTCGGATTTTAGGCATGATTTGAATAATTTCCTTACGTATGTACGTTCGGGAAAAAAATAAATAAAATAAACCCTGCTTTATTATTATTATTACTTCTCTTGTCGTTAAAACTGGTTTGGCAATGTAATTTGAAAAAAATAAATGTTTAAGAGATTAGAAAAAAAGAAAGCACTAATAAAATTTTTCACCCATTAAGCTGCACAATGTTATACTTCACATTTTAATACAACAACTATGCTTAGGGTAGGTGCTCCAGTGATTGACAGGCTCCAGTAATTGACATATTTCCCGAAATAATTATTAAATAAGAAAAAATAAAAATAAAAGCACATGTCTTAGATATAAGAATTTTAACATTGTATGTTGAACACTGAAAAACAGGGGGCCAAAATTTGGTAAAATGAAACACTAGAAGTGTCCAACACTGGAGCATAGAATGCTAATTGCTGGTAAAATGAAAAACTGGCAGTGTCAATTACTAGAGCATTCAGTGCGTATAAAATAAAAATTCATAAATATGTATATATATATATATATATATATATATATTATCAAATGCATATATTTTAACATATATGTCGTTTTGAATGTCTTTCATACCATATATATTAACTTAGGATTTCCAAAAATAGTTTCTGATGACTAAAACATGACAAACATCAGAAATTGCTCAGTTGGGCTCAAATAAGTCGGTTGGTCTAATCTGCGAATAGTTTGACAACTGGATAGGAGCGATGTCCCTATTAGATGATATTGACAGGAATAAGGGAACCATGGCTGAACACAGCTTCAAGGAGTAAGCAATCGGGCCTAGAGAGGGGCCAGAACGTGAGAACCAATCAATCGTCAGAGCAGTACTCAAAGCTCAAATTTATCATTATCATCGATTCTACGCACAACTGGTACTTCAGTGACTTCAAAGATCATTAATATGCGGCTCAGAGAAATGCGGTTGGGCTCACAGAGCCCATTGTGCGGACTACTGTTAAACTTTGCATACGGACAAGCGTGTTTGCAGTGATATCGAGATCGTTTGAACTGGAATGTCACTAATTGGAGTATAATTGTCTTCAGTGACGAGTCCCACTCCGATTTGAGCCCCTATGACAAGTGAAAACGCGTCTAGAGACGCCTCAAAAAAAGGAGGATTCCAACCTGAGTATCGACAGCCATACGGCCCGACATTCAGGCATGATGGTCTGCAGTGACATTTCATTTCGAAGCAGGACACCTTTGGTTGTCATTCGGGGCATTTCTACAGTACAGCGGTACGCCGACGACATTCTACGTCCCGTTATGTTTTCCTTCATATCACACAATACTGATCGTGTATTTTAGCATGATAATGCCCGTTTGCGCACAGAGATATTTTCTACTACGTGTTGTATGGCTTGTACAACATCATTTTGGCTAGTAAAGTTGCCTGATACCTCTCCAACTGAGGACGTTTGGAGTATCATGAAAAGCGTCCTACAACTAGTTCGAGATTTTGCCAATCTGACGCACCAATTAGACAGAATTTGGCACGACATCTCGCAGGAGCACATATGCCATCTCGATCAATTAATGCCGCCGAATAAACACTTACATAAGGGACAGAAGTGGACCAAAACGTTATTGACTCGTATACATTGTCAGACCCTTTCTCTTCGATAAATCATCAACATTTTCTGAAACTGTAATTATTTGTTTTTCTTCACATGTACATAACATCTATCAATTTTCGTTTCATTCAAATAAATCCTTCTTGGTGCGTTTTTTTTTTTTTTTTTTTTTTTTTTGTCTTAGAGTGAGAGACAGAAAATAATGACAGAAAATAAGAGACAGAAAAATTTTGAAGTAACACTAACAATGAACAACATTTTAACTCATTGTCTTATATACAACAGAAAGAGACAGGGAATTTAGAAACATTTACCATATTGTAAACAACACATCAAAAATAATTAATGCATAATACATGCTACTTCTGGTAAAGAGAATTTTAATCACTTGAGAGAAACGTAAATATGTGTATAGTATTATCATTATCTTTTAAGCACGGAGCAGTTACTAATTTAAGAATTAAATTAAGTAGAAATATATAATTTCTACCCTCGGTAGTTTAAGAGAAATTTACTAAGAACAGCAAGGTTAATCAGATAATTATATTGAAAAGTTAAAGATAATTAGCATGCTCTACACATGTTTGCTTCTACTAAACAATGTATCGCATTAAATGTTGTTTAAAGTACGTTAGTTAGATGATTTTAACTCTAATTTGGTTGCGTACAAAACTTCTTTGTTACATATTAATTTAAAGAGTATTTTAAGATACATAAGAACATTAGAATAAATATTAGTCATAGTAAATGTCTGGGGAAATTTTAATATATTTTGTTAAGATATATTTTCAAAATTTTATCAAAAATGATAATGAGAAATTAGAAAAGGTCGTAAAGAAGAAAAAAAAACTGAAAAAGTCATTTTCTAAGCCCCTACACTAAAAATATAGATTTCCGAGTTATGTATATAAGGCAAACAAATAAACTGAATAGAGGAAGTGATCGAGATCTTATAGTCTATACTTTTCTAGACGGTGAAACAATGTCTCAGATATTTTTAAATATATATTAAAACTTCTTCGCACACCATAAATTTTAAATCAGCACAATCGGTTTCGAAAGGACGTAGTCTTTCTTTATCAGGTGCAAAAAAACGCTTGGAGGCAAAAGCAAACAGTAGCACGTGTTTTTTTGCACCTGATGAAGAAAGGCTAGGTCCTTTCGAAACCGGTTGTGCTGATTTAAAATTTATGGTGTGTGAAGAAGTTTTAATATCTATATATTGATTGTACCCCAGTTTTGAATTTAGTTTTGATTTTTAAATAGATTTCACCACTATAATATAGAAAAAACGTTCTAGAATTTTAAAGAAACTTGCTAATTTCTATATTAAACTTATATATCAAATTTCTAATGACTAATTTCTAGAACTCGATATAAAAGGAAATTAAAAATATATAAAAATAAAATGGAAATCTATAATTTAATTTCTAGATGCCAGTCACAAATTTGTTTTCACTGTAAAACCTACATAACCATATTTTAATCTTTAAAAAATAGCTATCCGGTATTTATTTTTGCCTTTGTCCTAAAAAGGTAATTCAATATAGAAAATAAAGATATATATATATTTTTTTTTAAGCTATGCAAAATTCTCCTTATTAACGAAAATTGAAAAATAATCTTTCTTTCGAAACTTAATTTAAAGAAAAATCCTGGGAATACTAAAATTCAAATGATTTTGCCGTATAAAGTTTATTATCCTACATGAATATAAAAATGTGGAGAGTCTTTAATACAAGCAATAAGAGGTAAGCATTGTTAAAAACCACTTCCAGCAATCCATAATGTACATAATAGTAAAATGTAACTGAATATAATAATATGAAACTAAAAATAAAATAGAAATAAACTCTAATCTCACGTGAAGTGAGATAAGTATCTTTCTTTTTCTTCTTTTTCATGTAAAGAAAACAAACTTGAAAAGTAATTTATTTGCAAATTTACAGAGCAGATAATTTACATAATTTTGTAAAGGGAGGCCCCATAAAAATAAACAAACAAAAATAAAGCTACGACTTTTATCTGTTAAATCACTGAAAATAATTAGAATATTTAAATATTGTGTTAATACATACAGCGTTTCTTATTGACAAGATTACTAGAACTAAGATTTCAGGATTTTTTCTTTTTATGATGCAGTAGATTTCGAATACTTTTCTACAAAACAGGTACATATATTATGTACTAACAGGCTACGCCCGCTTCGCTGGTCACTGTTTTTAAATGAATCACAATAATTAATGAATTCTCAAAATTGCATTGATTTTTATCATGTGATTAAAAAAGAGAAAAAAAAATTCTCATCAGGAAAAATGTCGCACCGGGTCCCCATTGCCTTTGGCAGCGTAGACCCGTGCGCTGCGCGCACGTACTCCTTCACCCACCTTATGACTTCTCAAAATTCCATGTTATTACTCATAAACTTTCATTCTTAAGAAAAGGAATTAAAAAATATATCATTTAGCATCGGGTAAAAACTCACACCGGGACCCCACTGCCTTCGGTAGCGCAGACCCATGCGCGCTGCGCGCGCACGTTTGGGGATATACGTGCGCTGTACACACATATTCCTTCTAAACTCAAACTTTTATCATTAAGAAAAAAAAAATCGTTTATCATCGGGTAAAAACTCGCACCGGGTCCCGCGCACTGCGCGCCTATTCCTTCCCCACCCTTCCAGCCCCTCCTAATTAACTTACAAATACCAATTTTGAACGGTCTTACTCAGTTAGCTGAAATACAAAAGAAAACCTGATCAGGACACCTTAAAATTGTAAATCCGGTGAAATCTCGAATTCCACTTTCGATAATATAAAAGAACTTTAAAATATCTTTCGAATGATGTATTAGAAATAATTTAATCATAATTAGAATTTGAAATATTGAAATTAAAAAAAATGCAGCGCCATCTGGCAGTAGAAATTTCTGTAATCTATTGTTCCATTCCAGATCAACAAAGCTTTCAAATGATGTATTACTCATGAAATTATTTTAATTAGTAGATGAGATAAAAAGAAAACCTAATCAGGACACCTCAAAACGTGTAAATTGGGTGAAATCTCGAATTCCATTTTCGATAATGTAAAAGTACTTTAAAATGTGTATCAACTAAAATAAGCTTTCAAATGATGCATTACTTAAGAACTTTTTTTAATTAATAACTGAGATACAAAAAAAAAAACTGATTCAGGACACCTCAAAACGTGTAAATCTGGTGAAAACTTTCGATAATTTAAAAGAACTTTAAAATATCTTTCGAATGATATATTAAAAAAAATTTAATCATAATTAGAAATTCAAATTATGAAATTTTAATATATTACAGTGCCATCTGGCGGTACCAATTTCTGTATTCCACTGTTCGATTCCAAATCAAAAAAGCTTTCTAATGATGTATTGCTTATGAAATTATTTTAATTAGTAGCTGAGGTATAAAAGAAAACTAATCCAGGAGACCTCAAAACGTGTAAATCTGGTGAAAACTTTCGATAATTTAAAAGAACTTTAAAATATCTTTCGAATGATGTATTAAAAATAATTGAATCATAATTAGAAATTGAAATATTGAAATTTGAAAATATTACAGCGCCATCTGGCGGTAGAAATTTCTGTAATCCACTGTTCGATTCCAAATCAAAAATGCTTTCTAATGATGTATTATGAAATTATTTTAATTAGTAGCTGAGATACAAAAGAAAACTTAATCAAGACACCTCAAAACGTGTAAATCGGGTGAAATCTCGAATTCCATTTTCCATAATGTAAAAGTACTTTAAAATGTGTATCAACTCAACAAAGCTTTCAAATGATGTATTACTTATGAAATTTTTTTTATTAATAACTGAGATATAAAAGAAAACTGATTCAGGACACCTCAAAACGTGTAAATCTGGTGAACACTTTCGATAATTTAAAAGAACTTTAAAATATCTTTCGAATGATGTATTAAAAATAATTGAATCATAATTAGAAATTGAAATATTGAAATTTTAAAATTTTACAGCGCCATCTGTCGGTACAATATTCTGTATTCCACTATTCGATTCCAAATCAAAAAAGCTTTCTAATGATGTATTACTTGTGAAATTATTTTAATTACTAGCTGAGATATAAAAGAAAACTGATTCAGGACACCTCAAAACGTGTAAATCTGGAGAAAACTTTCGATAATTTAAAAGAACTTTAAAATATCTTTCGAATGATGTATTAAAAATAATTTAATTAGAATTTGAAATATCGAAATTTTAAAATATCCAGCGGTAGAAATTTATGTAATCTACTGTTCAATTCCAAATCAACAAATCTTTCAAATAATGTGTTACTTATGAAATTATTTTAATTAGTAGCTGAGATACAAAAGAAAACCTAATTACCACGGTTCTCGGGTAATGGAAGTAAAAAGAAAAAGAAAAAGTATTTTTTAGTTCCTTCAAATGTATTTTGTTGCTATGGAAACTCCTATTGTCTATTGAAAGATAGATTACGTGTTAGAATAAAATTTAATTTGCAATTAAAATGTAACTGCTTTGTTTATTAATGAAAATTGATGAAATTTTAACTGCAGGTTGGTTTTGTGCTGAATAGGTTGTATATTAAGTGTTGTGTGCGAAAAATAAAATTTTAAGCACTTTGAAATTTGCAATTTTTAACCCCAGTTCAAGATTATGTGACACTGATGACTTCCACATATGTTTTGTTTCCGTTCGAGACGGCCGTTAAAATCGTCTGCTGATAGAATGCCTCTTTTTAAGCAATAAGGATTTTTGGTCATTTTTCGATCGACATGGGTCAACCTTTTAATCATTATCTCCGAAACTAATTAAAATTTTTAAATTCTGTTTTCAGGAGCCCCTCGGGAAGGCTCCTGAGCATCCGTATGTGAATTTTTGTACTTCTGCGTTCAATAGAGGCTGAACGTATAAAAGAACAGACAGACAGACAGACAGACCTTTTCTTTTATTATTATTATATATATATATATATATATATATATATATATATATATCATGAGAAAGAGAAGACTTGAAAAGACAGTACTTACTCATCTTACAGGAAATTATAATAGAATAATTATTGTAATTAAATTTAGTGTTTAAGAGGTTGTTTTTTACTAATAAAATTAATTTATTTATTCCCGGTATTTAGGAGATTTTTAATTCACACCTAATATTACAAAATATGTTTTCTCCCTTCAGAAAATGTACATTAATTTTTACATATTACAATTTACGTATTTAAAATGAAAGCAGAAACATTAATAATATATATATATATATATATATATATTTAAATACTAATGTTAGGTCTTAATTGGTTTTGCATCGCACTAGAACTACACTGTAAACGTAAGTGTCTTAAATTCAGTTACAAAAGTGTCTTAAAAGGATGGTCATTTTTTAAGCGAAAAAATAATGTCTTACTTTTTAAGACACCTTTTTGCATCTGAAATTAAGACACTGCACTGTCTTAAAACGCCGCCATGATTTTGGTTTAAAAACACCGACATGTTAGGCTTAAAAACGCTACCGTTTTTAAGGCTTTTTAATAAATAAATAAAAAAATATGGTGTGCGATTATGTTTTTCTCTTAAAATAGATTATAGAATTGTTTAGAGCATTAATGAAATATTCATATTACCAAAAAAAAAAAGTTTCATTTCCCGCCGTTGGGATTCGAACTCCCACTGTCCGTGGAAACCGAGACCACGAGATAGACAGAGTCGGACGCAAGCATTCACCAATCACGCCAACAATCACGCCACAGCATAACGAGTTTTTATAATAAAACATACTTCAGTATTCGCGAAAGAAATCGCAGTGTTATGTTTTTTTTCTGATTTTTTGCTATAAAATTATTGATAGCATAGATCTTAAAGTTAATAATTATTATTATCTTAAATCTAGAGGTATAGAAAATTTAGATAATGCATAACAAGTATGTGAATTTTGCAGCCCTCGGTGATAACGATTTCTTTCCTTAAAGCGATATTTAAACTGAAAAAAAAACTATAACCATGAATACAAGAAAATTTGTTGTTTTATATATTTAGATGCAGGTAAATATGTGAAAGAAAAATGTTTTCAGATGAATAATAATAAGAAGAAAGAAAGAAAAATGTTATGCACAAATTATTCATGATTGTTCACTCGCTATCTCATGCTTGCTTCGTGTGTCTTCACACTTTTTCTTTTAACATAAGAAAGATTTAAAGATTTTTTTTTTTTTTAACGAAATAAGATTTATATGTAAGTATGTTGTTTATGAATTATGTTAAAGATAATAACATGCAAATATCATTCACATCTCTAGAGTATTATTCCATACAAAAATTAATTTCATAAATCTACCATAGTTTGAGTAGCTTAACAGATCATTATATAAAATAATATCTTTATTTAATGTGGAAAGAAGTAGGATAAGCATATTTTCTTAAAGTAGAATTCCACATGAAAAATTTTCTAAGTAATGCAAGTGTCTGAATTTTTAAAGTTTCTGAAAATTCGCATATTCACGTGTTTCAGACATTTTTGTGTCTAAAATGGTATTTCAGATATATTTCTGTCTTAAATTAAGATATCTAGAATGTCTAATCTATATTATAAGACATTTATGTGTCTTAAATGCCGTTTTAGTTGTTTTTATGTCTTACTTTAAGACCCTTTTATTTGAAGTGTACGCAGTGACCAATTTGCGACAATCTGATATTCATCTGTAATTTGGAGTTTTGCTATCACCATTTAAATTTTCCCTGTGAGAAATATTTGCCCAACTTCAGTAACTCCGCCTTACTAGTTACTTATTTTACAGAGCACAGAGGACATTGCAGCCAGGATAATTTTTACATTCCTTCAATTGACTTTTTGTCCCCAAAAAGCCATTATTCCCAAATTTAAATAAAAACGTTATGTTCAATTCGGAATGAACCCTATTTACACCATATTTTGAAACAAATGGTGAAAGGGTTATGAATGAATGTAATTTTTTTAAAGATGGGCTTATGTCTAATCTATTTTTCGTACCAAAAATCCGTTATTCTCGCTTTTTTTTTTTTTTAAATATATATATATATATATATATATTATATCCATTTCCGAGTGAATATAATTTCTGACATATTCTGTAATCTGTAAATATGAAGCACCTAGAGATAGGAATAAATTCAATTCATTTTTCACTTCTGAAAACACTTAATCCAAAACTTTCACAGAAATCGTTATATTAATTTCAAAGTAAACCATGTTTTGGCCATATTTTGTAGTGGGCAGATAAAGTGTTAACAGCGAAGCGCATTTTACTGAAAAAAGATTTAAGTCAAATCGAATTTTCACCCTAAAAAATTCATTAACCCCAACTTTTATGAAATTTGTTGTACATCATTCTAGTGAACCGAATTCCCGCTATATTTTGCAACTGGCTGATAACAGTTTCCCAGATAGCAAAATTAGTTTGCTGCAAACTTGCAGCAGTCTTGCTTTGCAAGACTGCAAACTTGCAACAAGTTCACCATGACAAGTTTGCAAGTTCATAACAAGACTGAAGCAAGTTAACGCAAGCTCCGAAGTCACCAGATGCCAAATTTGCAGCTAACTTGTCGTGCAAGTCTTATTCTTGTCATGTCAAACTTGCAGCAAACTTATTTAAAATTGGCAGAAAAGTTTAGGTTTGTCATATCAAACTTGCTGCAAATTCACTGCAACTTATTAAAAAATTTTATTTTTGTCACATCAAGCTTGCTGCAATTTCACTGCAAATTAGGAGAAAATTTTATTTTTGTCACATCAAGCTTGCTGCAATTTCAATGCAAATTAGGAGGAAAATTTAGTTTTGTCACATCAAGCTTGCTGCAACTTCATTGCAAATTAGGAGGAAAATTTAGTTTTGTCGCATCAAGCTTGCTGCAACTTCATTGCAAATTAGGAGGAAAATTTAGTTTTGTCGCATCAAGCTTGCTGCAATTTTATTGCAAATAAGTAGGAAAATTTAGTCTTGTCATATCAAATTTACTGCAAATTAGAAAAAATTTCTTTGTTATATCGAAATGTCTGCAAAGCATCAATCTTGCTGTGTCACACATTATATGTACTAATTTCACTTTTTTTGACACCTTCAATTTTATACATAATACAGAGTTTTTATTTATTTAAGCCAACTTTATATTTTGGGTACTCATTTGATTATGATATTTTGTGCCAAAACAAAAGCTCTTCCTAAATTTTATGAATGACAAATAACATAAATATTGAGTATCAACATGCGCTACAAGAAACGAAGATCTGATTAGTCCCCCCCCCCCGAAAAAAAAAGGTAAAATAAAAATAAATTATTGTAGTGGTGGGTATTGTTTACATATATATTTTTTAACTCTGAATTTGATATCATCCGTAAGCTGATCCGATCATTTGTTACAAATGTTAGGATGGGTGTTATGAATTCATAAATTTAAAAATTATATTATAGTGCAGGCAAAGCAGGTTTTTTTTTTTTTTTTTTTTTTTTTTTTTTTTGTCGCAACTTATAGATATTCGTCAAAATTTAGTAAAAACATAGTTGTAACACTGGAAATGAAGATCCATCAATGAGCCATTTCCTCCTTTTTCTTAACCCATAAATGCCGGGTTATTTTTAAATCAATTTAAAAATGTTTTACTCAGTGGCGGATCCAGAACTTGACTTTTTTGGGGAGGGGGGGGGGCTGAGATTTTTCAAAATGTTATTCTAGACAAATAAAAAATTTACAATTGCAATATTCAATGGTGAATGTCAGTGTTTTGGGGGGGGGGGGCTTCAGCCCCCTAGCCCCCCCCCCCTTAAATCCGCCACTGGTTTTACTTCATTCCATTTTTTATATAAACTATAGGTAAAAAACTTTAAAGCTGCAGAACAGTTAGGTTCCTCCTCTTATTCTCTCCCCATGCTATCCTTTGGTATTCATGATATGGGATTTTCATTCAAAAATGAAGTTTATCAGATTGTTTTTTGAATGCCAATATGTTGTCTTTTGATCTAGTGAACTCCCCCCCCCCCCAATTTATTTGAATATTTTATTTCATTAAGTAAATTTATGACTAAGTTTGGATCTGTAAACGAAATATTTATTTTTTCAATATTAAAAAACATTTTTAAATGAAATATTCTTATAAAAACAAAGCAATGAAAATCCCATAGGATAATATGGGAAGAAAGCCTTAAGTTAACACTTATTACAAAACATGGAGGCAAATTGTAAGCATATTCAATAGTATAAAATTTTGTCTCTCTGACAATTTCAATTTAGTGCAATCATAATAAATGTTTATTGCTTGCATTAAACTATACATAATATTCAGTTTGTAAATTATCCAACATTTTTATGCTACACAAACTATAGCTTAAAAGGGATTCTAAATCTCTAAAAATACACAAAGGAAAATTTTAGTAGAGGATATGTAAACTCTAAATTTTCAATTTATTCCGATATTTTAGTTTGAAAAAATCAATTTGTTTACACACAATATTAAATTGTCATATATAAATATCTACTAAATAAACTAAATTTTTTTATAGTATATTTATTACTCATTAAACAAATCCTAGAACTCTTTTCTGAAATAAATTGCTATAAATATCCAATTATTTACAAATTTCTCTTTGATGTAATTGTATATTGAATTATTTGCATAATTCATATAAAACATTAAGGCTGCTTATTCTTTCTTGTGATTTATCTGTCTCTAGTCACTAAATCCCATGTAAGTCTATGACAAAATTTATAAAATTACTCATCTTTTATTTTCGTATTCACATTCAGAAAATTCACAACCAGTAAATAGTACTTTATATGCAAAAAATATTTTTTTAAAATTTCAATATTTCATTTTTCAGTAATGCCCTTAATGAAAATTCACAGTTTTAAACTCAAAATTCAAGTTTTAAAGTTTATATAAAGCAAGTACTAATTCTAACTGTTGTATGCTTTCAGAATGTAAAAACTGAATTTAAAAATAACAAATAAGTAATTCTATAAACAATTTAACTAACAGAACATGTGCTTTAAATGACCTTCACGATCTGTGTGTTCCCTTAAAGCTTTTAAGGAAAAGAAATAGATAATAAAACAGACAGAAATAATATGTATAAGATAATTAGAAAAATAAAATAGATTTAATACATGAATTACTTCAGATTAATCTAATCATATTTGTGATTTTATTAAAATATTTCCTTTAATGTTGCAAAATGAGGAAGAGAAAAAAGAAAAAATGCGTGGTAAAAATGCACATGTTAGTATGCACTTTCTAGACTAGATATATATATAAATACATTCTACATATTGATACTGTGTTTCTATGTTTAATCCTAATTTTAAAGAGTTTTATAATTAAACAAAAAAACACAGTTTGGCAGTTTTTCAGAAAATGCACAATCACATTTCTTCTAAAGATTAAGTCCCTTTCAAATTTTTTTATATCAAGTGTACATAAAATCAAGACTTATTTACATTTCACTATTA
The DNA here is from genome assembly GCA_963930645.1 of Salticus scenicus. Taxonomy (NCBI): domain Eukaryota; kingdom Metazoa; phylum Arthropoda; class Arachnida; order Araneae; family Salticidae; genus Salticus; species Salticus scenicus. The sequence goes on along the minus strand of OZ005648.1, from coordinate 121,949,185 downwards.
ATTTAAGTTCATGTATAATTAAAAAAAAAAAAAAAAAACCTTCAGGCAGTTTTGCGTTGAATTATTTATTTATGATTCGAATGAAATACGCTAACACTGTAACATGGAAAAGAAAAAACCATTTATTGAAACTCATTTACAAATTTAAATTTTATTACAATTCACATGTTATTTACATCTTCTGTGTTCTTCTGCATTTGTCTTTGCTTCCTGAAAAAAAAAAAAAAATTACTTTAAGAAATCTATTTACAGTTACAAATAAAAAAAAGTGCTAAATTAGAAATCTTCAATTAACAGAATTGCTAAGAGGTAAAACACTGACTTGTTAATTGTATAGAACATATCTTTTAAAAATACCACATTTGCATTTTCAAATTTTAAAATGATTTCTGTTTTTGAAATGGATAACACAGATCAATTTATTTTCCTACAAATATTTTTTACACTGCTTTTTTTTTTTTTTTTTTTTTTGCAACACATTTATTTACTTTTGTATCCCCACAAATATTCTACACACACACAACACACTCAGGGGTGAAACTACCTAGCTTGCAAAAATCCTGAAAACTATTCCTTGCATGTAGATAGGGGAGATTTATTAATGATATATCATATGGCTACCTATATTAAGTGATATTTGAAGACTTCATAATGCATTATAGGGCAAATTAAACATTCAAAATGAGAAATTTCTGTAAAAACAAAGTATTTTAACATGAAATTCAAAGACAGTAATGTGAAGGAGTTTTCACACATACTTTCACTTTTTAATTTATTTACTTTGAAATTTTGAATAATTAAATTATTTCATTTTTCATGAGAAAATTTCGTTTTAAAATTAATTTTATTTCATATTAGTTTTCCGAATCCCAATGAAGTTTACTTTTTGATTCATAAAATAAAATAAATTAATTGTATTATATAGTTAATTACGTAAACCAGATTAAGATAAAACTTTATTAAATCTAAACTTCATTCATTTAGGAATTACATTAATAGAACTCATAAATTAAAGATTTCGTTTTTTATTTGGATTTTAAATGTAATACTTTATTAATAACTTATCATTTGAGAGATATAAATTAGCTTAATATTCTTATAAATAAAAGTGTTCTCAGATTTTCCTAAACAAAAAGACTCTCAAATTATATGTATTTCAACATCGGATATAATAATTTATTTGTGTTTACGCAATATTAATGATTTCAGTTTAATAACGGTCATTCTCTACTTAACCTGATGCAATAGATTTTAAATGACTCATATTAAAGTAATTATCCACTTCCTGTTTCACAATACTCATAAATCACCTCATTCTTTTGGCTCAAAACAAGCGCGCCAACAATAGGGTTAATATTTTCCAACCGCTTCTCAAAATTTAAAAAGTTTATATACATTTCAATGCACGAACAAAGAATAACACTTGGCGGTTATTTGGCGACTACAGGATCATATGATTTGCAGGTTGGCCAGATTTGGCTGGGCAAGTTGGGCGCTCGCTGTAATCTCCCCGGACACTTTACGATTATCTCTTGACTTGAATACACGTTAAAAAGTTACCTCTCTCTCACAGTATTTTTAATTGTAGCACATCCCTGAAATCCATTCAATAATATTTTCTAAATGTTTAAATAAAATGATCAGTCACCTCCTAACTTTGCTTTCGAATGTTTTATTTTTGTATGGATTGATTTTGAACCTGATAACCACTAGTTCTTTTAAGATCATGTGCCGATTCATCAACAGTAACTAATAAACATCATTATATATAATGATGTTTATTAGTTACTGTTGATGAATCGGCACATGATCTTAAAAGAACTAGTGGTTATCAGGTTCAAAATCAATCCATACAAAAATAAAACATTCGAAAGCAAAGTTAGGAGGTGACTGATCATTTTATTTAAACATTTAGAAAATATTATTGAATGGATTTCAGGGATGTGCTACAATTAAAAATACTGTGAGAGAGAGGTAACTTTTTAACGTGTATTCAAGTCAAGAGATAATCGTAAAGTGTCCGGGGAGATTACAGCGAGCGCCCAACTTGCCCAGCCAAATCTGACCAACCTGCAAATCATATGATCCTGTAGTCGCCAAATAACCGCCAAGTGTTATTCTTTGTTCGTGCATTGAAATGTATATAAACTTTTTAAATTTTGAGAAGCGGTTGGAAAATATTAACCCTATTGTTGGCGCGCTTGTTTTGAGCCAAGAGAATGAGGTGATTTATGAGTATTGTGAAACAGGAAGTGGATAATTACTTTAATATGAGTCATTTAAAATCTATTGCATCAGGTTGAGTAGAGAATGACCGTTATTAAACTGAAATCATTAATATTGCGTAAACACAAATAAATTATTATATCCGATGTTGAAATACATATAATTTGAGAGTCTTTTTGTTTAGGAAAATCTGAGAACACTTTTATTTATAAGAATATTAAGCTAATTTATATCTCTCAAATGATAAGTTATTAATAAAGTATTACATTTAAAATCCAAATAAAAAACGAAATCTTTAATTTATGAGTTCTATTAATGTAATTCCAAAATGAATGAAGTTTAGATTTAATAAAGTTTTATCTTAATCTGGTTTACGTAATTAACTATATAATACAATTAATTTATTTTATTTTATGAATCAAAAAGTAAACTTCATTGGGATTCGGAAAACTAATATGAAATAAAATTAATTTTAAAACGAAATTTTCTCATGAAAAATGAAATAATTTAATTATTCAAAATTTCAAAGTAAATAAATTAAAAAGTGAAAGTATGTGTGAAAACTCCTTCACAAGTAAAAATTTCAAAAACCCTGAATTCAGGGGTAGCCCCTGAAAAGTTTCACCTCTGACACACACACATATATATATATATATATATATATATACAGTATACTCTCCATATTTTAAAATCATAAGGACGGGGGGAAAAAATCAAGATAGAGTTTGTAATACAAGATACACTAATAATAGCATTTACACACAGAATTATTGGTTTAAAAAAATAGTAATATTTATTTAGTTAGCATTCTCTTGAAAATCCATAGATAATAGAAAATAATATTTATTTTTACTAAAATAAACAATATCAGTTATTGTAAAACTTCACTTGTTTTTTAAATATTAATCAAGATGTTATTTAAAAATGGCATAACTTATTTCTTTCATATTGCCATTTCACTTAATAGCATATTTAGATTTTATGAACTTAATTTTATTATGATTAGGTTTAAGTAAGATATTTACATTAGTTACAAAAAGAAACAGAAAGCAAAAAATAAACATGTGATTAAATTGCCATGATAATATAACAAAGTCTAAATAGATTATTAAATAACTATAACTATTTATTTATTTATTTTTAATATGAATAATTTGACCAGCGTAAATTTAAAGGTATTTGGCAACACTGAAGTAGGTTTCATATAAAAGCTTATATTTCCATTAAATATTTATAAATTGAATTATATTAGTTTTAAAATATACATTCAGGTAACAGTTCTTACGGTTTTTGATGTATATTTTACAGATTTAAAATCGTAAAATTGTGTTTTCTCAATTTTCATTCTTATTCCTGCATTCGTGAATTTCAAAATGATTAAATAACTAGAAAAAATTAATAATGAACTTTATTTATTTACAAATTTTACAATCTGTCTGAACGATTTGACAATAGGAAATGCGATAAGTCAATCACTGAACCAGAGAAATATGGCGAGAAGTTCCAGTGTTGGTGCGAAAAGAAAATACCAGACATCCCTCAAATTAAGTCGAATGATTGGTTACCCTGGCAACTGGACAGTACCTTCGTCAGTTCCAGGGTCGTTCTTATCTCGGTCGAACAGTAGATATAGTAATGATAGGTGGTGGTTCCGGAACACCCACTTCTTCCTCATCATCATATGGCAGAGAAGAAATCAACTGAGAAACAATTTTATCATCTGTTCACAGCCCACAGACTTTAACGTTAGCCTTTAAGTCAGCAAAATCTTTAAAACTTATGTTTTTTTGGAAAGGTTTAGCGAATTTGAAATTTCCACTCATTCTTCACATTGTATTTCATCATCAGGTTCAATGCCAGTTTCCTATTCCTTGTATGATTCAATTTAATTTTCTACATTTTTCACAAAGTTAAATTTTCTGAAACAGTTCTTTTGTGTCAAACAGCTCTAAGGTCAGTCAACCATCCTCATACGATCCAGAATATTTATTGGTGCAATTTCCTGTTTCCTAAAAAATAGCATCTGATCTTTACAACCTCCTTCTGTAATGAACTTCGGTGCCATTCATGTTGACAGCTAACACTGTTACTCAATCTTTACCTTGCCTCCATGGTATGCTTCTCCACTGAAAACTGCAATTTCGCCTAACAGTGCTTTAATGAAAATCCTCATCTCTTTTAAAATGTTGATGAGATGAATTCGGGGAATAGTTTTCCAAACGATCAGGAAGATTTTTAATCTATTCTGAACAAAATTCATCGCTCACTGATTGGTTCGGTTTTCTAAAAATTATGTTGTGTTTTTTAAAGTTCTTTAGCCATCCATTACTGGCTTTGAAATCCCTATACCCTAGTTTTTCTGCGAACTGTTCGGCCTTTTCTTCTAACACATTGCCTCCAAGAGAGATATTATGAGCTCTGCATTGTTTAAACCATTTTATGAGGCATTCTTCTAAATCAGGATATTCAGCCATTCTGATCTTCTTCGCAGCTTCTTTTTCCTGCTTGAAAAGTTTCTCAGTTTTGTTTCTGTTTTTCAATATTATTAATAAAAAAGTCGATGCTGGAATTTTGAAATCTTTTTCGATTTGTTCTTTTTTTCCTCCTTTATCTATGGCCTCTAAAATCGCTATCGTTTATTCAATTGTCAAAAAAATTCAATTTTTATTTAATGAATATGGAAATTTTCATTTTTGAAACAACTGGCAGTGATTCTCAGACATGCTTTTCTCCGGCCAACTAATCCATATGTTTGAGACATTAGCGCACACTTATACAAACCTCTTTTCCCTAAAATGTGACTCATAAGTCTCTTGTACATATGTCATGTTTCTATTAGCAACGACTGAACTGGATCTTAAGGAAAAAAAAACTGAGATTGGCATTGGTCAAAACATGTGCGTGTTTATCTGATGCACCACAAAACTTATTTTTATCCCTTTGTTTGTCGTTCAAATGACCAATAGAGTTATTTGGGTCTCTCAGATAGATAAGGGGCGAGAGGTTTTTGGTAACATACCTTTTCAACAAAACTGAATTAAAAAAAAAAAAAAAAAAAAAAAAAAAAAAGACAAGATTTTGAGTGAAAATTCTTCAACATAAGATTAAAAATTTACTTTGGATGAATATGTAATATCACAAGAAAAAATAATTTTTCGACACATCAAGGTTTTCGAGTTATCGAGAGTACACTGTATATATACTTAAATGTAAACAAGATATTTTTAAAATTATGTTCAAAATGAAACAGATCTTTGACAAATCTGTTTCATTTCGAAAGCTAGTCTTTCATAGTATGAATAGACCACTTGAATACTAGGATGTGCTCTGCTGTATTTTCTCCCGGAAAGCTGATATTTATTTTCTAATTCAGAGTTTCCACTCAAATAGCAGAATGAAATTACCTGACTTTTCCAGACATGTTCTAAGAAAATTCCAGCCTAGCCATAGTGATGCTGCTAGTCTTCCAAAATCCTGGGTTCCCGGTACCCATGAGTTTAAAAAATCTGGGTCCTTTTTTTCAAAAAATGGGTCCTCGCATAAATGAATTTGTACATTACAGATATAAATTAAAATTTTATCCTATTGTAGACAAAAAACAGTTTTTTAGGAATTTTTAACCAGCTCTTTTTGAGATTGTCTTAAACTAATATTATTATGTAGAAGATAGTTGCTGTTAAGAAACAACTGAAAACATTCAGCTCAATGTGCTCTGGAACACACACAAAAAAAAAAAAAAAAAAAAAAAAGAGAGAGAGAGAGAGAGAGAGAAAAAATATAGTATAATATCGAGTTATTATCATTATTTTAAATTAGAAACATTTTTTAAATTTCCTCAAAATTACAAGCATTAAGAAAACAAAATGAGAAAAAGGTTTTTTTTTTTTTTTTTGAGAAATGAATTTTTAGATAAATAGATTGATTACAAAATTTAGTTACACATTCCACTTCAAATACAGCACATGATTCATTATCCAGCAATCATGGGACCGACCTGATTCCGATTATCGGAATATTCTGGATATTGGCCCCTGCCAAAAACGGAAATATCATGTCTGCAAAAGCTACCCCAAGCCCCCCCACTTTCCTTTCACAAAATAACTTACCAATAAGCTATACTGATAACTTAAATAATGTATTAGAGAAAAAAATAAAAGAAGTGTACTAACTTATCTGTAAACAAAATTACTATAATAATAATGACATTCTGATATTAGCAAAACTATTTTATTTTTTGCTTAACACAGCAAACATAAAATTTTTTTAATACTTAGTTTTATAATAATAAAATTTCTTGAATCTTAATACAGATAATGTCATGTTCCTGTAATTACGTTCGTTCATCCGTTCTATTTGTTTTCGTTTTGTTTCAACGAACTTAGAACGCAGCAGGGTGATGCAATTCAATGTTCCGGCACTTTTAACAGTTAACTTTTTTGTACAGGGCCTTCGTTTTTGTGTTTCAGAACTTTGTTTTCATGCCGACCACTCGTGTGTGTTTATCCTATTGGAATTAGAAATGTTTTTGGATTCTTTGAAAGAAGGGTTTTGCGACCATTTTTTGAATTTCATTCATATTTCGGCTAAGCTTTGATAGAGGACACGCACTGGTGATTTATTTACGTAGTGACGCGATGTGGCATATCGTACACTTTTTACTAATAATCTTTTCGCATCAAAACTTCGTATTCTAGTCTCAGAGTTTCGCGCCGTCCGCTTGTTTGTGTTTATCGTATAGGATATGTTATTTTTCCTTTATGGTAAAATGAAGTTCAAAAGGATTTTTTTTTTTCTTCTTCTTTAGAGCAGAATGCTTTAAAATTATAAAGAACATATTAGTTTTAAAAAAGAAATATATTTTAAAATTTACTTTTCCTTTCTTCCAATTTGATTTTATTTTTTTTTTTCCAAGAATGAAAATTACGTGTCCCCGGGGACCCGCCATAATAAATTTTTCGCGTCCTGCCTCCAACTTTTCGTGTAATTTAGGTGCTATAGCGCATAAAATTGCTGCATATATTGTGCATTGGTTGTATTGAAGGCAAAATAAGTATGGTACCACTTGAACACACAAAAGTTACATGTTACTTTGACCTAAGGACAGATTGCCCTATATGCGGGGTCTTTCTGAGAGGTCTTGTTTTGAAAAAAAGGCGGAAGCTAAGAAAAAAGAAGACAAATGACTGTACGTTGGAGGAAAAAAATTTTTTTTTTTTTTTTTTGGCAATCATTGTATGAAATTCTCTGGCTTTTCCACATTCTGGCTAAAATATTCAAATTCCTGACTTTCATGCTCAATTTAAAAATTACCTGACTATTTCAGGTTCTCCAGGTGTAGCATGGCAACAACATAATTTATAAAAGGTTTCTATACATATGTGTGAGCTTAGCTCTATAAAAAAAATAGCCATCATTGTCTAAATGAAATCTTAATTGTAATTTTATTTTGAAAAATTACATTTTTCACAATTTTACAAAAAAGAGGACCCTAGACAAAAATGCTCAGAAGAACTTTATTTTCACACTAAGTTTAGATTCACAAAATTATGTATTGACATTTCACAAAAACAGGACCCTGTTTGAAAAGTCTGTACAGACCCCTGATTATACACTTTACTTCCCCCAAACCTTGTTTGGGCATTTGGACATATTCTGCACCTTGATGACAGTTATTCTTTTAATAGCAGGAGACTTGGCGTTGGAATATTAAAACAGGAATAAACTACTACGTCAGAAACGCCAAAGAAAAATTATTGAGGTGCATACAGCTGTTTCGGTAGCCTAAAGCATACCGTCTTCAGTGCAAAAAGAATGACTGCACTGAAGACGGCACGCTTCTTGCACTGAAGACGGTATGCTTTAGGCTACCGAAACAGCTGTATGCACCTCAATAATTTTTCTTTGGCGTTTCTGACGTAGTAGTTTATTCCTGTTTTAACAGTTATTCTTTGTCTAATTGCACAACAATATAAATAACTCTACTTAATTTGGCCCAGTGGCAGAAAGTTTTGTAGCAGTCTTCGATAGGCTTTTAAAATTTCATAATCTGTCTGCAAAATTTGCGTGTAATCAGAGGTGAAAATGGCTTACACTCAAAAAGCCTGAAAGCTGATGGGGGTAGGGGGTTTAACATCAGTGGTGATCTCGTGCAACAATACACGAATACAATTTTACTACAGTACAATATAGTATAAACAATTGTATTCATCCATCTCATTCAATTAAATATTTAATAGCAATGTTTGACAACACAATATAAATAATTATACATAATAAAAGTATTAGTTTTAGTTTTGATACAGAAATTTTTATAAGTGAATTGTTATCTGAAAGTTGCGGACACATTTTTTTTATCAGTGCAGGCAAAAGCTGTCCGCAAGCCATTTTTTTGTGTGTGTGTGTGTTCGCGACTATGTCGCCCTGTTGTGATGTTTCTGCTGCTGGGTAATTTGGTATCTATAAAAAATATCAATTTTTGACTTAACACATTCGCTGCTGATCTTACGTGACTGCCATTTGGAACAATAGTGAACATCATGCTAATGGAACATGAGTGGCAGCGAATGCATTAACCACAATAATTGAGCAAAATAAATTACCTTCGAATTTTTCTCACTTTGGCTTGATTGAGCTAGTCGCCAAAAGCCTCTTTGATTTTAACGTCATTGGCATCCACCTTATGGCATCTTTGACAAGCATCTATAAAAACACACAGAAGTATAAACACACAATAAAATCATTGAATAGAGTTGTGGACCAACCTGCAAGTTGTTCCAAATAGAGTCAAAATCAAACTCAATTATAAATCTTGTAATTTCGCACTGATAATTTTTTAACATTTACAGAATTTGACATTTCTAGAACACATTTCATATTTCTAATTACGACAAGAAAAAAATTCATCTCCTAAAAAGTATAGGCATTAGAAAAAAGTATAGGTATTAGAAAAAAGTATAGGCTATAGATTATAAGTACTAGATTTTTTTTCTTCTTCAAAAATAAAAATAAAAATAAATAAAACAAGCAATTACACCAAAAAATTCATCGCCAAATAATGACAAAAATTTTAAAGTTTCCAAGGGGGTCATATACGAGTACTAAAGTTGTCGAACAAAATGATCTAGATATTATAAATTTCTTTCTATTCCTAAATAAAAAATAAAAAAAAAAGAAGAATTTTAAGCTGCATATTTTATTTAAAGAAACAAAAGAATGTGGTATTAAATATTATGTATTTTAATTTGACATTAAATATGGGAATTTCTATAATATTTTTCTGCGCTTTTGTTTTGTGTTGTACACTAATAATATTCCTATTCAGTGAAACGCCTCACAGGGGTTAATATGTAAAGTGATCCGGGGGTTGGTGAGCAGAGTAATCAGGGGGCAGCCTTCGATAGTATATTAAAAAAAAAAAGCCAAGATACACGCCTGCAGGGTCCCAACTACCCATTTGCCAAGTTTTGTAGCTATGTGATCAGTAGTCCAAGCACCAGAGTGCAGACACACACACAGATACTTTATTCATATAGATTTTCGTATCCTTAAAAAAAAAAAAAAAAAAAAAAAAGAGTAACTGATTGAAAAATTTTAATTTATAATTCAGTCTTATTAACTCAGTAACTACTAAAATATCTTAGCACCAGAGTTGGATAATATACACGAATATCCAAACACCATTCACGTAAATTTTTTATCTTTTGCAGAAATTTTTTTTGGCATTATTAATCAAAAAATAAAAATAAATTCGCGATTTAAAACAGTTTCGCTCAGGAAAAGGTATAACCAAATTAAGAAAGTGTTTCTTGTTCAAAACTAACGTTAAAAAAAAAAAAAAAAAGAAGAAGCAGTATTAAAATTTTATTATATAAAAACTATTTAATGGCACGGCTTAATGTGAAAGAATGAAAAATAAATAAAATAGCGATCTTTACTAAATAATGCAGGATGAAAAGGAAAACACACAAATTAGATAAAATTTAATAAAATAAAGCAGAAAATTTAACGGAACATTCCAAAACAAATAAATAAATAAACAAATAAAATAATTAATTTAAGAAATTCAGATTCTAAAATTAAGAAAAGAAAAGAAGGAAAAAAAGAAAAGGAAAAAAAAAATCTATGCACACCTGCAAGATCAAAGCTATGCATCTGCCAATTTTTTATAGATCTGCGATCAGTGACCATCATAGCGCATACAGGCACACATAAAAAAGACATTAGGAAAAAAAAAATTCTGGCACTGAAACAATTTTTGGAAATTTATCAAAATTTTATTTTGCAATTTAATCATCATTTTCAAATCAATTTTTTTTTTTTTTTTTTTTTTTTTTTGTAAGTTTTTTTATTACATCATTGTAAAATGAAGTATAAGTTTTAATTTATCAATCAGTTGGAGAAACCAACTCTCTATGCGAACATCTCTACCGAAGGTAACAAAAACCCTAACGCTATAAAAATAACTAAAACTCCAAGATATGCTCTCCAACGATCGCATGCCTTGAATCGTTTACACAGCGGATCTCCCCTTATACTTAGTATGAGAGAAAATTAGAGGGATGTTGAATATTCCCTCAAATAACAAAAAATCCCTATATCAGGGCATGCTTTACAAAGGCAGCACGACCTAAGCAATAACTGGTCAGCAGGAGAAGAGGGTGACAGTATCTCTGGGATGTTATTGGTCAGCAGATGACGCCTAAACAAAGCCGGAGGGTACTAACGACAATAGTAAGAAAGGAAAAAAAGCACTCGGATTTATCAAGGAATAATTTAACAAAAGAAATTTCCTTTCACTATAATTTTTCAAAACTGAATGACGGATAATGTATAAATGGAAGCACAAAATTAGTTGAAATAATTTAAAGTTTAGATAGTTTTTAGTGGGTATGCGGCGCATGCCTAATACACCCAGAGAATACGCCACTGGTATCTACCTTCGTGGTTTCAGCATTTTTAAAAAACTGCATGAAAAATCGAAGAGTAGTGTTTATTTACAAATTGATTTCCGGAATGCAATTCTTATGCGTAGTTCAGCGTTTGATTTTCCTTATAACCGACTAATTTTTCTTGATCGATGTTACGATTTTTTCTCCAAGAAAAATTCATTATAATATTTTTGCTGTAGATTTTTTTTTTTTTTAAATGTTTAGTAAGATGCTTTAGCAAAAAAGCTAAAATGTGTTATTTCAATTAATTTATACAATAAAAATACCTTTCATGATGCTCTGTTATATCGCTATAGAAGGGGCGATCCGCCCCTTCTTCAATAGCTACATGGCCTTTGTCTTTCGTCGAAACTGGTCTCTCATCGTGCTTCTCTCTCTCGGTCTTGCATTTCATAATTTGGCGCCACACTCCATCCAAATCTGCGTGGGACTCGTGCCCTTTACACGCTGAAGAATCTCTCATTATCTCTATTGTCTCGCGGTAAAAGGCGTAGTCTGGGTTGTTGTAATTTGCTAGTTTTTTTGTTTCATTAAATATAATATCTATGTTATTTTCCTTATTAACTTTAGTAAGGGCTGTGGTTGCTTTATCATATTTGATGTCATTTTGATGCTCTTTAATTCTGGTTAATATTTTCCTTTTGGTTACTCCGATGTAATTTCCCTTCTTTTCATCTGTATATTTGAAAGGTATTTGATAAATTCCGGCTGTTTCAAGAGGTGGGGGGGGGGGGGTTATGTGTTTATCGTTTCGAATTAGGTATGTGTTAGGACTTGGTTTTACAGGTATATTTATGTTGCGTTTTTTGGCTATATTTTTAATTTTGGTTGAAATTCCCTGATCGTATGGTATGGAATAAGTGAAATTTGGGATGGTTTTTTGGTAGTTTGGGATATTATTGAGTTTTTTAATTCTTTTCCTATATAATTTATTCACTAAGTTTTTGCTATAGCCTGCTGTAAAAGCTGTATTTTTGATGTGGTTTATTTCTTCTTTTAAATCGGCAGGGTCATTACAGATTAAAATTGCGCGATTTATATAAGCTTATATTGCGTTAATTTTATAAGTTTTTACAAGGAGGTTTACTACGGTTGTTAATTATTTCTTCATTTGCAGTTGGTTTTCTGTAAACTGTGGCCTCGATATTATTTTGATGATGTTTTATTTTGACGTCAAGGTAGTTGATTTCGTTATTAATTTCGGTTTCCCATGTAAATTTTATATTATGGTCAATTTTATTGTATAAATTAATTCAAGTTTGGTCTGTTTTTAAAAATTTAAATTTTAATGTGTTATTTCATTTTTGCATTTCGCAATAAATGCGACTGTAGCGGAAACACTGCTTGTTGCACAGGTAGCACTTACTCTGACCATATCTGATTATAATCTCGATACAAAGTTTGTACAAACATCAAAAATATCAATCATTATTACAAACAAAATATTTAAATCTCTGTATCATAATAATGATTTTGTTGTTTGATCTTGAAATTTCTCTAACACATATTAATGATCTTTCTTGTCTCAACTACAAATTCAAACTTTTAACATTTTGAAAGTGTATAATATAATTGATGTTTATTTCAACATTGCTGTTAAGAAACATTACAAAATAAGTACAAAAGTCATTTTCAGAAAAATCATATATATATTTCTATAGAATATTGGGTTTGGTTTGTATCGAATGATATTGAAACGGTTTAATTGTTAAAAAAAAAAAAAAAAAAAGAAGGAAAAGCAAAAAAACCAATAACATCTATGTAGTTGAATATGCAGATTTATTTATACATATTCATAAACAAACATATTGTGAAGATTTTTTCAAAGACTGAAAACACTCATTTACTAAGATGTTTCCATGCGGCATTTTTTATTTTTATTATTCAATTTTCAAAAGCTTTATTATTTTCATTTTTGCTTTTTAAAACTTATTTTGAGTTATTGCCCTTTTCTGAAGAAGTTTAGCATCATTGAGAGTACAAAATTTCTATGAAAATAATTAATCTCTACCCCACTTACACACTCAAAAAATTAAAAAAAAAAGTAGAAACGAAATTTTCATGCACGAGAATAAATTTTACTCTTTTATCAGTGCTAATTTATTCTCCTTATGGAAAAGATGGTCCGAATAGCCACTTTGTATATTTAAAGTATTAAAGAAAACAAGTTTAAGTTGTAACTCTTATTTATAGGGAATATGTAGAGATGTAAGGCGAGAATATTTTCAGAAGTTTTAAATTTTGAGAATAATTGAGAACATTCTTTTTTTGATAAATTACGAAAATATTTTTCATGTTTACGACTTAAATTATAAAACTCATTCATAATAAATCCATTTGACATGCATAACTAGAACATAAAGACCTTATTTCACGATATTTGCTTTTCAACTAATAATTCTGATTTGGAGAGTATTCTCTGATAAGTTCCACAAACCAATTTTTCTAAACATTCAGGTCATATTCAAGACAAAAAAGCATTCAACAGCAAATGATGAATAATTATTCATATTAAAAGACAAATTTAAATTTTTTAATGCTTAAAGTTTCCTACTTGTAACCAGGGTTGGCAAGTTTCTTCCAAGGTGGAAAAAACCGTGGAAAAAACCATGGAAAAAACCGGCCGGAAGAAATAGGTTTCTTCCAAGTGGAAGAAATGGAAGAAACTGTTTTTCTTAAAAATTTATCCTATAAATTGCAGATTTGTAAGATACAATGGATGCATTTGTCTTATAAACAACTTTAAGTAACTTTAATTATACCTATAAAAATTTAATTACATATTAAATTAATAATTATGAGATTTTTACCGAAGTGATCTTCGGTATCTGATAATCATGTTCCAAAATCCAGTAAAAAAACCAATTTCAATTTAAAAAGCGTAAAGTTTTATAATTTATAATTTAGACAATTTTATTTCTTTAACTGGTAATAAATAATAGTTTGTATCACTTGCTTATACTTTCTGATAAAACAGCTCTTAACAAACATTCAGTTAATTAAAAGAGCCAGTATTCAATAATTACTGTATTACTAAATGTCATCAAAAACTTAATTTTCCTAATACAGTACAGTGAAAAAGAAATTTACATCTCATATTTCAAATAAATTCACATTTCTCACATTTTTACTTTTTTTTAATCAAATTTTTAGCTTAATCATTGCTTTGAAACTCAACTTGAGAGGGGAGGGGGGTAACATTCTTGTATTTATTATCCTGCAATTCATACAGACTAGTGCTTAAAACAAATCACTATTACATCAATGTTTAACAAAATTAATCAGTGATGAATACTTTTTCCGAACTTTAAAAAATATTTAGTTTCATATTTTTTAAATATGTTTGTTTACATTTTATAGGTACCTATTATTTGAATATGCTTAAATTATTTATCATATATGAATGTGATCGATTAGTTTTATTAATATTGAAGAAATATTTTATTCTAAAATTTATTAGAAATCGTCTTTCCATTCTGATGTCTATTCTCATGAATTAATAATAACTGAATCTGTATCTGCAAAAGAAAACTGTAAACAAAGGTAATGATCTCTAATCTACAAATTCCTATAATCCGCACAACCTCTAGACAAAATTTTTGAGAGTTAGAGGGAGTTAAAAACTGTAAAACAAATGAAATGTTTTTTAGAGTAGTTCAATACTGCACTTTATTTTTCAAATTAAAATAGATAAATACAAACTATGCTTTTTTTTTTAATTCTAGAGAACTTGCAGGAGAGTTTAAAAGTAGGTATATTACTTATTGATACAGTTTACCAGCTTCGAGTTTATACAAAAAATTGTATTCTTTAAAAAAAAAAGTGCAAACATTATGGTTAATTCCGTAATTATTATCACTTGTACTGTCTGAATATATACTAATTAATATGAGATAGTATATATGCAAAAAGTTCTAAAAATATCAGCATTGAAAAGTAAAAACCCATCACCTATATATAAATTTAGTGTTTGTTATAAAATAACTCATTTTTCTAACAATATTTTTAATATTAATTGGATTATAGTTTAGATTTGACATTATATTTATGCTTTGAGTTTATATAGTTCATAAATTTTAATTTCGAACATCTATTTTGTCTTCTGGTTAGTTTCTTCCATTTCTTCTGGTTTTTTCCAGTTTCTTCCACTGTCCTGGAAGAAACTAGTTTCTTCCGGAAGAAACCCAACCCTGCTTGTAACTATACTATCATTAAAATCTCAATTTAGAAAGAATCATTTTTTTATTTTTTCATATATAAAAATTTTCAAATAAAAAAATAATTTAATAAATAAATAAATAAATGAAAAGCCTGTGCATTTACTTAAGAAACCAAATTCACATAATTCATATTTCTGTAATCCTTATTTTATGTACAAAACATATATATTTATTAGGGATATACCGAATATTCGGCCATACTGCTGAATTTTTGGTCTGGTTAAATATAAAATTATTTGGCTACTATTCGGCTAGCTGAACGTATAAAAATTCAACTTTAAACATCTTAAATCATTTGAAAAAAATCTGACATAACTGCTATTTTAAATTATTTTTAAATTAAGATTATTCAGAATAATTAAGAAATAACTTATATTTAAATGAAAACAAATTGTTTAATATAGTTTCTAAAGTAATGTTAAAGCAGGGTTGGCAAGTTTCTTCCAAGGCGGAAAAAAAACGAGGACTCTAAGAATATGGTTAAATAAAGAACAAGCTGCACTTTTTCTACATATGGTACAAATGTTTTGTTTTTCAATTTATTTCATTATGAGTTAGTACAAAATTTAACTAAAAAATTAATAATATACCTTTAAATTACCTATACCGACACACACATTTATATACACATCTAGTTTATATAAACATTTTTATTCTAATTTATGTAAACTTTTTTATTTATTTATTTTATAAAATTCAGATAGTAAAATTTTCTGATAAAGTGAACATATATTTAATTGAGAGAACATTACACATTGAACAAAATATTAAGATATTTTTATATTTTTAGTGCTTGAACAAAAATTAGATATAAATTATCTTATTAAAAAATCCCTGTACGATAAAGAGAAGACTACATATATAAATATTTTGGTTTTGAAAAAAATAAAGAAAAATTTCCCATGTGCCCAGGGTTGGGTTTTTATTTCAAAAAGTGGTTTTCGACATGACATGTCAAAAAAAGTGTCGAAAAAGGTCAAAAAGTGTCATAAATTGTCAAAAACCTCAGGTAATAACCTTATTAAAAGTATTTTATTGTAAATCAAGATTCAAAACTGAGTATATCGTAATTTAAATACAGTCGAACCTCGTTAACATGAATTACTTTTAACATAAATTGTTTCCACAATCCTTGTTAAAAGGAAGATTAGTTTCGTTATATGAAAATTAGTTACCGACAGCATGAACTACTTAGCTCATTTTAAATTACCTAAACATTTTATTTTGTACATAGTCGTGACATAAGCAGCAATTACAACAGTGTTATATAGTTTGAAATCATTACAGCTACAAGTTTAAAATTAATAATTCAAAATAAAGGATTTATTATTATTGTTATCAATATCAGGAAGTCTCCACAAAGGTGTGATTGTGGAAAGACTTAAAGTGACATATCGCCTATTGTCAAATGTCCAAACACCAAGCTGCTATTCTATTGAAAAATTTGTTATTAAAATCATTCATTACTTTTTAAATTCAGTTTTCACAATCATAAAATTCACAACTGTTAAATTAGAACTTGTTTACCAAAAGTGAATTTTAAATCTGTAAAGTGTGACACATGAACTAAATGTATTTTTTTTTTTTTCATTTTATAGCTTCAAAATTAAAAAATAAATAAAAATATTTTAGGTAATGAGTAATACAGGGATCCCAGTGGCGACTAAAAAGTAACTTTTTGCTACTAAAATCAGTCCCAGTGTGCGAAAGTAGCTTAAAAGCTATTTTAAGGGTAATAAACTATTTTAAGAAAAATGGGAGATATTTTTTAAACAAAAAATTGTTTTTCTCTATTTTTCTTTATCTAACTTTTGAAATTTAGTGCAATATTTCTATTAGCTAGGGTAAAACAGTGGAAGTGTAAGGGAAGGAAATTTATTTTCATGCCTTGAAATAGTTGAAAGGTTAATTTCCTTGAAATAATTAAAATTTTAATTGTTTATCTTTTGTAATTTATTATTACTTTTAATCAAAGACTACTATTCATACCCTAAGTGCTACTATTTTATACATTAAAGGCGACTAAACAGGGTTGGGTTTTTTCCAGGACAGTGGAAGAAACTAGAAAAAAAACTGGAAGAAATGGAAGAAACCAACCAGAAGATAAAGCAGATGTTCAAAATTAAAATTTATGAACTATAGCATAATGTCTGAACTCAAAGCATAATGTCAAATCTAAACTATAATCCAATTAATAATAAAAATATTTTTAGAAAAATAAGTTATTTGATAACAAACACTAAATATATACAGGTGATGGGTATTTACTTTTTAATGCTAATATTTTTAGAACTTTTTGCATAGATACTATCTCATATTACTATACATTTAAACAGCACAAGTGATAATTACAGTATTAGCCATAATATTTGCACTTTCTTTTTTAAGAATACAATCTTTTGTATAAAATCAAAGCAGGTACCCAATGAACTGTATCAATACGTATTACTTTTAAACTCTCCTGGACTCCTAACTTTGAAACTCTAGGATTAAAAAAAAAAAAAAAAAAAAAAAAAAAAATCCATAGTTTGTATTTATCTATTTTAATGTACACAATTCATGTATGCTGGTAAATAATTTAAGCATATTCAAATAATAGGCAGATGTAAAATGTAAACAAACAAATTTTAAAAAAAATATTAAACAAAATATTTTTGAAATTTCGGAAATATTATTCATCCCTGATTAGTTTTGTTAAACATTGATGCAATAGTGATTTGTTTCAAACACTAGTCTGTATGAATTGCAGGATACTAAATACAAGAATGTTTAACATGTAAGCCTTAAAAAATAGCATAACTTTTTATTTTGTTACAACATTTAAAAGAAATAAGTTGTAGATTATAGAAAAATGTTAATTTACCAACATAAATAACCACATATAAAAATAATTAAAATAATAAATACCTAATTCTAAGCTTTTTATTGTCTTGTTTAAACTTTGATTTCAATTACACCGTGAAACTGTAAAGCATGGTGAATTCCCGAGCCCCCATCTGCTGTGCCGCGCATGCGTTGGTTGGTTTCTCTCACCGGACAGAAGATTTTCTGCTTGCGTCATTGAGTTGAATCTTGCGTGTTTGAATCAGTTTCACGCCAAACTTGACATGCAAGGAGTTACTGTATTTGTGTTTCATCTACCTTGCGGGAGTCTTGCTGCAAATTTGTCGCGTCAAATTTGTCATGACAAGATAATATCCAGAAAAAATAAAACTTGCTGCAAATGTGTATGCTATCTGGGTAGCAGCGAACACAAATTCCTCAATGATGAGCATACATCCAACCAATTGTTAATCTCAAACTTTGACAAAAATCATTATATCCATTGCCAAATAAACACAATATATATATTTAATGGCAAACGCGTGGAAATTTAAAAAGCAATTTGCCATAATAAAATTTTCTCCTGAAGAAAAAAAAAATCACTTATTCCCAAACTTTTATCAAAGTCTTTATATCTCTTTTCAAATAAGCTCAATTATTGGCATATTATGCATTTCGCGGTTTAAGGGTTATCAGCGAATGAGAATTTTTATATGAGAAATTTATTATTATTTTTTTTTTCTGTTATAATACCGTTTTGTCCTGTTTTCTGAAGATCCTCTCGTCAGTCTTTCTACCGAATATAATGATAGATGGAAATCAAAATAAGAAATATAATAAATTTACCATAATAAACAATCCGATAACTTTTAATTATTTATTCGTATTATTTTATAAACGCCCTCAATGTCAGAATGAATAATAATAAGAAAATATTATATAAGATAAATTTTGAGTTAAATAAATCTCTTAACTTACATTTCAATATACTCTAAAGTAGATTGCAGATTATGTCCTAAGATGAATGTGGTAAGGTCATAAAGTTCAATCTGCTTTTAAAATAATCTAAAATAGATTTAGGAACCGTTTTATTTGACATACCCCTCTCAATCCCCGTTCAATAATAGTGCCTATACTTACTTAATATATATACATATATATATATATATATATATATATATATATATATATATATATATCAAGGATGTTATTAATTTGCTTTCAAAATTGGCAGTCTCGGTGAACTTTAACGTAAAAAAATAGTGTAGCATCCCTATATAATACAAATTTAGAATACCGAAATTGTACGTCCTGCTGCTATTTGTTCTTGCGACGTGGTAATAACACATACGCAGACGCACAAAAACACACACATACTAATCATTTAAACGTCATTTTATGATTCAGGAGGCTTCTAAGCGTGCAAATATAACAAAGTCTAAATTAAAAAAAAAAAAAAAAAAAAAAAAAAATTCGGAAACAATACTTTCTCTACCATATATTATATATATATATATATAGGTAAGAAAAATAAAAAAATGTCTATCTGGTATAAATAAAGATAGATAGATACTGAGATTTATTTTATCCTCTCAAAAAATATCCTTGTTTAAACCAAATTAATGCTTTAAACAATAGACGTAAAACTTTGTTTAAAGTTAAAAAAGAGAAATAGAGAAAAATAAACTTTTAATCTTGTAAAACAAATTCTTACAGTTATATTATATTTTATTTATTTTTTTACAATATGATTTCACATGTGTTGTCTTCGAAAGTGATGCATTGTTACTCATCATCATTTTTTATTTAATATAATGATGGTTGGAAATCCAAACTGTATGATAAATATTTTAACAATCCCTATTTTCCTATTTTAACAATCCAATGGTTTTAATTTTTTATTATTATTTAGAAATGCTTCATAAACGTCTTGAAATGCAGCAAGGAGTACGAAAAAGAAAGTAATATAAATTATATGATAAATTAGGAGTTACATAAAATATCGGCATAATTTCTCTATTCATCTATTTGATGTGTTTCTCCTATCGAAGGTAATAAATATCATTGAAATCTGATAATCATCTGAGAGCAAATATAATCGAAAACTGATATTTGTTAAATTTTAACTTATTGCAGTATTGAATAAATAATATCGAATATATATACTATAAATATCGACTTCAACTAAATTTTCGATATCGCAAAAACTGTCATTTATTTCACGTCAAACTTCTATTATTTATGGGTTGATGTTAGCGATTAAAATCCTTTCAAATTTTTAATGTTAAATCTGTTTCATTTTTAATGCTTATAAAAAATACTGTAGAATAAAAATGTCGTCTAAAATGTAGTTTATTTTAATAATCATGTAATAGCCGTCTGTTATGAGCATAACACACTGTTGGTTCGTGAAAAAAAAAAAAAAAGAAAAGAAAAGAAAAGAAAGAAAGAAAACGTGTTAGGGATTTAAAAATGAAAAGATATTCGTATTAATATCGCTTGATCAAGATAAACCATAAATATTGTTATGAGGAACATAATTAAAAAAAAAACAAAAGAAAGAAAGAAACATTCTTATAAATTACGAGACATATAATGCGATGTATGTCACTGCATTTAAATAGATATGTAACTGCATTTAACTAAATTTACTCTCTATATGTTACATATACAACCATGCACTTCACTCATATTTGACCAAAAAAATACAAAAGAATAAAACCCTCTAATAATCACGTTTGAAAGATAAATCTCTTGTGAAACTCGTCCTTGCACCAAAAATAAATAAATAAATAAATAAAACTTTAAAAAAATTTTATCACTGCATTAAAAATTCGTTTTATACTTTATAAAAAAGCGCAAGCCTAAATCACTTTTCAAGTGCACGTGACGGATTTATTCAAAAAAGAAATAAGTGTAGTTCACATTAAGAATATTTTCCTCCAATTATTTTCCAATTACATTAAGTTTTAGAAAAAAGTATTACTATTGTAGTAGAGACACTACAGTCACTAGATATCTGTTAATAATTAAACAAAATATCTTTATAAAACTAAAATTATGCTGGATGACTGTAAAAGCTTATATCAAAATTCATAAATATATGTTGTTACATAAAAATGAAAATATTAAAATACATTATTTATACTTTATACCGCGATAATTTTCCCTAAAATATGACAAAAATAAAAAATCTGAATCTATATTTTTTCCGCATAAAAACACATTTGTAAAACTGAATAACTTTTAAAATACACTTTAATCAAGTAATGCTACATATAAAAAGGTGTATAAAACGTTTTGTTTTATTCACAAGGAAAAACATTTTTTTCTTCTTATCCATTAAATCCTAGTTAAAATGCGAAAAATTCATTTGGATCTAGTAACATACAAACGATCAAAAAACATTATTGCATTCCATTTAAAACTCTGAAACTCGTATGTAGAATTATGTCAATGTACTATAATTTTTATATTTGCTGACGAATATTTAAAAAATTTTGAATATTTTAAAAATTTTGGTTAATGTAAGAGGTATTATAAAATGAATGAGGTATTATAAAATGTTAAGACGTATTATAAAATGAATGATATTTTTGTTTAAACTTCTGTTTATGAATAGAAATATTATGAAAAAAATTCTGCAGTGACTCCACTCGACTTTCCGAACATTGAGTAATTAACAGTTTTGTAGATAAAGTAACGAAAGAGGAGTTGTTAAACAAACAAAATAGAGAAAACCATAATAGAGTGTTTGAGTATTTTTCTCCATATATTACACGATGTTTTATTTAACGCTGCTGAACTTTGAGCCCATAAGATCATAATGATAAGGAATACTTCGTTGTGTCCCGGTAAAAACCTATAAATGCTAGATTTACCAAAATGTCTATATTTAATGCAACAGTGATTTATAATACTCATAAAAATTTTCAGTTCAATTGAATAAGGCGTTTAGATGCTATCGCACTTTTAAAAAATTGGTCCCATAGGCCATAATGATAAAGAATTATTCTTTATGTCCCTGTAAAAAAACTATAAGTGCTAAATTCCCCAAAATCTATACAGTTCGTGCAACTGTGACCTATAACATGTATAAAAAAGTTTTGCTCAGATTAATAAGGCGTTTAGACGCTATCGTACTTTTAAAAATTTGGCCCCATAGGCTATAATGATAAAGAATTTTTACTGGTGTACCTGTAAAAAAACTATAAGTGCTAGATTCACCAAAATCTATAGAGTTCGTACTACGGTGACTTACAATATACGTATCAACTTTCAGCTTATTCGAACAAAGAGTTTCGACGCTAGCGTATTCAATCACAGGCGTACACACATACATACATACATACATATACACACACACATACATACATCATCGTAAAAATAGTGGAAACGGACTCAGGGGACCTCGAAACGTATAGAAACACCAAAATCTCAAATTCGGATTTATGACATGATTACAATACTTTCCTCACTATAGTGTTCGGAAAATTAAAAGCATTTTATCAGTAAAAAAAAAAAAAAAAAACATAACATCGAGTTTTAAAATAGAGATTTGTTTAGATGTAGTATACGTTTTCCATATAAGATTGCAAACAACGTATTTTGCTCAAATATTGCTGAAAACGTCTATGGTATATATGACATGTTTTTTACAATTTGTATGTTTATTGTTTTTTATATTATATGTACTGCATTTTGTATTTCCCTGAATAGATTAAAGTTAACGCCCCTCTTCACTTACCGACGCCGGAAGCCCGAGTCAATGTTATTCTATGGGGAAAATTTCTTTACAAATAACTTATTAACTAATACATATTTTTAAATTCTGTTTTCACATTCAGAAAATTCCCAACTGTTAAATTGACGGACCTTTTTAAAAAACATATTTTTTTAATTTTTAATATTTTATTTTAAAATTGCAAAATGAAAAAAATTCATATATTGAAAATTCATATTTTGAAGCTTCAAAAAAAAAAAAAAAAAAAAAAAAAATGTTTTTTTTTTATAAAAGTTCCGTCAATTTAACAGCTGGGAATTTTCAGAATCTGAAAACAGAATATAAAAATATGTATTAGTTAATAAGTTATTTGTAAAGAAAAAATTACCATAGAATGACATTAGTTTCAGCTTCTGACGGCGGTGAGTGAAGCGGGCCCTTAACAACATGCGTTGTACACGTCTTGATACATTTTGTTATATTATCAGTGAGAGAATACTGTATTAAACTAATGACGTAAATTAAGTTTCTTTCCTTTCAAACAACGTTTAGAAAATATCAGTTGAAGTTAACATTTTAACGTTTTTTTTAAAACTAAATATTGTGGTAATTAGTAAAGCAAGTTATATTTAAAATATTTAGTTCTTATAGAACTATTATTTAATATGTGCATTTTTTTGTTTGTTTTACATTTTAAATATTTTTCATAAAAATCGTTATAAATATATATAATGTAAGTACCAAATTAAGTGTGTTTATTTTCTTGTTATTAATCCGAAAACAACTGTTTACTTGTTGATAATCTGAAAACAATTTTTAAAAGTTGCTATTGTTACTAACAATCTCTAATTTTCCATATACCTATATCTTAGCTTCTATTGTTTAAATAAGCGCCAAATACCATGCAGAAAAAAAAGATATATATATATATATATATGTAAGTGTGTGTGTATATATATATATATATATATATATATATTGTGAAAAAATATAATATAAATTATGTAAATATTGACCAGTAGTCGCCGCGAGTGTACAGAATCATACGAAAAGTAACATTGCGATGACCACATTATGGTAGAATTTACATATTTGTATAAAAATATAAAATATAAGTACAATGCGTGGTACAAATATTCTATTCTAATGATATTTATATTTTATATCAAAGGTAAAAAATATAAAAAGACTTTATAAAATTTTACATTATAAATATGTAGAGAGATAATATTACTTACAAACTTTGAATAAACACCATAAAATGCAAAGTTTGTACGTAATATTTTTTACAACGCCAGTTTTGTGGTGCTTTTTTATTAAAAATGTAGATAGATAGATAGATAGATATAAGATAAAATATTTTCAAATATTTAAAAAAGCGATATATTTTAATGAAGTTCACTATGAAATGTTCCCTATTTAAAATGACATTAATTGGTCAAAACAAGTGTATGTACAAGGACCAAAAAAAAAAAGAGCTTATGCATCGCGTTTAAGACATACATTTTAAAAATCACATTTAAATAAATTTCTACTATAAAATCATAAAGAAATTTATTGTTAATATTCTAAAATAATGTTTTGTATAGAATATGATATGTTATGATTTACCTACAGATTTACAGGACTACGCTAAAATATTCATATACATTAATGTCTGCAATTAGACTCTAACAGCTGGATTTTCTTTTGCCTTAAGCATTTTTAACACTTTCCAACAATGTCTAAGAGTGGTTTTAAATTCAATTAATCAATCGCCATACTTTTCAGTCCGTCTGTCTGCTGTGTGATAACGTAGGCAAAGAATATTGAAAGTTATACGATACAACAAGTACGTACTTTTGGAAAATGTTAATAATCAATGCGTACTACATGATTTTCGTTTTCATTTTTTATATTATTAAGAAAATAAACAGAAGAGATTTACGAAAATCCATTAATTTCTTGATTAGATATTTTACTGCACACGTAAAATAATCCCATTTTCAGCATGTGAATTAATCTAAACATCGCCCCTAAAAAAATATAAAAAAAAATCAACTTCATGTTTTATAAATTATCTAAAATTTTCGAATTTCCAGTGATTATATATTTTTCTTATATATATGTATATTCGAATTATTCTTCGATTGTATTCTATGTTTCGAAATATTTTTGTCCACATTTATTTTGAAGACTAAATTTAAGATTTATCGAATTAATATGCAATAGTTTATCATATTAACCCATCTTTAGATTGTGATAAAAGAAATTTTGTGTTAATAATTTGGATAATACTCTTAAGGATTAATAATTGCTTTATTATTTTTATTATTTTTTTAACACTTTTTTTTTATAATATTCTTTAATTTTTTTTTCTATTTATTTTTATATATATTTCAAAAATATAATTCATAAAAATTCAGATAATAAAAGAAATCTCCTCCAAAAACATTAATAATTGATAAAGAATGTGTCAGTTTTCAACAACAATTGTGAAAGACGAAATCCTAAATAAAATTAACAAGAAAATGCTATTAACGGAATAAAATTGTTACTGGAAGAGGAAATTATTATGCCTTTACATCAACAAAAGAAGTAAATACTTACTTTTTTTTTTCCCTTTAGAGTCACATTTAATAAGGCGGGTGAAAGACAGATCAAGAGTAAAATGCTTGCATAACAAAGGAAAACAAATTACAGGTGCTAGATAACGTTTCACAGGATTATTTTTTGCGTTAAACTTTCCAGATATTCGGGACTATTAGGTGTTTGCAGACAATTAACTTTAGGAGACTTATTCTTTTTTTCTTGAATATATATAAATTTAATCTTTTTTTCTGTGTATTGGAGTTAAATATATATTTCGAAATTAAAATCTGGTAGTATTAAAAAAAGTATAATATAATCAGCATTTCCACGTACAATTTGAAAAAAAAAAAATTAAAAACAAAAGATAAGGTGTCTTTTTGTTTTGCGTTTATTTCCAAAAAACCTTATACAGAGTGATCAGTTTAAAAGAGTACCTGTGGGTTTTTCTTATAACCCTTAAATCTGACGGATGCGGTAACTATTCTAACATTGAAGTATGATTGTTTGAACCTTGTTTAAGTTTATGAGATAATTTCTAACACTGTTGGAATGTTATAAATTTATTTGTGAGGTAAAACAGAAATAGAAACGCACATTTTTTTTTTTAAATCCTGTAATAATTATATTTTTGAAAACCATAAATTAACTCATTTTTTTTTACATTATCATTCCTCACAGAAAATGCTGAAAATGTTCGCCACCATTTTGAATGCAAAAATGAACACGTCGAGCCAGGTTTTTGACACACTTCGCAGCATTGTTGCTCTGTTATGAACTGTTTTAATTCATCGATGTTTGGTGAATTTCCCTAAAAAACCCTATGAAATTTTAATGTAAATGTAATGTAGAAATGATAATGTAAATATATATATATTAAACTTTGTTTTTCAGAAATAAAATTATTACAGGATTAAAAAAAAAAAAAAAAAATGTGTGTCTCCATTTTTGTTTTACCTCACAAATAAAGTTGTAACACTCCAAAAGTGTTGGGAATTGTCTCCCACACTTAAACAAGTTTCAATCAATTATATTCAGTGTTCGGATAGTTGCCACATAAAATGAGACAGTCACTATATCTTTACATTTGTGTGAATTTTAAGTATGTAAAACAATCATTACAAATAATAGTGGTGGGGAGTACGCCCTAAGTCCACAGTTATATACTATGAAACAAACAAATTGGGCGGGGGGGGATCGGTCGCGGAATCTTTCTAAATCATTTTAAAACGTATGTAAGGGAATTTTGAGGACATTCTAAAAAAATCCAAATAGTTTGACTGCGAACATAACCTCCTTACAAATGTGTCACTACAGTGTTGCCAACCGTACGAAAAAAAACTTGCTAAAATTTCTAACATTTTTTAATCAGGTTTTACATCAGTACTTTTTATAGAAATATTTCATATTAATTTCCACAATAAAATAAAGGGAAATGTATTATAAAAGATTACTAGTATCAAGGCTCCAGTCTAAATCGCAGACTTCGCATATATGTGTGCGATAATTATCGTACGGTTGGCAACACTTCTCCCATGTATCAGGTTCGAGAGACAGCAGATGCTCTTGGCCACTAGTGTTGCATTTATAAATAGATTCTTAAAATAAAAGATTATGTTAACAGTTTAAAAGATGTATTTTCTTAGTATCCGCTTAGGCTATTATCATCCAAAAAAAAAAAAAAAGAAGTTACTTTTATTTTCATGTTAAGCAAATAATTAAATTTAGCACCATTTTATGTAAAATAGGTAAAATCTTTTAAGTGCCAAACATAAAACTCTCGTATGGAGACCGGTAAGACCGAGATTACCCGTAATATTGGGCAAGTTGGCACACATATTCTACTTCCTCTCGAATTCAATCTAGAGCTTTATCATTTAAAGAATATATTTATAAGCGTATCATGCATAAGATCAGACTGCTAGGATGCGTCATGAATGAAAAATATGCATTTTATCGTTTTTCTGACTGGTAAGAAAATTTTTTCATTGATTTTATTATTATTATTATTATTATTATTATTATTATTATTGTGAACCGACGCCTCAGTACGCAGGTTCTGAAAATAATGGCTAACTGTAGTCTCATGCATGTATCATAATATTTTGTTTTCTATGAATCGGATTCTGTGTTATCCAGCTTGATCTGGATTTTTCCATGGGTATATTTGACTTAGATGAATCCAGAAAGGGGAGTTTAATTGGGAGTGGCAAAAAACACCTTGGCAAAGAATAGACATTTATTATTTTGGTCCAATCATGGGGAAAATGTTTTCCATTTTGTAGATGCCCATAGTAAGTGGCCAGAAATATTCATCGTTCCAAATACAACTATAGATAATGCCATAAACTGCTTTTCCTTTGTTTTTGCTAGATATTGCTACCCCGTGTCCGATGTATCTGATTATGAGTCACAATTCACACCAGAACAGTTAAAACATTTTGTACAAATTAAAGGTGTAAAACACACATGAAGTGGACCATATCAATCCGTAACTAACGACCAGGCAGAATAATATGTACAAATAATAATAAAAAAAATTATTAAAATACTTAAGTTTAGAGCCAGGAAATGTACATTTCAATTAACAAAACTTTTTTTTCTAAATATCCGATAATGCCTCATATTACGACGAGGACTGCACGTTATCATTATTTCTCAAAAAGGTTTTAAAAAAAAGTTGAAAATAAGCATAATAAAAAAGAATTAAATATTAAAAAGATAACAGAATTCGTAGTAAATCAAAAAGTTTCTGTACACAATTAAACACCAGGAGGAAAATGGAAGATAAGTATAATAATTGTTAGACCGGACAAATTACGCTACAAAATTCTGGTATATCCACATGTATGGGAAAGACACATAATCGAATGACAAATGATGGCTCTAAAATGCAATTTGAAGAATCTACGAGTCCTAGGTAAAGTGAAGAAAAGATGAACTTCGACACAAATAATCCAGTGCTTCGACACAAATAATCCAGAGGGCATAAATCTATATCCACAGTATAATGGAAAAATTACCTCTGACTACTGCTACACAGGATCCGAGATCAAAAGGCATGAAATCTATAGTGACTACAAAGTTTGCAAAATTGATATGACTGATCCAAGTGATAAAAATTCCAAGTGTACTCCTGATCATGAATTAAATCTGAACTTTCAAATTTTAGAAACACTAATATGTCTCTTTCTCAACAGTTTTAAGGAGATTCGTCAGACCTAGAAAAAGCTCTATGTAGGTATGATTTAAGAAATGAAGAGGGGGGAGTTGTGGTTTCTACATCAACGTATCCTGAGTGTTAGTCTATTGGCTATTGCTATGATAACGTCACACAAAATACAGGTACCGGTAAACTGTAATAATCAATGTAAGCTTTGTATAATCCCCTGTACACTGGTTCACTCTAAATTAGATTCAGTCTTTAAAATGTAGTCTTATGTGTAATATGTCTATGTTAGGTGTACATGTTTATTTGTATTTTATTAAAATATGTATAAAAAAGAAAAAAAAATGTCTTCTCGATCTTCTCTTAATGTACTATTATCCTAATTAATGGTCTACTCATGAATTTTTACCCAGCAAAAATTCAATAGTTAATTTTCTTAAATTTAAAATATTCTTATTTATTAATATTTATTTATCATTAACTAACTTAAAGTAAAAAGATTTGTCTTCTAAATATGTTTACGTAATACCAGTCTTCTACAGCCATAACTTCTCTATTTCGAAATATTCTATATCTACATTAAAAATGAGAAGAAAAAATTATAATTTATTTAATTATGTAATCGTTTAGTTACCAATGTAATTAACTAACTAATGTGAAATTTTGCAACTGGCTATTCCATTTTTAGATGAACAGAAGGTTTATCTTTTACTTTAATCATTTATTCGAACTTACTTCAATATATAGTTTTATATTGTCTAATACTTAATAAACGATTCAAAATTTAATGAATCAAGGCTGGGGCATATTTTCTTTCTAAGTATGTATTTGTTAAAAAAAAAAAAAAAAAAGATTTATAATAATCATGCATATAATCATGTTAAAATGTAAGAAGTAATAATTATTTTGCTTTTGTTTTTTACACTCGAGTTACTACATTTATTTATTCATTTTTTTATTATTAATATCGTTTACGATTTAATAATTTACACATGCACCGTCTAATGATTAAAAGAAAGCAAAATTTACAATACTTTATATTATAAAAGTATTCAATTTTTCAGTAGTGAAAAAAAAAAAAAAAAAAATGACTCTATTATATTTAATTCAAAAAAAAATAATCAGTCATCTATCAAAATATTTAGAGACATGTAAACTTAAATGTCAAATATATGAAGTAGAGTAATCATTTTATTTTTTACAGAGAGATTCTAGAGTAATTATTTAATTTAATTTTTTATTTACATCATTTTAAGATTTCTTTTCGTTATACAGTGATATATATTCTATACATATAATAATTAATCTTACATTAATACTAACTGTAATCGATATAGTAAGTATAAGATAAAGTACTCGTCTACTGGCAATAATAAAGATCAAATCTCAAATACACTGATGGAAAAAAAAAAATCCCAACACCAGGAAGGAGCTGTGCTAGTTAAACGAAATTTGTTAGGCGTGTTTATACATCTAAAAGACGACGTCGATTCACATTTCGAGCTTCGCGCATAAGTGTGGCGCTAGTAGCGACACTATGAACATGCAAATGAGGTTTGCTTTAAATAAGCGCTGTAAGGTTCGTGATCGTTATTTACAGTTGAGATTTGACATAGTGGGTTAATGTTAGTCAAGGATGCCTCTAAGAAGACGAAGAAGCCATGATCAACAGCTCACTGAGTTTGAACGAGGTCGTGTAGTAGGGCTACGAGAAGGTGGGTTTTCTTTCCGCGATATTGCAGAAAGACTTGGCAGGAATGTATCCACTGTGCATGAGTGTTGGCAGCAGTGGTCAAGGGAAGGTACTGCCTCAAGAAGACCGGGTTCCGGGTGGCCACGTGGCACTACTGAGAGGGAAGACCGCCGTGTTCGGCGTATGGCTGTGGCTAATCGAACTGCATCTGCAACTGAAATTCGAGCTGCAGTTGGCACCACAGTGACACAACGAACTGTTACAAATCGGTTATTTCAAGGGCAGCTCCGAGCCAGACGCCCTGTAGCGTGCATTCCACTGACTCCAAATCACTGCCGTTTGCGACGTGAGTGGTGTCAAGCTAGAGCTCATTGGAGGACGGAGTGGAGATATGTTGTGTTTTCTGATGAAAGCCGGTTCTGCCTTGGTCGCAGTGATAACCGTGTGTTGGTTAGAAGGAGGCCAGGTGAACGCCTGCTAGCGACCTGTCTGCGGCCTAGAGACACAGGGCCTACTCCTGGAGTTATGGTTTGGGGAGCAATTTCGTATGAAAGCAGGAGCACTCTCGTGGTTATCCCACGCACTCTGACTGCAAATTTGTACGTCAGTCTAGTGATACAACCTGTTGTGCTGCCATTCATGAACAGCATTCAAGGGGGTGTTTTCCAACAGGATAACGCTCGCCCTCATACCGCTGTTGTAACCCAACATGCTCCTCTACAGAGTGTCGACATGTTGCCTTGGCCTGCTAGATCACCAGATCTTTCTCCAATCGAGCATGTATGGGACATCATTGGACGACAACTCCAGCGTCATCCACAACCAGCATTAACCGTCCCTGCATTGACTGCCCAAGTGCAACAGGCATGGAACTCCATCCCACAAACTGATATCCGACACCTGTACGTCACAATGCATGCACGTTTGCATGCTTGCACTGAAAATTCTGGCGGTTACACAGGTTACTAATGTACCAACATTTCACATTTGGAATGGCTCTTCTCGCCAATGGCTCTACCTGTGATCTTGAAACTTTAATCAATTAAATATGTTACCTAGACAAATGTATTGCTGAAATTTCATTACTGTACAATAATTTTTTCTTGGTGTTGGGTTTTTTTTTCCATCAGTGTATTTTCTATAGCACTGATTTTGGAAAAATTATATTTTATTTAAAATACCAATAACAATATTATGCATTTTTAATGTTAGAATAATGATTCCTAAAAATTGACTAAGGCATTGGTTATATATATGATTTCTTTCTAGAAAAATATGTAAGTAAAAAATATTTTGTTATCGTTTCGTCATTAATTAGGTTTTTTGAAAATTTATTTATTAGAAATGCAGCGTATATTTTTGAATTTACAGTATTCAGTTTTTCTATTTCTATCATTTCTCAGATCAGTACAGCAAGATACATCTCTTTAAAAGAAACACGTATAGATACTACATGTATTCCATATTTCATTAAAATCTGCCAAAAAAAAAAAAAAACATAGATTTTCTTTTTTTTTTTTTTTTCTTTTTTTCTTCTGTATTTTTCTGTATTAACTTGAGTTTTAGCATCAAGATTTATAGTGTCTATATTTTCTTCTAAAATATTTAAAATCATCATTATTAAAGGGGAAAATTATAAAAAATAAATAAATAAATAAATAAATAAATAGAAAATACCATTAACTGTTTTTTTTTATCGTGTGTGTGTGTGTGTGTGTGTAAAACAAACCAAATAAAATCTTGCAGGCTTGGCAACAACAAAAGACGGAATTTTTTTATCTTCTTACAATCACTTGAAATAGATAAAATGAAAAACACGTCTTGGCTAAAAATCATTCAACAACAAAGCAAAACAAATTCCAGATGCTAGACTGCACTGCTTAACATTATTTCTTCTTCACCTTTTAGATATTTACGCTATCTGATGTTTTAGAAAATTAACTTTGAGAAAAACATTCCATTCTTGTGATGTGCATAATTTTATCAGATTTTTTTTTCTCTATAGAATATATTTATTTCAGTTTAGTACTCCTATTTCTGTGAACTAAAATTACGTATTTTTCTTTCCTTTATTGGCATTTAATTTCTTTTACAGCAATGTACAGTCGGTAAAAAAAGTCTCCGAACACTAGCAAAAATTCCTATCTAAAAAAAGTACACTTATTAAAGTTTTGTTAAATAAATCCTTATTGAAGACTGACTAAGAACAGGATTCAACAAGGATTTATTTCACAAAACTGTATTAAGTGTACTTTTTTTATGTAGGGATTTTTGCTAGTGTAAATTCAGAAAATTGAAGCAAGAATTTGCGGTTTGTAATAACCAGAAGTGTCATCATAAACGTAAAATAGACAATTAAAGTGTAATTATTACGCAAAGTTCATTGCGATATTTTAAAATAAATGCTCTTTAAACTTTGAAACACATCCAATCGGTAATCCAATTTAATCCAATTGTTATCTAT
This sequence comes from Salticus scenicus, assembly GCA_963930645.1. Lineage (NCBI taxonomy): Eukaryota > Metazoa > Arthropoda > Arachnida > Araneae > Salticidae > Salticus > Salticus scenicus. The sequence continues at coordinate 121,916,351 of OZ005648.1, read as the reverse complement.
TGTTTATTCAGGAAATGCTGGATAACATGTGTTATATACTTAATTAATGTTTACGGGCCTTATCCACTTTTTAGTATTTCAGTATGGAGGATTGTATGACGGCTGCATGGAAAACGCGTGATTTATGTTTTTAAATAGTCTCATAAGAAGAAATCAAAATCAGTTAATTCTAGGGTTTAAGATGACCAGAGCAAAAGTACAAGAAAAAGATATCTGAACATAACATAGGGACATAGATTACCGAGTTATTGGAAAATTTAAACTTAGTAGTATCAAACCCTTTACTCCAAGAAGTACTGTCGTGCTAATCGCATCGTAGTATGCAATTTACTTTACGTTCTAGTACGCAATTTAATTGTACACTCTCGTATGCAGTTTTATTTATTTTATATAAAAGTATAAAAAGTTCCAGTAACGTTTGACTTAACCATACACACACACACACAAACACAAGCACACACACACACACACATATAGTGTATATATATATATATATATATATATATTCCTTATGTACTAATTATTACTCTTTGGCGAGTAATATATTTCCATAAATATTTGGATGCACATTTACAGAAAACTTACTGAATAATAGAACTGGACAATATGATATTTCGTAATATATACTAATAAATAAATAATGGATCAGAAGTTTTAGTCATTTTAACATTTCTTATCATTTCATGTCTTAAAATTATAACATTTTAAGTACAATTTAAATTCTTTCAGAAATATTTTTTCCTTTATATAGGAATTTATATTTCCTTTATATTTTTTCCTTTATTTATTCTGTCAGAAATATTTTTTTTTCATTTATATAGGCCTATTTAACAAAAGAAGATCGTGATTTAGTGCCGCTTCCAAACTGTGCAACAGAGAGAAACGAAGCAAAACAAAAATAAATAAATAAATAATAATAATTTTGTATTTTTCATTTCATTGCATATAAAGTATTTGCGATGTTTATTTTTTATTGATTAAAAGTCAACTCATAACACTGGAATAAAATATAGTGTTTCTTTTTAAAAAAAATATTGATACAGGAATTAGTGTAGAAATATACTAAGATTTTAAGTGGCCAAAAATGCAGGATGACATTTTTACACAAATTTTACATTCCGAGACGACAGTAATTTTTCGTTATTATGTAACAAATGCATTAAATGTACACATTTATACATATAGTGTATTTTATTTTTAAATAGTTAAAATATTATAAAATAATACAAATATATGTTTATAAATCCTGTTTAATAAATTGTATTATAAAAAAAAAAAAAAGTATGGAAAAGTAGACGTTGTGTTCTTTCAAGTCTTGTTTAATAAAACATGTAATAAATCAAAAGGAAACTTTAAACAAAATATAAAATAGAGTAAAATTCTGTTAATTATAAAAAAAAAAAAAAAAAAAAAATCGGTATAAAAATCGATTTTATGTAAATCTGTGATCAGATCTTTCTCTCTAATATAGTACTTTAAAATTTATTTAAATAATATCTATATCGTTCGCATGCTATACAATCATTTTCAAATATATAAAAGATATATTTTCCTGGTTATGTAGATACGTATACACACACACTTATATATATATAATATACATACGTGTTTGTGCGTGTACATATATACTCGTGCATAAGCATTCACTTTGAAAACATGTCGTTTATAAGTATGATATATCAACAATCTATACATATAAAAGTGTACTTCCACTCACTCACTGACTCATCAACGCACAGCAAAATCTACGGGAGCCACTGACTTGAAACTGGGTCAGATTATAGAACATATAGTGTAAGCACCCCCTAAGAAGCAATTTTGCGAAATTCCCTCCCCCCGGGGGTTTAGGGGGCAAAATGTGATTTCACAAAAACCTTCATATGTCAAAGAAAAAAACAGATATCCGTAAAATTTTTGCTTTAAAATATAGCTAATTTAATTATCTAAAAACCAATTTCTGGAATTTTAGAAGTTTGGTCCCCAAGGGGGAAAAGGGGGCAAAATGTGATTTCACATACTCCTATATATCTCAAACAAAAAAACAGATGTATGTGAAAATTTTGCTCTAATATATAGGTAATATAAATTCCTAAAAACTAATTTCTGGAATTTTCGAAATTCAGCCCCCAAGAGGGGAGGAGAGGGGGAGAAACGTGATTTGAAATAATCCTTTATATTGCAAACAGAAAGAAATATATGTGTAAGATATTTTTGTTCTAAAATATAGCTCCCATAAATACATTAAATAATTTAATTCCCATAACTAATTTCTTTAATTTTAGAAATTCATCCCAGGAGGGGCGGGAAAGGGGGGTTAAGGGGTAAAAAAATAGAAATATAGTTAGACCGTTCAAAATTGGTACATATAGGTTTTACAGATCTGCAAGTCAAATGAGGATATTTTTGAAAGTGCAAAGTTATTAGGAGGGCCAGAAAGGTGTGTGGGGGTGGCGGAGGGGCAAAAAAATAAAAATACAGTTAGCCCGTTCAAAATTGGTACATAAAGGTTTTTGATACAAATCGATTGCGGATATTTTCGAATTTGTAAAGGTATTAGGTGGGGCGGAGGGGAAAAAAATAAAAATAGAGTTACGACGTTCAAAATTGGTACATAGAGGTTTTTGATACAAATCGATTGCGGATATTTTCGAATTTGTTAAGTAATTAATATGGTACATAGAGATTTTTGATACCTACAAATCGATTGCGTATATTTTCGAATTTGTAAAATTATTAGTATAGACGGGAAGGGGAGGTGAAAGGGCAAAAATATATAAATAAGAGTTAGAGCGCTGAAGATCAGTGTTGTTAGGTTTTGTGGCCCGATAAATCGATTGCGGATATTTTCAGAAGTACAGAATTATTACGAAGGGCGGAAAGAGATCGGGCGCAGGGGTAAAAATAAAGAAATTCAGATAAAATGTTGGAAATTAGTATTATTAGGTTTTAAAAGCGCGAGAGAACGATTACGAGTATTTTTCAAAATCTAAAATAATTAGGAGGGGCGAGAACGGTAGGTGAAGGAGCAGGCGAGCCTTGCGCGCCTGTATGCGGTGCCGCAGGCAGTGGTGGCCTGAACCGATTATTCCACTGATGGGAGATTTTTTTTTTTTTTTTTTTTTGTTTTTATTTATGTTTTTCCCTTATGACACTATAGAGAGTCATTAAGAGTGTTGAACATATATGCGCGCGTGCAGTGGGGACCGTTGCGACATTTTCTCCAATCACATTTTTTTTCTCTTTTTTTTTTTCGCATGATAAAAATGGATGCAATTTTGAGAATTCATTAACTATCGTGATTCATTTAAAAATAGTGACCAGCGAAGCGGGCGTAGCCTGCTAGTTAATTATAAATACTTTTAAATTCCGTCGGAAAACTCATTTAAGATTTTGGTTTGATTTAGTGTTGAATTATTATTATGATATTTTACTATTAATGTCTTCTATTGTTGATTTATTATACTTTATTTATAAATTTCCATAAATAATTTAAAAAAAAAAAAAAAAAAAAAATGTTGCTTTTTTTTTATAGTTACTCGTTATTATATATATATATAGAGAGAGAGAGAGAATAAAAAGTCGTATCGAAATACTTGTAAACTGTTCATCAGAATAAAGGGCACTAATCGAATTTGTCAAAAAACAGTTATTTTAACCTGTAAAAATTTTGAATGACTGGATAAAAAGTTTCACGAGACAGTTATGCTTATTATAACGATTCTTATGAATTACCTTCAACAAAGAAATGAATATTAAAAAATATCCGAAAACCAGGATACAAATATTTCTTTCTGAAATGTAAAAATTTATTTTACAAAATTTATTTCACTAAACAATTTTTCTACGTATTTGAGAATTCAAACGGTGAAGCATCACGTGAATTTATGAAATCGGTATTCCTCTTTATCAGAACATAACATAATTTTGAAATTTAAATTATAAGTGTCAAAGGATATCCTTTTAGAAATATAAAGAGATTAATATAGCAGTTATGGAGATATATAGTACATAATATTTTATCGGGTTGTTCGATAAATAATGTCGTTTTTATTAATGTTTTTCAAAGTGAATTTATTTATATTAACAAAAAACATTACTCAATGATATATTGACCATTTTGTTGGATGACCTTTTGCCATCTTTCGGTAAGTTGAAAAATTCCACGTGGTTTTTATAAGCAATGGTTTTAAAAAACGACATTATTTATCGAGCAAGCCAATATATTGAAGTCCTTTATAAGAATAATGTCTTCCATGTATAATCATTTTTGAAGTCATAATGCCACGTCTACACTTTGTACACTTACAAAATCAATCGCATAAGATATTATCGATTTTGTAAAAAAAATCGACTTCCGGTTTTTATCGGATTTACATATTCAACAATATTCGGAACAAGTTTTGATATTCCATTTAATTTTTTAAAGAAAAGCATACTAATTAGTAAACATTTAAAAATACCTTACAAAAACTTTTCATTTTAATTTGGCTGATTAATTTCGGTCACACCGTGACCATCTTCAGAGCCAAGACTAAACGTTGACGTTCTTCTGTTGTTTATCTTGCCGGGAAATGCAGTGGTTGCCACTTCGCTTCACTTCATAATTCTTTAGGATCTGTTGCCAAGCTGCAGGGATGATTGAGTGTTCTCTATCGTTTACTGTGTTATCGTTAGTAATAATTTCGAAGGCCTCCCGTTTTAGTGCATAATTATGGTTATTGTAAGGTGCTATTTTTTTTTTATTTTAATGGAGTTAATATTTATGGGGTTATTGTTGTGGGTGGCGGAGAAAGCGGTAGAGGATTTTCCTAATTTTAGGTCTGTGCGGTGCTATTTTTCTCTTTCGGCGATTTTGCGTTTGGACATCCCAATATAGCAGGATTTATTCCCATTGATAAGTTCAAAGTCAATTTTATATATTCCGGGGGTAGAGTTTTGTGGAATGGGATTTTTTTTGTTTCGGATGTGTTGAAAGATGTTTTTGTTTGGTTTTATTGGGATGTTTATGTTATTATTTTTAGCTTCGTTTTTTATTTTAAGGCTGGCCCCGTTACAAAATGGGATGGCGGTGGTGAAATTGGGTTTAGATTTCTGGGCATTACTGATTTTGTTTAAAGATTTTAGGCGTTTTTTATATAGTTTATTTATAAGATTTTTAGAATAGTTTGCTTTAGTGGCGATTTTTTTTATATTGTTAAGTTCTTTGTTTAGTAATTGTTTATTGGAGCAGACTAAAATAGCGCGGTTAATATAGAATTGAATAGCTGATAATTTATAAGGGAGGGGGTTTTACAATTTTTGTTTATGATTTCAGTGTTAGAAGTGGGTTTTCTGTAAACGGTAGTGTCAAAAGTGTTATTAGAGTTTTTTATAATTTTTATGTCAAGAAAGTTTAGAGTATTGTTGGTTTCTTTTTCGATGGTGAATTTAATATCGTTGTCTAGATTATTAAGGTTGGTTAGAAGGTTGTCTGGGTTTTCGGTGTCGGGTATTATGGCAAAAATGTCGTCTACGTAGCGAGTCCAAAGTTTACAGTTTTTAATAATATGGTTGGCAGAGTTTTCAATAAGGCGGAGTTTTAATTCTGCAATGATTCCGGAAATGGGGGACCCCATGGGGACGCCTTGAGTTTGATGGTAGGTATTATTGTTAAAGCTAAAGTAAGATTCATTAAGGAGGAGGTTGTTTGCTCTGATTAAAGTTTCGCTAGTTTTATTATCCCCAAAAGTGTCGATTAATTTAGTGTTAATTATTTTTGTAATTTCTGGAATATTAATGGAGGGATAGAGGTCTTTTACGTCGAAACTAACTAATTTATCGGTGTATTTTATATTAATATTACGAAGTTTATCAAGAAACATTTCATTTGAGTTTATTGAGTGGTTAGACGGTGGGAGAAGTGCAATATAAATATTTTTCATGTATTTTTCAAGTTGGTAAGTTGGGCCTTCGGATTTATTTACTATTGGACGGAGAGAAGGAGGGTTTTTGTGATCTTTATATTTTGCAAAGAGTCGAGGTATAGTAGAAGCATGAGAGAGAGAATCTTGGTGTGAGTTAAATTCAAATGTTGATAGATTATTATATGGGTGGGAATTGGGTGGTGGGGTCTATTCAAAAACGTCACCAGAAAAAAACTGCATAACTTAATCCTAAAAGAAAACCCTAAACTTATTAATATCCCACCCCCCACTTCCCATCCATATAATAATCTATCAACATTTGAACTTAACTCACACCAAGATTCTCTTTTAAAATTAGGCGCTAAATATATCCTCAATGACAAACCAAACTTAAAAGACTCCATAGCTCACATAGAAACCGCAATTGACCATATTCCCTCGTTGAAACAACAAATAATCCGAAACACTGCTATAAAATCCATCTCCAAATTAAATAAAACTTACAATGACTCTAAAGATATCAAATGTCTTAAAAACCTAAAAAACAATCGCGATCTAACTTTCCTTATGTCAGATAAAACAAACCTTATTACTATTATGACCCGTACCCAATATAACGAAATGATGCAAGATACAATAGAAAAATTAAAAGCCGTAAAAATCCCCCTCTCACCTCTTAATAAACTCATAAATAAAACCAAAGATCTTTTAAAAACTGGCCAATGGCCCAACAATAATAAACCAACCTTTAATAATCATGCTTCTACTATACCTCGACTCTTTGCAAAATATAAAGATCACAAAAACCCTCCTTCTCTCCGTCCAATAGTAAATAAATCCGAAGGCCCAACTTAACAACTTGAAAAATACATGAAAAATATTTATATTGCACTTCTCCCACCGTCTAACCACACAATAAACCCAAATGAAATGTTTCTTGATAAACTTCGTAATATTAATATAAAATACACCGATAAATTAGTTTCGACGTAAAAGACCTCTATCCCTCCATTAATATTCCAGAAATCACAAAAATAATTAACACTAAATTAATAGACACTTTTGGGGATAATAAAACTAGCGAAACTTTAATCAGAGCAAACAACCTCCTCCTTAATGAATCTTACTTTAGCTTTAACAATAATACCTACCATCAAACTCAAGGCGTCCCCATGGGGTCCCCCATTTCCGGAATCATTGCAGAATTAAAACTCCGCCTTATTGAAAACTCTGCCAACCATATTATTAAAAACTGTAAACTTTGGACTCGCTACGTAGACGACATTTTTGCCATAATACCCGACACCGAAAACCCAGACAACCTTCTAACCAACCTTAATAATCTAGACAACGATATTAAATTCACCATCGAAAAAGAAACCAACAATACTCTAAACATTCTTGACATAAAAATTATAAAAAACTCTAATAACACTTTTGACACTACCGTTTACAGAAAACCCACTACTAACACTGAAATCATAAACAAAAATTGTAAAACCCTCCTCCCTTATAAATTATCAGCTATTCAATCCTATATTAACCGCGCTATTTTAGTCTGCTCCAATAGACAATTACTAAACAAAGAACTTAACAATATAAAAAAAAATCGCCACTAAAGCAAACTATTCTAAAAATCTTATAAATAAACTATATAAAAAACGCCTAAAATCTTTAAACAAAATCAGTAATGCCCAGAAATGTAAACCCAATTTCACCACCGCCATCCTATTTTGTAACGGCGCCAGCCTTAAAATAAAAAACGAAGCTAAAAATAATAACATAAACATCCCAATAAAACCAAACAAAAACATCTTTCAACACATCCGAAACGAAAAAGACCCCATTCCATAAAACTGTACCCCCGGAATATATAAAATTGACTTTGAACATATCAATGGGAATAAAGCCTGCTATATTGGGATGTCCAAACGCAAAATCGCGGAAAGAGAAAAAGAGCACCGCACAGACCTAAAATTAGGAAAATCCTCTACCGCTTTCTCCGCCACCCACAACAATAACCCCATAAATATTAACTCCATTAACATTTAAAAAAAAAATAGCACCTTACAATAACCATAATTATGCACTAAAACGGGAAACCCCAAAAATTATTATTAACGATAACACAGTAAACGATAGAGAACACTCAATCATCCCTGCAGCTTGGAAACAGATCCTAACGAATTATGAAGTGAAGCGAAGTGGCAACCACTGCATTCCCCGGCAAAATAATTAACAGAAGAACGTCAACGTTTAGTCTTGGCTCTGAAGATGGTCACGGTGTGACCGAAATTAATCAGCCAAATTAAAATGAAAAGTTTTTGTAAGGTATTTTTAAATGTTCACTAACAAGTGTTGATATTTTTTTCCGGAAATGTCTGTCTGTCACTCTGTGCGTGTGATAAAATTTGTCTCAATTGTAGCTCATAAACTAATGTTCAAATTTTTATTTAAATTTATTTGTATATTCATTTCGACAGAACTTAGTGCTAATTAACTTTTGTTGTTAACCGCAAAACAGGCGGCGTTGCCATCCCTTTTTATTTTTATAATTTTTAAAACAGTAGTATAGGAAAAAGTTTTAATAAATGTTTACAAAGAGAAATATTTTTAGTGAATCATTATGAAATTAATATTTTTTTTTATATAACTAAAAAATATATATAAGGCAGAAAATATTAATTAACTTAAAAAAAAAAAATGGAAAAAAAATCCATCATAAAGGGAGCTCTTCAATTTAGTGAAATAAGGATGTTTCAAACCTACCATCAATGACAAACAGTAGCATATCTCCCTACATCTCACCAAGGGAAAGAAGAACTTCACCCCAGCAGTTCTAAATATAAAATGAAAATCTTATAAATGAAAAAATAAAAATTACATAATATTATATAAAAATATAATCAATTATAAAAAATGAACGAAATGTACTTCACGAATGAAACACATAAATAAAGGAAACAATTAACACCAAACTGAACACTAAGAAAAACTTAATAGTTATGAATAGCAATTATAATGTAAGAACGATAATCAATTGGTTTTGGAGTTTTGAAAAAATTAAGAAACGTAACTTCATGACTATCGCAATTGTTGTTAATTTTTCTATTCCATTAATTTGAGAAAAAAAAAAATATATATTTTTTTTTTATTCTGATTTCTATGCGTTAAAACCAGTACGTTAAACAAATGACTTAAAATATGAAATTTAAATTTTCATCATAAAGACAAATATTCAAAGAATGCTTAAAAAATTTTATTTTTAAATCTAAAAAAAAAAGAATTAAATCATCATTACTAATGTGTTTTAAAGATAAATCTTTAGGTTAAATATCAAGATAAACCTCCGACAAATTACTACAATTAAACACTATAAGATCATCAATAAACCTAATAATTTTTATATCAGAACTATTTTATTTTCTCATAAAAATATAAGTGTAGATTGGTGAAGTCACCCAATTTTTTTTCCATAGAAATTTCCTTAATTTGTAAAATATATTCATTTGAATTACATAAAATATCTTTAAAAATTCTAAATTTAACAAAATTTATTCAGTAGTTTCTTTCGTAGTATATAATTGAACTAGATTCATCGTAGATTTTACTACAAATTAAATGATGTCATAATGATATTATTTCAGTCCGGACAAACTTTCAATTAAAAGTGTTAACCGAATATATATCTTAAAATAATTACTTTTAATCTATCCAAAAAATTATTAATATAATCAAAAAAGAAGAGATAAAATACGGCGTATATATATATATATATATATATATATATATATATATATATTTATATATATATATATATATATATACATAAATAGATCAGTATCAATGGAAAATACATAAACTATAATAATAAATATTATTATTATTTCAATACTCAAACTATATATTATAACTATATTAATATATTATGTTGAAATATTTATATCGCATATACGAATTTCTTAGAATAATTGTTAAATGAAAAATGAATAAAAATTGGAAAAAAAAATGATAAATGTGAGAGTATATAAAAAATCCGTAGCATATGAAAAAATCGTCGAATTCTGAAGGAACATTTTTTTTTCGTCGAACAATTTACTTAGCAATTTTGTGACATAATGTATGGATAATAATTCTAAAGAAAATCTGCATTTGACAGATGTAAATAAACAGATGTAAATAAAATTTTTGTCTAAAGCAAAATACAAACACTTACTGAAATAAAAGCTCAGTTTTTAAAAGAACTACTTTTATAGTGGAAAAATGGACATTACAATTTTTTAAGACTCATTGTACAGGTGGCAAGTTTGATTGTTCGACGAAATGTCAACCTCGTCCTTAAAGAAAAAAAAAGTTTAAATAAAGGAACCTTGGTATTTCTTTTGAAAAAAAAAAAAAAAAAAAAAAAACAGGAATGAGGGGTATTTTACTAATTTAATGGCAAAACAACGGTGCTATATACTATTTTTAAAAATTATTTCCCCAGATTTATTTTGAACGGTTGGGACGTATTTTGGTATAAACTGTTTATTCATGTTGTAGTGTGGCTTAAAATACTAAATCTTAATATGATATGTATTAATGTGTACATTACCAATATTGGCAAACATTATTAATAAATATCTTATGAAAATAACATATTTATTACTTCATAAATACTTATCAAAATATTTTTTAAATAAATCGTCAAAAAATTTATAGTATTTAAGGATTTTTATGTTTAAACAATTAAGTACTACAAAATATCTATCTGATTTCATGTTTATTATATTTTAAAATACTAAAAATATATTGACACATAAATTATCATTAATATTTAATTATTGGATTCAATAATATATAAAGTATTAATTATATATTTTTTTCTTAGTTTTCAAAGTATACATTATTATTATTTTTGTTTTATTTTATATTTTATTTATTTTTTATCATGTAAGAATTATACCAAAATTTTATTTAAAAGAAAAAAAAATACGTCTTAAAAATAATTTATTGTATTCAAAATAATTGAAAATTCCTCCTAATACCCTTTTAGAATGAAAATAGAAAATATAGACTTGATAAATGGGAAAATATCGTAAACAAAAACGTAATTGAAGAAGGGAAAAAGTTCCATTCCTGTATCAACAAAGGCGGAATTCTTTATTTTCTCTCGAGTCTCTTCAAATAAAGAAGGTGGAAGAGAGATCGCTAGAGTAACAATCAGTGAGCAATAACAAAGGAAAACAAATTACAGGTGCATGGTTACACTTCTGAAGATTATGCTTTGTGTAGAGTTTAACAGATATTCACGGCCATTGAACGCTTCTAGATGTTTAACAGAGAAATATTTGAAGGTAAAATAATTATAAGAAAATAAAAAAAATAAAAAAATAAAAAAAAACTTTTTATATACCATGTTTTAAATTTTCTGATGAATAATACGGCTCTTATCAATGTGCATATTTTTTTTTATTATAATGACGTCATGTTTTGTGAGATACATATTTTTTTTTGTGGGGGGAGGGGGACAACAATTAAATTATAGCTCATATTTTAATGACTATTTTAACGCTATTAGGATGTTATTATTTTCATATTTTAATTAATTATAAGAAAACTAATAAAAATTTTTGAAAATCGGACTTCGAAGTATTGTGTTGTCACCCTGTTCTGGGCAATCCTGAGAGTTTCAAATTTCTAGCTACTCGGGAAGTTAGTTAAAATTCGATTGCAAGATTTGTACCGGACAAACAAACAAAGGTCCAGACAAACAAGCAGGAATAGAAGTTAATAAAAACATGGTAAAAATCAGTAATATCACAAAAAAAAAAAAAAAAAAAAAAAGGATTTAGAGCAATATATTTTTTTTTAAAGCTTAAAAGTTATAATTTTATTTAAAACTGCTGTATTTAAAAAAAAAAAAATATGCACACTGTTTTCAAACTTGTTAGAGTTTATTATGAAATTGGTATATTCAACCTAATATGTATGTCCAAAGTGAAATTTTGTACATTTTGTAAAAAAAGTTTGTAAAATATTTGTTTATGTTTCTGGTAGTTGACTTAGAATTTAAAGCACATTCATATTTCAGAATATATTTTTACACAATTTTACATTGATGTGCTTAAAAAACACGATAAAGTTTAATAAGAGAACACCACAGAAAGGGAGTTTTAAAATAATGATTACAAAACTTTGGCGAGTTTATTTGCATTTCATGATGTTTATTCAAAGTTTCGAAATTATTACTTTAAAACACAAGTTCTCTCGTGCTTTATTATTATTATTATTATTATTATTATTATTGCTTGTTTGGGCTGCTGACACCAAGTAAGTAGTTTTGCGTGTGTTTCCGTTCCATTTTTATTGTTTTAATTGTTAAATTTTGCTCGTTTTTTTCATTTTTGACGAGGTTATTGCATTTTATAGCAGTTATTCGAAGTTTTGCAATTATTACGATTTAGTGTACTGTGGAAAAAAAGTGGAAAATGAAAAATTAACAGCAAATTTCCTTTTTATCATAATTTAGATCAATATTAATATATATATATATATATATATATTCCAAGGATAAAGAAAACAATTGCTAAAGCTATGGTAAGACTAAAATAAAGAGTAATTTGTATTAAGTGAAAAATCACTTACCAAGAATTCTAATATATATATATATAAATATATATATATATATTGTATGTTTAAAAATATCAATGAAAAGATAATAACAATAAAAATGTAATTTAGAATGCGAGATCCTTGATTCACAACAATCAATATTTTGAATAAAACTTTTTATATAATGCAATCTTTGTATAATTATTTGGAAGATGTGTACTACAATCGGTTAATCTTATACTATTAAGTGAGCAATATTTGTATGTATATTTCACTGATCTCGAAAACGGTAGCTCGGACAGTCACGAGATTTAACACAAAGGTGCATCCCGAAGGGTCATTGTGCACATCGAAGTCAGATTTTCGTATTTTTGATTAGTTTTTTCTTAATTAATTAAAATGTGAAAATCATAACCTTCTAATTTCTGATAAAAAAAAGCCATTTAAATTTTAACATTTTATCCATAATTTAACTGTTGCCAATTTTTTTTTCGACAAAATAATAATAATAATTAAAAAAAAAAAAAAAAAAAACGTACATTTATTTAAAATGAGGAAAATAAATCAGAAAGATTAGAAAATAAATTAGAAATATCACTCGCATCGTTACAAATAAGACACCAAATGAAAGGGAAAATTTTTGTAAATCCGATGCATTAAACAGCTTATCAATCGGATGATTAGTTTTTTTTTTAATTAATTAAAATGTGAAAATAAAAACCTTCTAATTTCTGATAAATAAGACATTTAAATTTTAAAATTTTATCCATAATATAATTGTTGCCATTTCTTTTCGACAAAATAATAATAATTAAAAAAAAAAAAAAAATAAAAAAAAAATAACGTACACTTATTTAAAATGAGGAAAATAAATCAGGAAGATTAGAAAATAAATTAGAAATATCAGTCGCATCGTTACAAATAAGATAGCAAATGAAAGGGAATTTTTTTTTAAATCCGATGCATTAAACAGCTTATCAATCGGACAATTAGATTTTTTAAAATTAACTAAAGTATGAATTTTAGGTGGTCACAGCAGAAGATTGTATGGAAACCGTTAGGAGAAAAAAATGAAAAATCTGCTTCACATTAAGTCACATGATTTTTAAAAGGGATTAAAAATTGCAGTTTTCAAATTCTTTTAAATTTTCTCTCACGAACACAAAAATATAATATACAGCCTGTACCCCACAAGACCAACTTGCATTTCAAATTTCATCAATTATTTTGGTTAATAAACAAAGGTTATTATTATTTTTTTTCAAATTAAGTTTTATTCTATTTTCGAAAAGATTTATGTGATCATAGATATAATAATATATATAGATCTATCATCCCCATATTATCGTGCAATGATTTTTGATGCCGAAAAAAAAGCTTTGGAATCAGCCATTAAGTGGTATTGAAGAAAAAGTAAAAAAAAGAAGAATGAATTTGAAACTATATCTGGGGCTTTTCATTCACCTTTAGTAAAAAAATATTCATGAATTTTATTTGCTAAAACATTCGTGCATATTCCCGTGTGTATTCACTCGGGGAAAGACTGCCATATTTTGGTAAAATCGCCGTCTTTTCCCGAGTGAAAAGGAATCCCTTTTTTATCCCCAATGATCAATCTATATATTATTACTATATCTATGTATGTGATACGATAGATTGATAATTTGGGTTTTAAAAATTTTTTTAAATAGATTATTTAAACTCTATGAACCATATTTTTATTTTATCAGCTTCATTAACAGATCCTGCTGGGCGATTTTTTAAATTTTGGTGTTGAAGTACACCGAATGTTTTTCGACAAGAAGTTTAATATAGCAACAGTCATTTTAATCTAAGTAGCGCATCAAATATATAAAAACATAAATGATTTATTTTTACACAAAATTTAAAGAACAAATGCAGTTTTAAAGATAGGAAATTTATTTCAACAAGCACTATTTTAAACCTAAAAAGCATTAAAAATATAAGCAGAATATAAAGGATTCTTATGTATAAACAAAAAAGAGTCTGATAAAATTATTAGCAAAATAGTCTTCCCCTTTTCATACAAAAAAATAAATAAATAAATAAATAAATAAATATATAAATATATAAATCCATCGCTAATATGGCGACAAAAATTCAAAAGCCGCCAATGGAGTACATAATAAAGTTGTGTAACACGATAATGTTTACCTATTTATTTATTTTTTTATATAATAATCACTATGCTAATTTATCATACAAACAAATGAACCTCTGTGTGTTACTGCACTCTCACGCTGTCGAACAGAAATATTTGAAAAGTTCAAATAAATATTTAAATAAATAAATAAAAATATGTTTAATGGGAAATATATATAACCATAAAAAGATTAGTTGTCTAAAATACGGCAGAAATAGCGCTCATAGCATATTGTTACAAGGGATTAAGTCTTATTGTTACAATGGATTAAGTCTAAAATGGTGACAAAAATTCAAAAGCCGCCAAAGAGAACAATATTAAGGCTGTACTATCAGGTTTACAACCCATGAATTATATATAAACACAAAAAATTGTCTCATGCGACAGACGTAGCCCGTCACAGCATATTGTAATATTTGGCGTGAAATTGCTGTCATTTAATGGTTGATTGGATAAACAAAAAAAAAAAAAAAAAAATCATATGAAATAACGTAAAAGCGAATATTATGTTGTCTAAACCCAGTTACGTTTGAGTCCAGTCCGAGTTTAGTGTTGTTCACATGTAACTGGGATTCAAATATAAAAGGGAAACTCCAATTTTTTCGATACTATCTATTTCGAAACTGTTATATAATAAGCACCTAAATAGAAGCTCATTGGTAAACTATTGTCGCAGGTAATAAGGACAAGCGCCCGAGTTGCAGTTGATGACCAAATCGCTGCTGAATGCAGCAGGGACCTGGAGCGAGCTTTTGAACAATTTCAGTAATTTATTTTATTTTATTTTTATAAAGCTATCTATAAACGAGTTTCCTTTAAATTTAGTGGCCAGCGAAGCGGGCAAAGCCTGCTAGTGACTATATTAAGAGGAAAATGTTATTTAAAATATTGACAGCAAAAAATCTTGCCAGATCCCAATTTTGCTCTTTTCACATATATAGTTAAATATTACGGACAGTAATAAGACTTATTTATTTATTTACTAGCAAGCTACGCCCGCTTATCTGATCACTATATTTAAATGAATTTTCAAAAGAATTGAATAGTTATGAATTTTCATGTCACATTATAAATAACAGCATAAAAAAAAAAAAAAAAAAAAAAAAAAAGGAAAAAGAAAAAAGAAAAATCTACATTGAAATCGCTCTAAACCTTGATTTGGGTACCCGCTAACTACGGCAGCACTTTTTCACCCGCACTGCATGGGGTCCATGCTCCCACTGCCCGCAGAAATATTTTTCCCGGTTACTGCGATCTGGGTATTTATCGACGATAGGCGGATTTGATATTATTTAAGAACTAAGATATTAAAAATGACTGTATCTCAGCATCTCTTAAATATTTTAGTTTTTGAATGATGTATTTTTTAGATTAGAACTTTACACTATATAACCTTATGATTCCGACCAATATGATAAATAAATAAAATAATAGATTTTCTTTTAAAAGGAATTAAATAAATAAATAACAAATACATTTTAATTTAAACTGAAATTATAGCAAGTTTAAATATTTCTTGTGTATACTAACATTTTTTTTTTTTTTCAGATAAATACTAAAAAATTATAAATAAATAAATAAAAATAAATAAATAAATAAATAAATAAATAAATAAAATTCAAAAGATTTAATTTAAAAAAATGAAAAATAAAAGGTTATTATACTATAAAAAAATTATACATAACCATAACTGTTAAAAATAAGCTTTTTAATTTTAAATTCAATATACTTAATTTATTCTACTGCATTATCATTAGAATTTCAATAACTATATTAAGTTTTAAAAAAAAGATTTCGCCTCCAAATTAATTAATTAAATAAATAAAAAATGTACAGCGTAATAGCCGTTGCTATGTTACGCAGATGATTTGAATGAAAGTATGGATTTGTGAAAAATGAAGCATAGAAGACAATATTTAAAATCGAAAAACAATTAATTAAGAAAATTCAAATTCGAAATTCGGAAAAATATCGATGTGTTGTACACCTGCATGGTCTCAAGTATACATTTGCCAAGTTTTGTAGCTCTGCGATCAGTGGTGTGAGTACCAAAATGCAGGCACACAGACATAGAGATACACAGATATCTTTATTTATATAGATACAAAATAAATGGCGTAATAGCCGTTGGTAAGATACGCAGGTGCTTGAAATGAAAAAATATATTTGAGAAAAATGAAACATAGGAGAGCCAATATTTATAATAGAAAAACAAATAAAATAAATATATAAAAAATTCAAAATCGAAATTCGAAAAAAAATCTCGATGAGGTGCACACCTACAGGATCCTAGGTACCCATCTGCTAAGTTTTGTATCTCAGTGAACAGTAGTGTGAGCACCAGAGTGCAGATACACAGATACAAACACACAGAGACACAGATATTTATATTTATTTATATAGATTTATTTTTAAAAGAATAGTTGGGGGTGTTCGGTTTAAGGCCAGTTATTCGAATAAGAGTCCTTGGCCGCAGAAAAAGGAGGAGATACTTCAAAATTAGATGTCTAAATTAAAAATAAAATACATAATCATGACTTCTGTCAATTTTACACTGATGGACAATTGCTATTTATGGACGGATAACACTATCACCCATAGCAACCACAAAATGAAAGGAAGCAAAATGTGGAAAATTAGAATAAGTACAGGATACGGTAAGAAGAGGTGTGCTAGTGCAAATTTTCTTTTCCACGTCTGTTCATCACGTGATAGCGCTAATAAGAGCTTTAAAGGATTTGACGCGAGTGAACAATTGATGTTCCAAGTCAAAGTTTTACGGGAAAGATTTAATTTACGAACTTGAAATTTTCGGCATGTCTTCCCGATATCACTTAGATGATTTTACGCGTGGTCGAAGTATTGGAAAGATCGAAGACAGGCGAAGAATCACACATGTTTCCAGGGAGTTTGACATCGCGCAGAACGTTGTTTCACGGCTGTGCAAATCATTTAAAACTAGTGGAATGTGTAACACGCGTTATAGGGGAGGTCGTGTGAGATGTGCAAAGTCTTTAGGAGACAGGTACATTGTCCTACCGACAAAAATGAACCGGCGAACCATAGCTCAACAGGTGGCAAATCAGTCTCCTGCTGCCACAGGACAGCAGATCTCCAGAAAAATTGTAGCCAGACATTTGAGAGAAGTTGAACTATACTTCCAAAGATCTGTTGTGTGTGTCCCATTGTCCAGACTGCACCGTACCGCCCGTTTGCAATGATGTCGCAAGCATCGTAATTGGACAGAACAGGACTGTGCATGCGTACTATTTTTAGATGAGAGTAGGTTCAGTGTGTCAGCGTATTGTAGACGCCAACTGATCTGGAGTGATAGTGGTACTGCTTATCGTCCAGACAATATCCTGGAAAGGGATAAATATCTGACATGCAGTGTCATCGTATAGGCCGGCATCATGGTCAATGACCGAAAGTCCCTGCATGTGGTTGGGACTGGGACTATGACGGGCCAACGATACATTGATCTTCTACTTCCTCATGCTAGCCTTTTCCGTGGTGCTGTGAATGATAAATTTGTTTTCATGGACGACAACGCACCATAGGATCGATCACTCGCTGTTTGGGATTGTCTTGACAGCGAGGGTATTCAAAGCCTGGTATGGCCAGTGCGATCTCCAGATCTAAACCCCATTGAAAATGTTTGGGATGCTTTGGAGAGGCGACTTTCTGGTCGAAACTTTCCTCCAACAAACAAGAACAATCTCATCCGTGCACTGAGAGAGGATTGGGATAAATTGCCTCAACAGTTGCTGTATAATGTTGTGCAAAGCACGGCACGACGTGCGGAATGTTGCATTGCACTCCACGGGGGACATGTCCCGTACTGATACCTTTATATAAGGTGCCTGCTGACTTTCATATTCATTGTTCCATTTCTTCGTACACAGCATCAAATGAACATTTTTAAATTTCATAAGTTTCATAATCTTTTGCATTTTTCAGAACAATAAATGTCCTTTATTCTAATGTCCGAACAGTGTGGCAACAGTATTTTATCCTAATAAGCCTCATCTCCTGCTTAATGTTATGCTACATTGCAATTTGTGATTCATCCTTAGCAATTGTCCAACAGTGTAATACACATTTTAAGGAGAAAAAAAAGGGAATGCATTTATAAACTTAATAAATTTATCATTTTACACTGAAAAATGAATTCCCTCAAATTTAAACATAAATGTTTCTAAAACAATTATGCACACAGCTGTCTGAAACAATTAAATATGAACTAAAATATACTACACACGTGTTGGAATTCTATAAAGTTAAATGTTCCTTTTTAAATAGATAACGAGAATCATCAGACTAATTGTAATTTGTCTAAAATTAACATATATTACGCTAAGAAAAGCGTTTTTTTTTTTTTTTTTTTTTTTTTTTTTTTGTCTTAGTGTATATTAGAGAACAAAAAGGACTGTCATGAGAACTTGATTGTAAAACAAAACGACAATTGACTGTCGCTCGCTTTCTTGCTACCTACAAATTACTCTCTCTCTCTCTCTCTTTTTTCTTTTCTTTTCTTTTTTTTTTTTTTTTTTTTTTTTCGCACTAAAGATTATTATTACTTTGATTATTATTTCTTATTACTTCGACCTAAAACAACTGTAGCGAGTTTTTTTTTCTTTTTATTATCGGGGTTACATACAAATATTTTATATATATATATATATATATATATAATTTACGGCATTTTATTAATGTATTCATGACATTACTTTTGTTTTGAATTCTGCAGTAAAATTTTTCAATGTCTCACAGTACCAACCTCTATTGGCGTGGTTTTCAGGTGTTTTAAGCACTTTGAGTAATCACAAAAAAAAAAAAAAAAAAAAAAAACGATAAGAGAATACATGTATACCATTAAAAATAACGGATCAAGCATTGTGGAAGATCGATTTGAAATCTACGATCTAGACACGCATTATATTCTGAAGGAGTTGTTCTCAGTTTAAGTTGTACTTTAAAATAATAATAATAATAATATTTTAAACTACACTTGAGCAAGAATACTGCCTCTATAATTTTTCAACACCAATCCCCTTAAAAAAAATAAAATAAATAAATAAATAAAAATAAAAATAAAATAAATAAATAAATATCATACTTATTTTTCTTAAACTGTAAATGCATATTGCAAGAAATATAAAATATTCATGCCGTACAGTAGGCATACAGTTCGGACAATATAATTCATGAGACACACACAAATATATGACCAATATAAGACACAAAACACCAGAAAAAGTTTACGGAATATGTGCATAAAAAATTTAATTTTACATTATTCATGGAAAATCTTACGGAGCAGAGTTAAGTAGATGTATTGGAGATTACATACTGCTACATCTAAACACAAATTATGAAATTCCATTACATTTTTTCAGAAAATAATATTTTTCCACGAATATTTTTAAAAATGGTATTAATATTTCGAATCTGATTTAGTAACGTATACAATCAGGTGTTTCATTAAATCATACTGTTAATCTGCGAATTTATATCTAATCTATAACATATTGGAAACTCCTTTTGTGTAAAAACTCCTTTTTCGAGCAATGTTTTTATAAAGATGTCTTACTAACTCTCCATGAAATAAACATCCCTACCAGTGGCCAAGAGATTCTTCTGTCAAAGAAAATATTATATACGAGGTTGTCGTGTTCAAACCCAAGTAGCATTCAGAGACCCAGCTACTCTGACTTTTTGTAAGGTTTTATTTTAAACTAAGTGGATAGGACCAAGAACCTCTGAAAAAACGTCCATTACGAGCGTACCTCGCAAACCTACATTTCACGCGTAGGAAATTGTATTTAACCTGTACAGCACTACACAGAAACAAAATATATTAATTTTAATTTTAGTTTGAATGTTTAAAATTTATCGTAGAACACTAAGCTAAATTTGCAATAGACAAATATTTTCACTAAAATGTTAAATAGGATAGTTAAAAACCTATCCATATAGTATTATTAACTTGAGTGTTTTTCATATATATATGAATATCTTTCCACAAAGCATAGAACATCATTTATATCTAAGTTTTCCCGCTAAAAAAATGG
Organism: Salticus scenicus; assembly: GCA_963930645.1. NCBI lineage: Eukaryota > Metazoa > Arthropoda > Arachnida > Araneae > Salticidae > Salticus > Salticus scenicus. The sequence goes on along the minus strand of OZ005648.1, from coordinate 121,895,616 downwards.
ATGCATAAAATTGTGCAGTAAGATTTTTCAAGTATATCCTAGCACTACAGCTATCTCAAGAGAAAAATAATTTTCTCTCGCGTGGAAAATATTTTAACATTTCACTTTTGATACCAGTAAAAATAGAAAGAAAAAAAAATGTTTTTCTCTGATAGAAAAGCGCTTGTTTCAGAAATCGGTAATGTATTGTTGGCATGATACTGTGAGATAAGGGGTGAATAGAAGAATAATGTGAACTCATTTAAATAACATAAAGTATGTTTCGGAGTTTCAGAATTTAGAAGTTTTCTCCACGGCTTCTGCTGCAGCATTTCTGTTTTGTTGTTTTCCAAGTCATTGTTTTTCCATATCTGTTTAAATTTTAAGGAAATATATTTTGTTGTAGAAATTTTGTCAAAGTTTATTTATTTATTTATTTATTTTTATGATTATTTACATCACAATAAAATGATGTTTTATTAAAACGTTTCAGTTATGGCATATTTATTTGTTAGTTTAATAGAAAACACATAGTAAGCCGTTTTATTATGACTATAGTTTGAACTCTAATTAATTAATTTTATGAGACAATATTCTTAATGTTCCTTTAAAATGGTTACATCTTAGCAGATAACGAGTTAATACTACTTTTTAAATAAAATTTTATTCTGTTTAATCATAGAAAAATTCCATAAAAATTAAAAAATATTTATTTAACATTTATTCGGTGTCAAGTATCCTTGTAGTTGACATCGAGGCAAATAAAAACGTAAAATTATGCGTTCTTATGCATAATTCATAAAAATGTAATTTTGTGTCAGTCGCAAAGAATTCAATAAAATAAAAATATATGTAAAAAATCCGTTGCTCGTAATATTATGCATTTTGATATTTTTCCTTTTTATTTCCGACTAGCACATCAGCCCATCTCTGCACTGGTTGATGAAAAGCTCGTATTTTTTTTTTTTTTTTTTTTTTTTTTTTGAATGAATGAACTAATCAAATAACGTATGGGATGAATAAAAAATGAAAAAAAAAATGAAATGAAAAATCATTACAAATTTATGATATTGTGGTTGGAAGATGTGAATACGTAGATTCTCAGCTCAAATCAAGAGGCCGATAAAGACTGTCGACAGATCTAAAAATTTCTGTGTAAACAAAATTAATATAAATCATTCTCTTTACTGAAGGATTATAAACATAAAACATTAGTGCTCCGCATATTAAATATATAAAATTGTTTGGAATAACAACAAACTGTTACCTTAAATTTTGTTCTTGTAAATAATTTTAATGTCAAATTCTTCATTTCTATAATAATTCAAAATATCTTATCAATAATAATTATAAGATAAAAAAACTTTTTATATACCGTGTTTTAAATTTTCTGATGAATCACAGAGCTCTTATCAATGTGCATAAACTTTTTAAATTGATAATGGCGTCAATTTTTCTGAGATGCAAAATTTAACTTTTTATATTTTTTTAACGTTCACGTTTAATTAAATGTATTTATTTTTATGTCGAATGAAAATGAACTTTTTTTTTTCAACAATTAAATTATAGCTAATATTTTAATGGCAATTTTAACGCTATTAGGATATTATTAGATTCATATTTTAATTAATTATTATTAAAAAAAAATCAAATATTCGGAAATCGCATTTCAAAGTTTTGTGTTGTCACCGGGTTCTGAGATACTGGGAAAGTTTCAAATGTCTAGCCAGTAGGAAAGTTAGTTAAAATTCGATTGCAAGAATTGTACCGTAAAAACAAACAAGAATAGAAGTTAATAAAAACATGGTAAAAAATAGAATATCAATAAAAGATGCTTAAAAGTCGGTACAAAACAACAGTAGAAAACGTAAAATCTAATGAATAAAAATATCATTTATTCTGCAAATCTCACAGAAGAACAAACTAAACAAACAAACGTTATCCACGTAATTAACTCAGATCTAAAGGACAATTTATTTTTCACTAGCAGGCTTCGCCCGCTTCGCTGGACACTATATTTAAATGATTTCTTTGTAACTGAATATATTTCGATTGACGACTATTTTCGTCACAGCTTTAGTATGGGACCTCCTTGGCAATATCAAACATTTTTTGAACTTCTCGAATCTGTACAAAAAAACTATTATTAAAACAAATATTTTCGAAAATAGTCCAATAGCTGGTGTCAATTCCTCGAATATTCTGGAAACAGTTGAAGCTCTTACTCGTACAGTATAAGTCATTATTCTATGAATGTTCTGGGACAGTCTAAAAAATAGTCACTTGTTCCACAGGAGTAAAGCAAATAACCCACTCGCCAAGTTTGTCTCCAAGACTATGCTTTCTATTAAACATATCTTTGTTTAGTTATTTAAATATTAATTTGAATTAATCAAATATTTCTGCCCGACAGCGTGCAAGTGCAGTCACACACAGCAGCTCATTTATTTGTACGTTCAATTAGCGTAATGATTGGTATATATAAAAAAAAAATAAATAACTAAACATTATCGTGCTACTCAACTTTATTAATTTTACATTTTTCTTGAACTACCTAGATTAAAATCGCTGTTGCTAAATTAAACCTCTTTTATATTTTTCTTAAACTACCTAGACTAAAATCGCTGTTGCTAAATTAAACCTCTTGGCGAAAAATGTTCGGTGTACTTCAACGCAACAATTTAAAAAATCACCCAGAAGGATCTATAAATAAAACTGATTTTAGTACAACACACATTAGCATCGTAAACTATATTAGCACTTTGTAAAAGAAATTTTAAATTTAAAATGACGTCAATTTTTGTGAGATGCATAATTTATTTATTTATTTTATTTTTTATTGTTCACGTTTAGATAAATGTATTTATTTTCCTGTTGGAAAAAAAAAATAAACTCGACAACAATTAAATTATGGATAATTAAATTAAATTTTGGCAACAATTAAATTGTGGTTAAAATTTAAATGGCTAATTTTTTGCTATTATTAGCTTACAAAATTGCTATTTTATGCATAAAAATAACAAAAAAAAGTTTTTTTTCGGAATAAAAAGCAGCCAACTTTCTAAGTTAGGGTATAAGCTATCTCCATAACAAATTTTATCGAAATCCTTCGAGCAGTTTTAATGTGAAACTCAGTCAAATAAACGGACATTCACATTTATAATATATATAAGATTTCTAATATTCAGTCTCCCTCCCAGACCAGGTATGTCCATTGTGTTGAGGCCTCACACTTACAAAATAAACGCTATAATCAGCTATATTTCTTGCACTTCCGAAAGCATATTTTTTGTTTATGGTTCTAAAACAGACTCTGGTAAAAACTTCTCCTTTTCTACCTGAGAAAGCACCAGGAAACTAAACAATTAGACCTGTAGACTCAATGACAACAACTCTGTGTTCCAAGAAGAATTTCATGCCATCAACTACGTCTTGGAACGAACTATATTCAATAGAAAATTGGAGTTGAAAAATATTTTTAAGATCTCCCTATCAAGTCAGCAAGCAAAAAACGTACATAGCATAAAAAGTGATATCGTCGAAACAAAGACACCCTTCACTAAGATATTTTCCGTTAAACATCTGCACAATACTTGCCTTAATCTCTGTTTGTTAGTTCATTCTAAGATTCTAAGATTCTAAGACGGAAGGAGGCCGCTCACCACTATCCAGCGGTTTTGAGCGTTTTTAACCTTTAGAGAGGGACTCCAAAGCCACTGTGGACATTCAGACGAGCCCGTATCCAAAGGTTAAGCCTCCCCCGTTGTTTATTGCATAGAAAATAACAATATATATATATATATATATAAAGGTCGCCAGAGCAGAGCTCTCGCACGACAAAAGGCGACAAAGTTGCATGAAAGTGAAAAGGACTTGAGCCAAGTGGTAGACTATTTACAAAGTTCATTCAGGTAATGTACAAATTTCACAGTCTTTATACAATGTTCTCGCAGTCTTTATAACAAGCCCAAACACCCTATGTATAATGTTGGTTAATAGCAATATCATGCGCAGGATGATTGCTTCCCGAGAGCACTTCTGTGGAATACTGTACAGTCGGTAACAAAAGTGCCCGAACACTAGCAAAAATTCCTATGTAAAAAAAGTACACTTCGTACGGCTTTTTAAAATAAATCCTTGTCGAATCCTGTTCTTAGTCAGTCTAAGAACAGGATTCGATAAGGATTTATTTAACAAAACCGTATGAAGTGTTCATTTTTTACATAGGAATTTTTGCTAGTGTTCGGACACTTTTGTTACCGACTGTAGCATCAGACATGACCAGTATTCGCCATGTAGGAGAGGGAGAAACATTTAGGAAAGATAGAGAAGGAATTTAGTTTGTTGAAATTGATAAATTTTGAAGGAAGGCATAGGTGAGCTTTAATTTGAGCCGTAGGGGCTTTCTAGTTATTATATTGTTCAGCCAATAGTTCATTGCTGCTTTTGTTAGCATTCTTCTGACACTTAGCAATGCGCTTCGAATTATTCCTGAATTTCTTTGCAAATTAATCTAATATGTGGCTGTTAAGCTGTTTTTATTTTTATTATATATATATATATATATATCTGTTTTGTGCTGCGATATTATTTGCACCCGAAAATTTTCTATGATAAAGACGATTTTTAAAGCCATTTCAGTTTTTAATTATATATGTTTAGTAAATGTTGGTCTGATCTATTTATATGACAAATAAGTGTTTGTATGAAAACTTTTTAAACGTTTAAATTCAGAAATAAGTGTTGTAGAATAAAATGAGAGCAGCAAAATGTACAGTACTAAATTTACAGTCTCAATAGAAGCAAAATTATAGCTACACATTATTTTTTTTCGACATAAAAGAAATAATATGTAAATAATAAAAGTGAAAATACCCTTAAAAATATCATTTAAATATATACAGGGTGATTGGAAAAAATCCACCCCGATATATGAGACCATATCTACCATACCGTTCCGAGAAACTGAATAAAAATTTTGTGGAAGGTATTTTGAGGTATGCACTCAAGAATTATATAAAAAACAACAGTTAAACTCAAACAGTTACGGTTACAGTGACAAAATTTCAAAAATTTCAAATGGCAACACCTACTTTTTTTATTAAAATGGAATCTCCATAGCAAAAAAAACATAAATAGCGTTGGAACGGTACCTCTAGCACGAAAATCGGCAGCGCTAGCTGACTAACAATAAAAGAAAAAAAACGACTGTTACGTGCCTACCAAAGCAACACTTTAATTTTTTTAATGAAGTCACATTTCACACTGAGTCTTTGGTTCATACTAAAGTCTACTGATTCTGCTTGGAAACTAAAAGAAGAGGCCAAAGTATCCTTAATTTCGTGTAAAGCTACTGAATAAAGGTTTTCATTTGGTTGTTAGTCGTGAGACGCTGTCATGATGACGTCATCACTGTACGTGAAAAACAAGGCATTGTAAAATGGCAATCAAAACCGATTTTGATGATGATAATGATGTTTCCCAGTAAGCGGCAGATTGTTCACAGAGCAAGAAAGCAAGATACACATCATGCATTTCACAATGCCTTATTTTTCACTTAGTGTGATGACGTCACTCATGACAGTATCTTACAACTAACAACGAAATTAAAACCCTTATTCACTAGACCTACATGAAATTAAGGATACCGCGGTCTATTCTTCTCGTTTCGAAGCAGAATCAGCAGACTTTAGTGAGAGTCGAAGACTCAGTGTGAAATGTGACGTCATTAAGTAAATGTAAGTCGTGCTCTGGTAGGCACATCACAGCTGTTTTCTCTTTTTTTCTTAGTATGCTTAGCGTTGGTGATTTTCATGCTAGAGGTATCGTTCCAACGCTATTTATGGATTTTTGCTATGGAGATTCCATTTCAATAAAAAAAAAAGTAGGTGTTGCCATTTGAAATTTTCGAAATTTCGTCACTGTAACCGTAACTGCTAGAGAGACTGTTGTTTCTTATATTATGCTTGAGCGAAAACCTCAAAATACCTTCCACCAAATTTTTATTCAATTTCTTGGAGCGGTTCGGTAGCTATGGTCTCATATATCGGGGTAGTTTCTTTTCTAATAACCCTGTATATATATATATATATATATATATATATATATATATATATATATATATACACAAGTCTGTACACATATTAAACATTCGTAAAAAGTGAAGAAATAGGTAGAAATGAATACGATTTGCTTAAAAGTTATTCTCGTGAAGGGGACACTTTTTTTTTTTTTTTTTTTTTTTGATAAATCAAAAAATAATTAATTTTTTTTGTTGATAGAGGGCACTGCATGAACTTGTAACGAGAAATATGCAAAGCAGAGTCCTACAAATTGTATGGTTTTATGATTAACACACCTTAATTCATATTTTGCTTTCTATATTTGTGCATACTTGAACTATTAATTGCGATGCTGACTTGGTGGATAACGCGTTATTGCTGAAGATGTTTTCTCTGAGCTAAGAACCACCGACAGAAGTTGTTATGGTATTGTAACTCGTTTGCAAGCAGTATTTTATGGTGATGGAGAACATATAGGATAGGATTTATATGGTCGTAAATATTTTCATGGAAATAAATATACTTTTCTATGGAAATTTATGATTTGCTCACGTACAGTGCCCTCTATCGACGAAAATGTTAACTATTTAATTTTTAATTAATTAATTTATTTATTTTTTAACAAAAAAAAAAAAAAAAAAATGCCCCTTCATTTGAATAATATTTTCACAAACCACGTTTAAATCTACCAATTCCTTCAATAGTTATGAATTTTTAAAATGTCTCAGATCCAGGTAAATATATATATATATATATATATATATGATAGATATCATGATAAATTTAAGCATTAAAATTTTAGCATTTAATAGATATATGTTAATACCAACACCACAAAAATAAAACCAATTGTAACGCAGTATAAAAACTAGCACAGAAAAACTAGCATATTTAGATGCAATAAGAGACAAAACTAATTTAAACTACTTACGTCCACATGAGTAAAAAGGATCATTAAACATATTAATGGAGAAAATTGATGAAGGATTTCATTAAATGTTTTAAAATTGATTCAGGAATGAAATAAAAATTCAGTTAAAAAGTACTAAATAAATATATTAAAGTTATAATGACGTCATTTTTTTTTTTCAAGTGCATGAGCAAGTTACACTTTTGAAAAAATATTATTTCAATCCACGCGTAAAGGAATAAATTTACTTTTATATGCAAAATAAATTAACGCGCAAACATTTTTGGCATGGACTTTTTATATCTGTTTAATAATTGTAAAGTTGATATGAGGTTCATAATATTATATTTTTAACTTATCCGATTGAAAAAAAGAAATTACGGCGTTACCTAGATTTTGTCTTGATTAATAAAAGTAGCAATGCTCTCGGTTTTAACTGTATTGCGTAACTGGGCTTTGCGAACTAAGAGATCCGGGTAAATTGACCTATATATGTACAGTTTTATATCCATAATTTGAGCTTATTAAAAAAAAAAAAGTACTTTTTCATTATTATTTTTTTTTTCACTCCAAAATGTTAATTGTTAATGAAGTAGTTTTTTTTTTTTTTTAATTTTTAATATTTTTAATTTTTTGTACAATTTATCAAATATGTTTTTTATATAAGATTACAATTTTTTTTTTTTTTTTTTTTAAAATGAATTTAGGTATGGAGAAACACTGAAATTCTTCAAGAAATAGTTTACGGAATTTGAGATGTATGTTATTTTGTAATTGCAGATTGTATGTAATTAATACTGTATGTTATTTACTAACATTTTTTCTATTGGTAGGATACACTTTATGTAATTAACGATAGCATATGCTGATTTTTTTTTTTATCTTTTCTTTTAATAAATCATAACTAATTAACTTTTTCACTACCGCTTCTTTTTGTCTTTTTCACAGTAAGGTCCACCTTTGGTAGTCATTCTCCCAATTTACAATATTTGAGTTCAAAACTTTATGTATTCACATTTATATTACAAATGGATATACATTATAATTATACTCATTCTAATCAAAAATTAGTATCCATAGTATTTGATTCTACAAATATAAATATTGGGTATATTTTTAAGAAATAAACAACATACAAATTGTAAAAGACTGGTGGATTTACCGATTTTCAAATGACGTCGTGAAAGTGTTAATGTACTATGTCAATGTATTGATCTAATTCTCAATTTCTGAATAATTTCACAAGTTATTTAAGTTGGTGTTTTGAAACTGGATTAAATTTATTAAAATATTTTTTTTAATATCACTTCTAAAAATCTTACATTTGTAGTTTATTAAATTTATTTATTCATATAAATGGTTTTAAATCGTTGAAATTTTTAGCGAAAAAGGAAATGAAACATATTTTTATGATTTTTTTTTTTTTTTTTTTTATATATATATAAATTAATAAACTAATATTTTTTTTCTTTTTTAGTTCCCCATCATACTATAGGTATGGAGAACTTAGGTAATCGTGAAAATTTTCGACCGCGGTTTTTTTACTTTTTTACACGTTTTCAGGTGTGAGGAATCCGAAAATGACAAAATTTGTATGTTGTCTGTCTGTAGTGTGTCTGTTAGTGTGTCAGTCCGTTAGGTTGTCAGTGTGTTAGTCCGTTAGTTTGTTAGTCTGTTAACACGATATCTCACGAACACATGATCGCACAGAGGTCAGATCAGTTTTAAAATATTACTTTCGATACTGGCAAGAACCCTATTCTTTTGCAACATTCGAATTAAAAAACTTCGTAAGTTATGAGAAATTTACGATTTTCTTAACATGGGAGAATAGGACAAAAATTCACTTAAACGTGCATTAAATGGAAACGTTTTACTGTAAAAATGTCAGACCAGTTTTAAAATATCGGGTTTGATGCCGGAATGAACATTAGTAACTATAAATGTGCTACTTTGAAAATTTCGCAAGTTATTGGAAATTTACGAATTTCTTAACATGGCAGTATAGGGTAAAATTTCACATAAACGTAAATTTTGAGAGATATTTTCATCGTAAAGATATCAGACTACTTTTGAAATATTATTTAGAACACTGGCATGAATATTAATGACTATGAATTTTCCAATATAAAAATTTCGTAAGTTATTGGAAAATTACGAATTTCTTAACGTGGCAGCATAGAGCCAAATTTCACATAAACGTCAAACTTGAGGGATATTTTCATCGTTAAGATGTCAAACCACTTTCGAAATATTATATAGGATACTGGCATGAATATCATAGACTATGATTTTTCCAATTTAAAAAATTCGTAAGTTATTTGGAATTTACGATTTACTTAACATGTCAGAATAAGGCAAATTGAGCATAAATTTCCATTTTGAGGATCATAAATACATTAGACAACTTCAAAATTACATTTATGATATTTGTTTGAACATGATTGAATACAAATATTCTAATAGGAAAATTTCGTAAATCATTCGTAATTTACGATTTTATCAACACAGCGAAATTGTAAATTTTTCATATAAATATGAATTTTGAGGATTATTGCATTGGAAATAGTAGCATGAAAACTAAACAACGGAATTGACCCTGATAAAATAAATTAATAGATTGGAATAAGATATATATATCGAAGTTAACGGTGGATAGCCTATTAGGCGGGGATTTCATTCTGCCACTATATCAAGCTTTGGCCAAATTCATTTCTTTTAACATGATTATAATATGTCTCGCACTAGAAATTTATGAGAACATAAATATGATGGGGGAACTGAGCAGAGTCCACCTATGCCAACTATTTCAGTATTTGATATTTCTTTTACTTTGTAAGAACTTGAAAATTGAAAGTATCTGTAGTCATTGCGTCCCATACCTCTGTAGATAATACTACAAAATTTCCATAAATTTTACAAATTTAAAGTTCCTGTTAGAAGTTTTATTTTTGTTGTCGGTATTGCTATTCACGTATCAGATAAAAGGATAACTACCATTAAAAATAACATTTACTTATTTAACTAATGCATATCTGAAGTATTCGTTTTTAAACATTTTGTTAAGTATGCATTTTATTCGAATTACTTGTAACACTGCGCACCAAAAAAAAACAAAAAAAAAAAAAAAAAAAAAAAAAAAAAAAAACCTACCCTTGATACATACTTGCTGATTCATATGTAAAATGACTTGCTGAATCTGAATATGACTACAATTTGGACCAGTCATCCACCATTTTTTTGGAACACCACCTCTTTCCCCTATTTTTATCACTGTTCGGTAATTTTATGGCCAGGAATTTGATTTGGAGAATAAAATGAAATATATTAGCACTTAAACACAAAAATATAAATAATTTTTAATAAACAACATTAATAATAGATTAAAAAAATATAGTAAATCTAATACATGATTTCAGTGGCAAATCCCCTGCTAAATTTTCCCCTTGTCGCCAATGTTGATGTTTTAAGATTTTCCAACTCTGTAGCCCTTCACAAGTTATTTAACAGTTAAAATAACCCCCCCCCCCATTAAAAATTGAATTTATAGCCATAAAATAATCGAAAAGTAATAAAAATAGGTGCCGTCACTAAAACGTGGTGTGTGATAGGACAAAATGTATGTCATATTCGGATTCAAGAGGTCCTTTTACATAAGAATTTACCAAAATGGTGCTTGGGGCAATTTTCATGCCGAGCAGTGCAATTAGTATTACTTTATACTACATTTTTAAAGATTCTGTAGCTTCTATGTTTGTTTTATTTAAAAATCTAAAGATTGTTCAAGAAATAAAATGAATAAAGTAATACATAAACTAATGTTTTTATGCAAAAATATATAATTAAATCATTCATGCATCTAAAAATAACGATACTACCATTAATTCCCTCTATTTAATACAAATTTTATAATTTTAATTTCCGCTATACGTGTTTAAAAACAAAAAAAAAAAAAAAAAAGTGACTCAATAGATTCATTTGCAATTTTTACATTAGGAATTTCAGTAAACATAATTTTGCGGAAGCCATTAATTAAAGAAACAGAAATGCTAGAAAAAAAACTTAATGTATTTTCACTTATATTAATTCAGTGTTGCATATCGTAAGTGAATAGTCTTTCACCCTAAATCTGTTTATGAGTTATCTCACATTAATATAACTTGGGGGAAATTAAAGAAGGGAATGCTAATGGAGTTAAACCTTCAAATGGATAGTGCTTTGTTTGCGTAATGCATTTTCCGCTCTCCTGTTTTATTCCGAAAAACAATTGTAAAAATTAATGAACATTTGTATTTTATTTTGGTTGTTTTGTATCTCATTGCCAAGTTTTGATAAATAGATATTTTAATGAATTTCTCTGTAATTGTGTCTTACTGAAGTTTCCTCTTTTTAAATAACAAAATGGCATAACAAATGAATGAAATATTTATTGAATCCTATTTATACAAAAAAATTACATTTTTTTTTTTTTTTAATCACTATTTTTTTTCAACTTTATTCACGATAAGTGGGAAGTGGTATTATTAAATTATAAATAAATAAATGTATAAATAAATATAATGTGTTCCTTTATATTTTTAGATGTAGAAAAATGCTCCAATACAAGTAAATTGTCTTTGTATTAATATTTAGTATAATATTATTCTCCATAATTTGAAAAAAATATCAAGGCAATGACAAATAATTTCCAATTCAAACGCAATTAACTGCGGATTCCCAATTTGATAAAGTATATGCATAAATTTCTAGACGTTAAAAAATAGTGGTGTTTTGGTTTGTTATAAGTTTTAGTCAGTAATGATACTGATTACATTATAATTTTACAATAATTGTAAAATTAGTAAGTTTTAATAAAACATTTTAGTACCAGGATCTTAATTTTCCTGCATAATTCTTATCCAGTAACAGGACACTAACATAGACAGAATTGATGAAGGAAAATGTCCTATTATTTCTCTTAAAAAATTAATAACACGAATCAAAACGGACAAAGTATAGATTAATAGAAACTACAATATTCATATATGTAACATACAAATACACGGAAATAAAAAGTCATCTAAATTTTAAAGAAATCTTTATGTGAAAATATTAAACAATTTATGTATGTTTAGGTGAGTATATACGAGGAAACGTCAATAAATAATCTGAATGAAAATAAAGTAAAATGTCACTCAAAAGAAAGTTTTGAAAATATTAAAAATATGGAAAAATATATCTAGAGCTTTTATGTGACATAAACAATATTGTTGTTAGCGGTCTCCCAAACCGCTTAGAGCAGTTTATAAAAAATCGCCACGCAATCGGCATTTAAAAGTCAAAAGTACTAAACTTTAAATAAACACTATAAAATGCAAGAATTCGGGAGAATTGTTTCGAATGGAAAAAAGACTCGACCACTCGTCAGACGAACAAAATAGGGACAAGTGCTGCAAACAAAGCGGCAAAGCACAACTTTGCAATTTATGGTGCTTATTCAAAGTTTTGTACTTTCATGACCAAAGTATATGCTATTTATCAACGAAGACAGAAAGGAAAAAGAATCTGCTGTTGCACTCACATTTCAATGATGAAGCATTGATATTCGTAGAGGTTCATAATTTCATTAAAGCCTTAGCTCCTGGTCTAATGATATTAGTGCGCAAATAATTACCGTAGATCAACACTTTATATTATAGCCCTCAAACATCACGTTAGATAAATCCGGCTTAGTATCTTCTATTGTGTAAAAAATAAAATTAAATAAATAAATAAAGTGACCAGAATTTTCTCAAAATAATTAAATGAAGCGAGAGCAAAAAAATACTATTTTTCCAAGATATTTCGTAAGAGTGAAATAAAAATATAAAAGAAAAGTTTATAAGAATATTGGTAAGAGAAATAAAAATAAAATACAGCAGAAATCAGAAATAGGGGATGGAACTAGGGCACAAAATACAGGAGAGAGAAAAAAGGAAAATGAAAAGGTATCTACCCAAATAAGAAATAAAGAAAAAAAAAAGCTTTAGAAAAGCGAAAAAAATGAAATGAATGTAGGACACCTTTCTAAAAACGTATAAATACAGCAAGAATATTTTCATTTCGTTTAATTATTTTCTTTTAAATAGAATCGGTTTTTCTTCTATCCATTTTTTCAAAACTTTAAAGATATTCACCAATGGAACAGAAAATGTGTCCACTATCGTATTCTAGTGTTTCCCCTAACAGCGCATTTTAAACCTTTTTTTTTTTTTTTTTTTTTTTGTCGATATTAAAATGTTACAATTAACATTTTTTGTAGTACAGACCAGTACAGAGAAAAACAGTTGAGATGTGAAACTCTGGTTAATGTTCCTTCTTGAAATTTGAGAGTAGTACACAAAAAATATCTGAAAAATATAATTAATTTACGCATAACGCAGTTAACGTGATTTCTTCAAAGTTGGAAATGTTGAAATTAATTACTGTAAGATTCAGGGACGGGCTCATTTAATATTACTCAGAAAGGCGTGACAACATTTGTCACACTCTGATGGTTAATAATAGTACAATTCTCAACACATTTTAAGATATAATTCATGAAATGTCAATCTATACCTACAAATGTAATATTTACAAAGTCATAGGTAAACGTAGCATTTAATCAATTACAATATTTTGTTATTTAAAATGTCTTTTTTATTTTTTGACAAAAAATAAAATGAAATAAAGTCGAATGTAATACTAAACAAGTATTCAACGTTTATTTTAGTATTTTTTAACATAAAGGACTAAAAAGAAAAAAAAAAAAAAAAAAAAAAAAAAAATCCTACATTTCTGTGCCGTATGCTGTCAGACCAGACACGAAAGTTTTCAAAATTTTATACTTGAATGCAAAATGAATAATCATAAGGATTTTTTTAAATTTTTCTAAACTTGGTTATTGCACTTTATTATAGCAAAGTTTACCTCTTTACTCGCTGGATCTCAACATCTGTGGTTTTTTTACATTAATGCCAAGGTCCGAGTGTACAGTCGGTAACAAAAGTCTCCGAACACTAGCGAAAATTCCTATGTAAAAAAAGTACACTTAATACAGTTTTGTTAAATAAATCCTTATCTAATCATGCTCTTACACTGACTAAGAACAGGATTCGACAAGGATTTATTTAACAAAACCGTGTGAAGTGTACTTTTTTTACATAGGAATTTTTACTAGCGTTCGGACACTTTTGTTACCAACTGTACTTGGGAAATGTATATAATATACATTAAAAATTAAATTAAATAAATAAATAAAAACAGCTCCCTGAGCTTATAATGGTTATAAAATCGAATTACAATTGATAAAACTGCTTGGCATGAAAATTGTCTCTGACACCATTTTAGCATATTCTTATGTAAAATGACCTCCTGAATCCGAAAATGACGGAAATTTTGCCCTATAACCCACCGTTTTTTAGGAATGGTCCCATATTTTTACCATTTTTCTGTGTCTTTATGGCTATAAATTTGATTTTTAGAAGGGGGGGGGGGTATTTTAACCGTTAAATACCTTCTGAGTGGCTACGGAGTTGGAAAATTGTAAAACATGGACATTTGCGACAAGGAAAAAAATTGGGGGGAGGGGGAATTCGCCCCTGAAATTATGCTTTAAATACCTAATATTTTTTTAATCTGTTATTAATGTTATTGTTTAAACTATATATATATATATATATATATATATATATATATATATATATATATATATATATATATATATATATATATTGTTTTTTGACGTTAAATTAATTATTTTTCATTCTTCAAATCAAATTCTTGGTCATAAAATTATCGAACAGGGAAAGCAATTGAGGAAGGTGGGTGGTGTAACTAGAAAACGGTGGGTGATTGTGCGAAATGGGAGTCATATTCGGAATCAGATCATTTTACATAAGAATCAGCAAAAATGGTATCAGATCTCGATTTTTTTTCAGAGCGGTGTAATAATAAATGGTTTGGAATGCTTTGCTGTCTTTTAAGAAAATGTGCTACACCATGTGGTCAATAATTAAGGATCGGACTTTTTTTATTATTATTGATTTTCTGAAAAAATATGGATTATGTAAAAGTTAATTTTAAGAGTATGTTATTAAAAAAAAAAAAAAAAAAAAAGAGCTTCAATTACAGAAATATTTTATCTGCTCTTAGTTTACTTTTTTTATTTTGCAAGAATGTAATAAAAATGATATATTGGTCAGAATTTATAAATTATTTTCATAACAATATTATTTTTTACTTACTACCCTAAAAGTTAGATTACAAAACATATTTAATCTTTTACTTCAGTGAAGTTGCAAACTATTTCTTTAGTAACCGTAATATTAATATTAATCTTCTAAATATCTATACAGTTTTACAGATTTTTTATGTGTACAGATTTTAGTTATCTAAATTACAATTATCCAATTTTATATTTATCTTTGCACAGCGTCAAACAAAAACCAATTTACTGAATTAACAAATAAATATTTATAAAAATCATGAAAAAAAAACCTGTTTATTTAAGTCTTTTATTATTACTATTATTATTTTTTTTATTTTTTATTTATCATATATATTTCAACGTGAGCAATGAAAATTGTCCATGGTTGACAAAAAAAAAAAGAAAGAAAAGGAAAAATGAAGTAGAAAGAAAACAAAAGAAAATAAATGAGAGGAAGTGAATTTTTATAGTGCTTATAAATTGCATAC
This sequence comes from Salticus scenicus, assembly GCA_963930645.1. NCBI lineage: Eukaryota > Metazoa > Arthropoda > Arachnida > Araneae > Salticidae > Salticus > Salticus scenicus. The sequence goes on along the minus strand of OZ005648.1, from coordinate 121,879,971 downwards.
TAAAGGAAATGCTCTACTCTCGAATATCTGTAACAGATGTAAAATTTAATCTATTTTTCATTTTATAATATGATTTTCAACAAGCGAAAATATGTGCTTAAACGGTTATGGTTACTACTGCTTCAATTTAAAATAACAGAGAATCATCTCTGTGAAAGTCTGTACGCTCTGCCTTCTCGATATCAAGCTTTTCAGTTTAATTTAGGATTAGAGGTGAAGATTAGATTACCGTCTCATTCTTCGATTTCAGCTACTCATTCAAGTTTTCCGATGCAGTTTCACAGCAAAGTTTGTAATCGATTGGAAAATGGATAAATTCTGACAATTTCCATGCTGAAAGGATCAAGAGGCAATGTAAGAGGAGATACTTAGAAATTATTATCGAGAACTATCCCTGTCAGTCCTTTCTTCAATGTGAAAAATTTTATAAAATCGGTTTCGAATACAAATTCGAACTAAATTATCAGTTTAATATCGAATTTCCTTTAAATGATTACTTTATTTTTGTTTTGATTTTTAATACGTTTTCAAAAATTCCTATAAATATTACAATATGAATGTGAGATTTTTGTGTTCGGCGTTACTTTAAGACTATTTAATTATTATAATTTTATAAAAAATATAAATGTTCTAACACAAGAAACCTAAAACAAACATTGATAAGTTATAATTTTGACTAAATATTTAATTTTAAATGATACTGTAATCTGTATAATTTTAATATGGAACGATTTTGAACATTTCTTTCTTTCTTTTTTTCCTTCTCATTCTTGTTACTTAAAATATATCAAAGATTCTTTAAAAAAAAAATAATAAATATTCTTTCTTTCAACAATGTATAAACAGAATTGTGCAGGAAGTGCAAACGAAAAGTTTGTGTTATATTTAGTATAATGCATGTTTTTATAAGTATAAAATTTTGATTAAAAACATTAAGAATCAGTGAAATATTAATGAAATGTCTGTCATAGATACATTTGTCCTAGTTGGGCTTGTCAATACAATCTCTAAATCTGATCAAGATTCCCAAATTTCGGTAGCTGACATTTTTCTTCGTTTTTAGAAATGTGAGAAAGTTTGTGAGTTGCTTTCTTCATCATAAACATTAAGAAAGCGGCTGTACAGAATGAAGTATTCACGTAATAACATTCAAACCGCCGGAAAAAAGACAAACACTTTATTATATTAAAGCTCATTGAGAAAATTTGTGACACTTTTTACGAAAGTACATTTTTTCTTGTTTCTTGCTAGATATATAAAGAATTTTGAAATAAAATTACATTTATGTTAAATTAAAATTATTTTGATAAAAATGCTTTCATTTTCCTAAGTAAATATACTTATTGACACAGTGAATGGAACGAATGTGATTAGTTGAAAAACTTTGCATTATGCGGATTAGAAACTATGTATATAAACAAAATTTTTATTTAAACACAAAGCTTTCTGCACACACCATAAAAAAAATATGTAAGCACTGCCGGTTTCGAATGGACGTGGTCTTTCTTTTTCAGATGCAAAAAACATGTCCTATTAACTTGGAGACAAAAACAAGGCTAAAAGCAAAAGAAAACTCAAAAGGGGGGAGAAGTGGCAACACAACCAACCAATAGCAAGCAGCGTGCAAACATCTATCAGAAAAGAACGCAACCAACAACAGGATGCAAGAGGAACAATTATAAAAAGCGAGTGAAGGGATTTTTAAATTATTTATTTATTTATTTATATTTTTAATACATTTAATTTTATTTAATTTTATTCATTATTTATTTATTTACTCATTTATAAAATAAATTATTAATCGGATTAAAAAAAAAAAAAAAAAAAAAAAAAACTGTAGACACCAAAGTGGGATCAGATTTTTCATTAACAATTTGGGATTAGGATATAGATAGATAAATTTTCCAATAAATCTGGTACGAATATGCCTTTGGCATGAAAGATAATTTTGCTTTGCTGAAAATTAAAATCATGGTCAGATTTTTAAAATTTAGAATATTAAATTTTGTTTTATTTATATGATAATGATAAATATGTTTTTTTTTTTTTTTTTTTTTTTTTTTTAATTGTCACAGTGTCATTTCAAGCAAAATATTTTAATAATTAATAAATTTTGAAAATTAAAAATTTTGTTATTATAATACATGGAATAGGATAAGTGTAGACAGATAATAATTTCATGCTATACCAGAATGTTACCCCAGAAATATTAAAGTAGACGAAGTAAAAAAAAATAATTAAAAATAATAATTAATTAAATTAAAAAAAAAAAGACTATGGATGAAATTCTGTCTATGACAGAATTTAATTTAGTACGACAGAACAAATGATATTTGTGTTTTAACGCCCTTAAAAAAAAAAAAAAAAAAAAAAATGTAATAGAGGGCCATTAAATTCCTAAACACATATTCAAATAGTATATTGATTTTTAATTCCAAATAAATTATTGAAATTTGAATGCATTTATTGTATAGTATCTTCCCCTAATTGCTTAATACTTATGTACTAAATATTTTAATTTTTAAAATAATCTTAAAAACAATTTCACATTTATTGTTAGTAATTAACAGTGTCAATTTCTACAGAACAAAACATAATATTTAAAAAATTTATATAAAAACTGATTATTCGATACCTAAATTATACTCAAAATTCATCACAGATTAATTAATATAACCCGAGAGTAGTCGCGTCATTTTCTATAACGCTAGTAGTCGCGTGTTGGTCTTTTTACTGCCGCTGTTTAGTATTGGGGGAAAGCCGAAACAAACCCAGTAGAGAAAGATGAAGTGCCTTTAATTCACGAGAAATTTTTCCCGCAAAATTCTAACTTGTCTGAAAAACCGGAAATGGGGAGAAAAATGAATCAACGTTAGTGGTCGCGTCGCGTTTAAATAGACCGATTTGAGAAGTAAAATATTTTTAACAGCTCCAAAAATAGCAGTAATGACTTGAAAACATACTATGTTAGAGTACATCAAACCAAGGTCAGGTACACAGAGTTCCCCAATTTATTTTTAAGGGGTGATCTGCAGGAGGAATTTATAAGCAATTGGGGGCAAAAAGACCGATATGCGACTACTAACGGGATAATCCATTGACATTCAGCCAAGACCCGTTGGCTATGTGGTCAGAGAACAGAACTACGAACCCGAAGACTGTGAGTTCGATTCTCACTGATGATGAGGTGAAATATATATATATATATATATATGTGTGTGTGTGTGTGTGTGTTTACGGATTTCACAAAATATTTTAAGAAAAAGTTGGTTTAAATTAGAGAATTAAATAGTAAAATTAGAGAGAGAATATTAGAGCATTAGAGTACGAGTATTAGAGAATTAAATAATAAAACTGGATATTAGCAGGCATTTTTGAAGTGGAACACTATAAATTGGTAACTACGCAAAATAGCAGATTGAACGAAATAGTCTTTTCGTACTAAAAATACTTGAAAACACTAATATAAATATTCAGAAATATTTATCCAAGAACCGTTGACTGTGTGGTCAGAGTACAGAGCTACGCACCCGAAGCTTGTGTTTTCGATCCTCACCGATGGGAAGTGAAAATAAATACATATAGAGATTTTTACGGATTTCACAAAAAAAATTTAAAATAGTGAAAGAAATTAAATGGTAGAACTGGATATTGGAAGGCATTTTTGGAGTGAAACACTATAAATTGGTAACGACGCAAAATTCCAGATTGAAAGAAATTATCCTGTCGTACTAATAAAAAGAAATGTTAATTATAATTAACATTTGAAAACATGAACCAAAAATGAAAAAAAAAAAAATAATAATAAATTTGTGTTTGTTATTCAAATAATGGAATATGAGTAAAGAAATGTATCGTTAAATTATTTATGAAAATTTGTTTCGGTATGAATTCCACAAACTTCTAGATGTAGAAAAACTGCCACATTTAATCACTCTCACAGGAAATTAAAATCTCGGAATTCGTAAGCAAGATTAAAATCAAAAAACGAATTTACAATGGTATTTTAAACACAGCAACTAAAACTGTGCTATTCAAAAATACGCAGCGAAATAGTAAAATCATATTCCCCCCACTAAAAAATTGTTACTTCAAATTGTGGCTATAAATACTGACTTGCGCAAAGTTACATAGGTGTTTTCGAAGTGGAACACTATAAATTGGTAACGACGCAAAATGCCAGATTGAAAGAAATAGTCCTGTCGTACTAATAATAAATAAATAAATAATATATTTTGAAACATTAAAATTACATCTACCTTTGACTTTACATCTATTACTAAAGTTACATATAAATTACATCTAATTTTAAAACTCTAAAAATTGCATTCAATTTAAAACATAAAATTATTAACATTAAATAATGAAAATATTTCATAGTAAAAACAGTAGTACGAAAAAAAAAAAAAAAAAAAAAAAAAAAAAAAAGAAAAAAAAATGCTATCAACGTTAGGTTTAACAAAACTATTTTGTATGATCCGTATAACATTTAAATTTACGGACATACGGCAGCAGAATGATAAGCGTTTGGCCTGCGGTTCCAAGGTGCTAGGTTCGATTCCCAATTTAGACATATATGTTCGCAATAGTTTGGAATCCATTTTAGGCTAGTTGCATGCCTCATACGTAATGTCCGAAATATAACTGTAGAATTTTCTCCAAACAAGCTGACCCAAAATATGTATGATAAAAAAAAAAAAAAAAAAAAAAAAAAAAAAAAAAAATTAAAACATTAATGTTCTAAAAAGAATAGTTTAAACAGAGAATGATATAAGTACACTTATCACAATAAGACATCATGCATATATTTTTAGTTCAATAGTATATGCAATACAAAAAAAAAAAAAAAAAAAAAAATAGTAAAATAAAAATTTGTGAATATATTAGCCTATATTTCAATTAAAATACTTGAATTTTAATCAAGTTTGACAAAAGTTTATAGAATAGCAAAAATAGTATTATTTTAGTAAACTTGAAAATGAAGTTACACACATAATAACCCTACATTTATAATTATATTCATATAAAATTTATCTCACATCATTAATTTTGAAATTCATAAGTAATAGAGAAATAGGAGAAATATTTAAATCGTATTTAACTTAGGAAACAATTCCCGGAAAAAATAAAATTCGTTTTATTTAAATTCAAGATCTTAACTGTCAATTTAATACTATGTATTATGTAATGAGATACTTCGTTTTCGAAATGAAGCATGAATATACAAAACTGGATGACGTTGATTTAGCACATAAATGATTGGTACGGTCCTCAAATATATGCAATCATTGACTCGAAAATTTTCAGCTTTTCCCTGCTTGATTCTCAGCCTTTCAGATTTTGCGGATTATCTTACCCTCTTTCCCTCTCCAATTTCAGCCACTTATGCAGGATTTGGAATAAACTATTTCATTTCACAAATTAATCGATTTGAGATGTTATAAAATATGCTGTTTTCAGAGAGTAAAGTTTTTCCAAGTGTGTAGAATTACTGAAAATGTAATAATATCAATATTTTCAATAGTTTTATTCTTTTGTCTAAGAAAGTAGGAAAAAAAATAATTTCAGAATTTTAAAGAATAATATTATTAATTCTATGTTTAATGTTGTTTTAATGTATTTATTTGTACATTTATTTTTAGAGATCCGTGCATAATTTAATAATACGCAACAAAATATGATTAAAAATATATATATATATCTTTAATTTATCCTTTAACACTTTATAATTATTTTAAAATCTATGTTAATAAAATCAGACGATTTTCTTGTAATTAAGTCATTGTTATGTAATATGCTTATAACTGCTATACTTAATTCTTTAAATTTAAAAATAACAATTGTGTGGTATATCTGAAACAAAAAGAAAAAAAAAAAAAAAAAGAAAAGAAAAAATAAAAAGAAGAATATTGTTTTATTAATAGTTAACGGAAATACATATCTCTGGATGATTATATTAAGATAAAAATGATAGGCGCTAAAAATGTATTATTTTACAGAAGTTATATATATATATATATTTGGAATAAGGCGATAATTTCCATAAATGTTAACCTTTTCCCTGGAACCAGCTGACTCATCTTTGCCACACTTTCTTATGTACACGTAATAAAGGAATGCAAAGTCCACTGTACTAATGGGTCTATGATTAGTGTTAATATACATCAGTTTCTACATTCTAAAAAAAAAAAAAAAAAAAAAAAAATGTACTTTTGCTAACTTTAAAGTAATTTGTAAGTAAAGTAATATTAATTAACACAAAGAAGTGTGTTCTCTTAGCTACAGCTTTAATACAATACCCTCTTGCTGACACTTAAATTTTCCCTCATTTCAGCAATGATTTAAAGTGGCAATCGCAGTTACATTAAAAAAGAACTTGTCGAGAAATAACCCAACAACTTCGGTGGCAAATTTTTAATTTCGCCAAGTGGAGCTACTAAAGCTGTTTCAAAATATAATTATTTCCCCATTGTATAATGCATACGAACAAAACATGAGTGTTTTTAATCAAAATTCTTTGTTTTTCCAGCGTCAATTAAGATAAAAGAGTTTATTATAATATACTATGAATAATAAATAAATTTCCATGCGAAGAACGGGCACAACAGCTAATAATAATTATAAAAGAGTATGTATGATTTATTTGTAAGCCTCTATGTATGCTGAAAGCCTGTTGTTGTCGATTTGTCAAGTTTCATTACATTTTTTTTTCTTATTTTCTAAAGAAGATATGCCTTTCAATAAGTATATCTCACTATTTTTTCACTTTTCGAACATTGTACGTAAGTATTGTAGTCATGATCTTCGAAATGGAATTTTTATCTCGCATAGCTCAAAAGAGTATAGTCATAGAATGTTGCAAATTTACATCTGTGATTATCATGATGTCTAATAGTACACATCCAACTTTGGGTTTGGTACGCTGAAAGTTGGTACGTATATTGTAAGTCACCATAGTACGAACCCTATAGATTTTGGTGAATCTAGCACTTATAGTTTTTTTACAGGGACACAAAGAAAAATTCTTTATCATTATGGCCAAGGGACCAAAATCGTAAACGTGCGATAGCATCTAAACGCCTTATTCAATTGAGCAAAAACTTTATACACATATTATAGGTCACAGATACTCAATCTGTATAGATTTTGGAGAATCTAGCACTTATAGTTTTTTTACAGGAACACAAAGAAAAATTCTTTGCCAAATTTTTATAAGTGTGATAGCGTCTAAACGCCTTATTAATCTCAGCAAAAAATTTGTACACATGTTATAGGTCACATTTGAACCAACTGTATAGATTTTGGTGAATCTAGCACTTACAGTTTTTTTACAGGGACACAAAGAAAAATTCTTTATCTTTATGGCCTATGAGACCAGCGATAGCATCTAAACTCCTTATTCAATTGAGCTGAAAATTTGTATGAATATTATAAATCACTGTTGCACTAACTATAAGCATTTTGGTGAATCTAGCATTTATAGATTTTTACAGGGACACAACGAAAAATTCTTTATCATTATGATCTAAGGGCTCAAAGTTCAGTAGCGTTAAATAAAACCTCGTATGATATATGGAGAAAAATACTCAAACACTCTGTTATGGTTTTCTCTTTTTTGTTTGTTTAGCAACTCCTCTTTCTTTATTTTATCTACAAAACTGTTAGTTACTCAATGTTCGGAAAGTCGAGTGGAGTCACTCCAGATTTTTTTTTATATATTTCTGTATATATATATATATATTACAGTAATAAATTTCGATTTGTGGGAAAAAGCAGATTTTATTATTATTATTATTATTATTATTATTATTATTCATTTCAAGTAAAAAAAAAAGAAAATAATAATAATAAATGACATTTTACTTAACCATTTCCAACAAGGTTGAAAAGTGTTAATGACTTCGGTTTTTCTGTCTATCTGTCTGTCCGCGCTCTAACTCCCGTAAACATTCATGGAATTTCTTGAAACGTATATATGTTATTCTTTATCACTATCGAATGTTCCCTATTGAAAATGGTATAAATGTCACCACTGATTTTTGCAAGTATCATGCATCTGTTAGAAAACAATGCGATCTACCACTTGCGAAGAATGAGTAGGTACCCTTTCACTCTTTAAAGACTAAATTTCGGAAGATTTTCTTTTCTACTTTAATTAGGACCTAAAAGGAGACTTTTTGCTAAATTTTAAGGTGATATTAGAAACGACTGGAGAGATGTGTTGTAATGGTTTAAAAAATTCGACTTCCTCTTTGAACCTCTTATGTGTTAAATTTCTTTAAATCAGTTTATAGTGAGCCTCTACATAATGCAAAAATCTACTACCCAAACGGCATGTTATTATTATATATAGCTTCAGCGTTTCGGACTTTGTATTGATAGATGTATGAGTGAGTCAATAGTATTTCGCGTTTATTCAAATATATATGCATGCATTATTTGTCTGCATAACAAATAAATATTCGAGAGCTGGTTTTTACATATGAAAAAGTTTCAAAATAATTCTTTTGTAGAACACATTGACTGTTCATATATTCGAGGAGTTTCAGAAAAAAAAAAAAAAATAGAGAGAGAGAGAGATTTATTTTCATAAAAATGAAATTTAAATATAGTGGCCAGCAAAGCGGAAAAAGCCATCTAGTAATAGTAATAATAATAATAATTATTATTATTATTATTGCTGTAATGTCGTAAACGATAAAAGTGCACAAAAATCCATAACGTCCATATTTGTGACCTCTGAACGTTAATTGTAACATATAAGGGAAATAATCTCATGCATTTCGTGCATACCGATTCGTCACATTTTTCACAATCGTAAAGAGTTATTTTACAAACTCTTGTTCTGACATCTTGGAAGATATATTTAGTGCTTTTTTTTTTTTTTTAATATATGTCCTATACACTTTTCAGTCTGTTTTCCGATGAAACTTCAAACCAGTTTTTGGATTTTTTCAGTTGTCAGTCCAAGCAAACTATACGTTTTGTATTTTCTTATTTACCGCTTTTTTAGTGAATAATTCATTATCAAATTTTTGATCATTTTATTAAGAGTAGTTATTATAATTATTTAAAAAGAAATAAAAAAATATAAATATAACTCTCCAAATATGAGTTCAAGGGCGTCAAAAGGTGAAACTCGCATGCTACATACTTTAACTTGCATAAAATACGAAATAAAAGATTAATATACATAAGAAATAGTTTATAAACGTAAATTTTATGAAATGCTTAAAAATTCATGTATCAGTTAGAAAATTTTAAATTCAACTTACATTAAAAATCAATCATTCGTATATTTTTTTTATAATTCCTTTAATTAGGCAACTAATATCAATTATTTGGTGAGTTTGGGAGTAAAGCCAATTGGTTAGGTAAAAGTCTCAAGTCTCAGTCAATAATGTTTTACCGACCTTGGCTAGTATTACACTGCAGTATTGTCCAACACAAAATACCGATATTGGCCCAGTACTGTAATAAACCTTGACATTTTTGCATTGGCCAGTCCAGCAGTGTCCGATGTTGGTCCAAACTATTAATTAATAAACTTGGCGACAAAATTAATATACAAAAATATGAAGGATCTATTTCAAAGAAAAGACATGTGAGGTTATGTGCTATAGAATAATATGTTGTACAAGTTAGGAAGTGTTAGTTGTCCCAGAAGCAATGCAAATAGAAGTGATAAGAAATGCACATACCATTTCTCGGTAGCAAAGATAAAGGAAGTAGTGAAAAAGGAATTTTACTTTCTGCAGATGAGAAAACAAATAAAAATGTGGTAAATAATTTTGTAGCGCGCATACTGTTTAAAAATGTAAGACGCAAAGGGAAAGATTTGTAGTTGTTATACCGAAAGACAATATGCCATTGCCAGCATATCATGTTGATTCCATCTGTCCATTACCATCTACAAATAAGAATTACAACTGCATTTTTACGGTTATAGAAGCGTTCAGAAAGTGTGTGTGATTATATCCAGTAAAATCCACAACAGCAAAAGATACGCTTCTGAAGTTAAAGCAACAACCAAGCAATCTTCGGCAATCCTAGTCAATTGATGTCTGACAAAAGGAAAGAGCATTCACATCAAAGTAATTAAGATAATATTGCGATTCTGAAAGCATTGAGTCTATTATCATAACCTTCGAAGTGCCTAGAATAAAGGGTCAGATAGAGAGGCTGCATGTGACAAAAATATCCATATTGGTGAAACCCAGTTCAGAGGAACTGAATAAAGCCTATAAACATGTAGAAGCAGCATACAGAATGTTGAATATGGCGGTATCAAGAAGCACAAAGATAAACGCACTTTGAATTAATGGCAGGAGGGAAGATGAGGAATAAGGAGGAAAAAAAAGTTTCTGGAAATTTCAGAAGACGAGAGAGAGAATTCAAGAATAGAAGTTATGAGATTTATACGCAATGATACAAAAAAAAAAAAGTATTTTTAAAGTGCAAGAAGGAAAATACAAGAACTACGACAGTAAAATTAATCAAGCTTATGTATACAAAGAAGGTAACATAGTTCCAATTCTACGAACACAATTCAGAAGTGGGGTGAAACTGCAAACGAAATTACTTAGTCCGTATGAAATGGTCAAAGTGAATCCTAATTAAAGATACGATGCAGAGAACGTTGGAAATCCCGAAGGATCGAACAGTACTTGCACAGCCTCGTACCACATGAAAACATGGAGCGAAATTTCGGAAGAGAAGCTAACTATTTGACTTGATTGCATACATTTTATTGTTATTCTGAACTGCATTCTTTTTTTTTATTGTATTATACGTGGCTATTTAACTTGTGCATAAGTCGGAGAGGTTACTGAAAATCAGGATGCCCCAGTAGTTGTGGAAACGGAAGGAGAGTAAGATCAAATTAGAAATGCTATTGGTGGTTTTCACGAAAAATGTGATTGAGCTATCGAGTGGAACACGGTATAAATATAAATAAATGAAAAAAAAAATGATCGAAATTAAATCAGTAAAAGATTCAGAGTAGGAATTTACTACAAATAAATTATTGTAAAACAACTTCGTGTAGGAAACAATTTTGAAGGCAAAGAAAGAAATTGTACCATAAATAAAGTTATTGAAAATAGGTCGTACTTTTTTTTTAATCTTATGTTGTATTCCGACATCAATAAGTATTCAACCGTAGGTTTGGAAACTTTATATTTAATAAAAGTTCTAGAATACAAAGTATTCATCCCCATATATACATATATATATATATATATATATATATATATATATATATATATATATATATATATATATATATATATACAATATTTATATATATATATATATACATAGAACAAGATATTTTTAATAAGGAATATAGTTTATATAATCTATAGATATGTATAAAAAAATATGATTTCAATGAATTATGTATCATTCAAACGCATTTTTAATCAATTGGAATTTTTAAGCATTTAATTGTTTTTCTGTTAAGGTTTAATCTATATATGTGAAAAAGTAAGAAGTAAAAATTTCATTCATTAGGTAGTTTTAACACGATTTACATAAAAAAAAATTATAAAAAGAAAAACACATAAATAAATGTAATTTATGTAGTAAAAACAAACTTTCAGTGTACTAGGTAGTTCTTTAATTGTCTTACTTAAAAATAAATGATCAAGTATAATGTTTTTTTCCATTAATACAATATTTACAAAGTAATTAAAGCTTTAATATAATTTACTATACATTTTTTTTTCAACGTGAAATATGTCTCTAGTCTAACACGAAAAGATAATTAACATCCACATTTCAGTTTTTATTTTAAAGCAAATAAAGTTAAATTTCAAAGTAATTTATTTAGAAATTAATAGAACAGAGGATTTGCATATTGTTTCAAAGCAAGTGTAAAAGGTCACTAAAAAATGGAAGCAAAAAGAGAACTACGAATTTTATCCGTTTAAACAGTGATACAACTACTGGATACAAGTTTTTAGGATATATTATTTTTGAGATATAATTGATTTTTAAATATCATTTTTAAAAACACATTTCTTTAATGTGATATTTTTTTCTTGAGAAAAGGATGCACACTGAGATAAAAAAAATATATATAAATAAATAAATAAATAAATAAATAAATAAAAATTTATCGCAGCAAATTTTATGGATAGACTAATATTACTCTTAAACAAAGTACTATGATCTCAATGATTATTGTTGAGACATTTTAATCAGACATCCTTTTACAAAATATTATTTTATACTTAAAAAAATGTGAATTACGTAATATATTTTATAAATATTGTTTAAAAAATCTGGAGTGACTCCACTCGACTTTCCGAACATTGAGTAATTAACAGTTTTGTAGATAAAGTAAAGAAAGAGTAGTTGTTAAACAAACAAAAGAGAGAAAACCATAATAGAGTGTTTGAGTATTTTTCTCCATCTATTACACGTTGTTTTATTTAACGCTACTGAACTTTGAGCCCATAGATCATAATGACAAAGAAATTTTCGTTGTGTCCCTGTAAAAACTTATAAATGCTACATTCACCAAAATGCTTATAGTTAGTGCAACAGTGATTTATAATACTCATATAAATTTTCAGCTCAATTCAATAAGGCGTTTAGATGCTATCGTAATTTTAAAAATTTAGTCCCATAGGCCATAATGATAAAGAATTTTTCTTTGTGTCCCTGTAAAAAAACTGTAAGTGCTAGATTCACCAAAATCTATACAGTTAGTTCAACTGTGATCTATAACATGTGTACATTTTTTTTGCTCGGATTAATAAGGCGTTTAGACACTATCACATTTTTAAAAATTTGGCCCCATAGGCATAATGATAAAGAATTTTTCTTTGTGTCCCTGTAAAAACTTATAAATGCTACATTCACCAAAATGCTTATAGTTAGTGCAACAGTGATTTATAATACTCATATAAATTTTCAGCTCAATTCAATAAGGCGTTTAGATGCTATCGTAATTTTAAAAATTTAGTCCCATAGGCCATAATGATAAAGAATTTTTCTTTGTGCCCTGTAAAAAAACTGTAAGTGCTAGATTCACCAAAATCTATACAGTTAGTTCAACTGTGATCTATAACATGTGTACAATTTTTTTGCTCGGATTAATAAGGCGTTTAGACACTATCACATTTTTAAAAATTTGGCCCCATAGGCATAATGATAAAGAATTTTTCTTTGTGTCCCTGTAAAAACTTATAAATGCTACATTCACCAAAATGCTTATAGTTAGTGCAACAGTGATTTATAATACTCATATAAATTTTCAGCTCAATTCAATAAGGCGTTTAGATGCTATCGTAATTTTAAAAATTTAGTCCCGTAGGCCATAATGATAAAGAATTTTTCTTTGTGTCCCTGTAAAAAAACTGTGATACATACAAGTGCTAGATTCACCAAAATCTATACAGTTAGTTCAACTGTGATCTATAACATGTGTACAATTTCTTTGCTCGGATTAATAAGGCGTTTAGACACTATCACATTTTTAAAAATTTGGCCCCATAGGCATAATGATAAAGAATTTTTCTTTGTGTCCCTGTAAAAAAACTATAAGAGCTAGATTCTCCAAAATCTATACAGATTGAGTATTTGTGATCTATAATATGTGTATAAAATTTTTGCTCAATTGAATAAGGCGTTTAGATGCTATCGCACTTTTAAGATTTTGCTCCCATAGGCCATAATGATAAAGAATTTTTCTTTGTGTCCCTGTAAAAAAACTATAAGTGCTAGATTCACCAAAATCTATAGGGTTCGTACTATGGTGACTTACAATATGCGTACTAACTTTCAGGTTAATCGAACGAAGCGTTTAGACGCTAGCGTGTTAACCCACAGACATACACACATACACACATACACACATACACACACACATACATACATCATCGTAAAAATAGTGAAAACGGACTCAGGGGACCTCAAAACGTATAGAAACATCAAAATCTCGAATTCGGATTTTTGACATGATTACAATACTTTCCTCACTATAGTGTTCGGAAAGTAAAAAGGAAAAACAATCTAGTAATAAGTAAATAAATAAACATATATATCTTGTAGATAAAAACACTGGATTTAAGTTTTCTAATGCCAATCGAAAGCTATTGAGTGAGCTATGGGTGAAAGCCTTGATTACATTATTTTGGTTCAGTTTTATCTGATCATCGCAGTTTTGATCCATTTTGGAAGGGAGAGCTCGGATTGGTATCCCCATCTAGAAGTTTTGATTTTTCGGAACGCGGAAAAAAATTTCAAACACGACGGATTTTAAGTGCACGAGTTGCCATATATATATAAGTAACACAAAAAATATACGAGTATCCGTTAAAAAATTATGCGATGATAAACAAATAAACAAACAAACAACAACAACAACAACAACAAAAAGATAGGGTTTGTGTTGAGAACCTGATCCTTTGCAAAGTCGATCAATTATAATACAACCAAAAGATATATTTTAATGCTCATCATCTGAAACTCATTTATTTATTTATTAAAGTTTAACCCTTTATCTACCGCATTGTGAAACAGAAAAAAAAAATGTATTTCAAGCACATATTTTTTACTTACTTAAAAGTATATTTTAGGGTTGCATGCAATAAAAGTTTTGCATATCACTACCTCATAGTAATTAATGAGGTTGCATTTCGGTACACCATTTGCCGGAAAAGGTAATAAGATCTTAAAAAAGGATAACTGTTGTTCCTTGCTGTTCATTCGGACGCTAACAATTTCCTTTCAGCTGCAACACGTTGCGCACGATTCTTCTTTAATCAAGCTCGTCCAGTCTTTACACGATCCTCCAGTGTTCCTGTTTCTTCAAACCTTTGAACAAACTTTATGTCATCGTTCACCGTTAAAGGTCCCTTTCCAATCTTCACATTATTTTACAATCAAAATTTGCGCAAGGCAATTGTCACTGACTCCCTTGTTCATAGAAAATAATTTTATCAACAAACCTTTATCCTTAGTACACAGTATCTGTGTTCACCTACACCGTTTTCAGCTGTGAAATGATTGGGAATTTGGAGCACAAGCTCTTATAGCCGTATCATTTGCATATTTCCATGAAAGTCGCTGCCACCAGCGCCACCTATTGGCTGCTTCTCGAATTATTTTTCCTTAATTTAAAAAAGAATCCCAATACCTAGTGATGCTAACCCTGCAAACTATTTTTTTTTATTTCTATCATTTTTGCAGTTTTTATAAGTATTTAAATTTTGTATGGGCTTTTTGCCAACCCAGTATTTTTTTTCTTACGTCATAAAACTTTAATTAGGAATACATTACACAATTAATATACTAAACCGGAAGAGTTAAGCTTTTCAAATAATGCAAGCTAACGAAAATGCACTGGGAATAACTAAACATTTCAGTCTGTCATTTCTCATTAATTTACATAATTTTTCAGAGATAGACACTTGTAAAATTAAACTGTGTGAGATAAAAAACGAATATTGATAGGTTTATATATATATATATATACACTGCATAAAAAAAGTAGACGGACACTTACTTGTAATACTTTAAAGCCGTTTATTTCTTTAATTAGAGATATAAGGTTCATTTCTCTAATATAATTATATTCTTGCGACATCATATATTATTATTTTTTGGATATTGAAAGAGCTCTGAGTGCTTATTGTAGTTATAAATTCTCTGAGAAGTTACGTTAGTAATTCCTGTGTTTATTTAAACTCTGGGAATTGATGCTCCAGTTTTTTTTCAGCTCAGTAAAAATTTTTCTTTGATCTCTAAGCGAAAGTTTCTTTGGCTGGCCACTCTTTTTCTTTACGACATGGGCTTCAGGAGCACATAGAAAATCGCTGATGCTACTTTTTCTTATTAGAAGTAGCCTACTAATTTCTCTGACTACTTTATTAACATTTTTCAGCGCTATAATCTGTCCTTCCTGGTAATCAGTTAGAGGAATTCCTCGTGGCATGGCGCATTCATCTCCAAGAAATTTAACTACGTAAAACCATCTTGTCAAGCACGTTAGCAATTGGCAAAATGCCAAATGTACATGTACATGTAAAACTGGTATTCCGCAATAAACACCCACTTAGATAATTGCAGTTTTTGACCAAAGTCCGTCTACTTTTTTTAAAAAAATATATTGTGCAAATGTGTATCTTTTCTCTTTTCTGCATTTCCCTACATTAAAATTATAAATAATTGAATATTTTTATTTGTCAGTCAAAAATATGAAGATTAATAAGTATTAACATGTTAAAGAATTTTAATTGACATTTCCTATTAAACAAAGACGGGGTTTTAAAAAATTGTAAAGAAGTGTCCGTCTACTTTTTTTATGCAGTGTATATATATACAGGGTGAGTTTGACATAATCTGCCAAACGAAAGGAGGCGATAGAACAGCCCATGGGGAGCATAAAACACCATAGAAACCCTGTCCTCGTTTTCGAGTTATGGTAGATAAAAGAAAAATCTGTTTTTTTTCATCCCATCTGAAAAAACCCACATTTGTAAGCTTCCTGAAAGACTTACATGCAAGATAAGCACATATTTAGAAAGAGCAGAAAAAATCCTATCGGGTGACACCATTTACATCAGGATACCTTAATATGACGGCGAGCTACAAGCGCTAAAACATTGGCGAAGTTTAAAATCGAGTTGTCGCCAAATTCTTTAACCGGCAATTCTGCAAACACCGTTCAAGCTACAATCGGTCAAATTTACAAAAAACTTCTCCATTTCACAAGCTTTAGAATGAGCTCACAATAAACCATATCGGTGTTCTAGTTCAGGAAAAAATTTAGCCTTTTGTTTGAAAAACATTCATCAATGAACTCGACGTTTGTCGAAAAGGAGACTCACGGGGTGCCATTGTCGTTCCTGATTTCATGTCCTCCTTCAGCCCGCTGTTTTTTAGATGCAAAAAAGAAAGTTTTAAAGACATACAAGAAAAGTAGCAGTATTAAGTTTCCAAACACAATGGAATGGAAACAAAAGAAGTATGACATTTCTCCCGTTTTTCACAAAGGAATATGCAAAAAAAAAAAAGACGTATCTCACGTTTATGATTAAAGCACATATGCATTCGAAAGGATGTGTGAAATTTATTACCGCTGCTGAAATTGGTCACCCCCACACCTGATACATGCATGCCCTTGCCCGCTTACGAACAGAAACCACAGTAGCGAAAGCTCATCCCTCAGTTTTATTATTGTATCATCGAGCCGGCTGCTTAAATCTTGTAAACTGGCAACTTTTGTGCGGTAAACTTCTTGCTTCAGGAAACTCCAAACATAGAAGTCCAATGGAGTGAGATCTGGTGATCTAGGTGGCCAAGGAATTGGTCCATTACGACCAAACTATCGCGGATACTGCTGAGTCAAGAAGTCCCGAACGGCATTGGAAGAATGTACAGGGACCCCATCATGTTGGAAAATGATTTCCGCTTGTTGGGGCACAGGAATGACATCAAGTAATCCTGGAAGATGATATTCCAGAAACTCCAAATATGTACAGCTTGTCAGATGACCTTGGAACACATGTGGACCTATCAAGCGATCGCCAACCACTCCAAGCCAAACATTTAAGCTGAATCGCATCTGGAACGATGAGTTTCGTGTTACAAATGGACTTTGTTGAGCGTAAAGATGCCAGTAATGTAAATTTAACATGCCATCCTGATTGAAAAGTGACTCATCTGTCCACAGTATCGTTCTAAGGAAATGGTGTTCCTCAATATCTCACTCCAAAAGCCAGCGGCAGAATGTTACCCGCTTTTGGAAATCTGAGCGGAAAAAATTCTTGTACCGGTGTGAAGTGGTATGGATGATACTGGTTTTTGCGCAAAACACTGATCACTTTACTTTGGGAGATTCCACCTTCTCTCGCATGTATGCGTGAACTCATATTTGATTTTTCCTTAACTCGGTCGAGTACGGACTCCTCAGCGGTGGCGGAGCGGCGACCATGGCCCCTTTCGTACACCCTACCGAACGACCCACTCTCACTAAGCCTTCGATGAATTGCAGCAAATACAGCACGGTTGGGCGCACGACGATGTGGATAACGTAGACGGTACTCCTCTTCGGCTCTCCGAGAGTTACCATCGTAAAATCCATGCACAAAATGGGATCTGCGTACTCTTCATTTGTAAAACTAGGCATATCTGTTTACAGGTTGGAAAGTATGACAATTTATTGCCTGTGACAACTTCAATTGAAAACATAAGTCAGAAGGGTTAACAAAAAGGGATAAAATTTCAATATCAATTTACAAAAGCAGAAGAAAAAATGTGCAACGTAATAAGAATCAACTTGGTTAATTCGTACCAATGTAGGAAAACATACTAAGTATAAACTAAGAGAGAGCAAGTAGATGTGACAGCAGCGTGAAAAGAATCAGCCGAGCTCAGGAAAAGTCCAGAAAATGCTAAAGCAAGAAGCAGCATAAAACGTAAAGGAAGCTGACGAACTAATGAGCTGTTACAGATTAACTTGCCTTTTGTACCCGCGAGTGGGATGCGCACGAAAGAAGGTTGGAATACATCTGCATATCACTAAGAGTCCATATGCAGAAAGTCACGAATTCGCATACGTTCCATTTACTCACAATCCTTTCGTTTGCCGAATTTCGACGGACGCCGTTTTCAACGATGTATTGCAAACAAAAGGCTAAATTTCTCCTGAACTGGAACACCGATATGGTTTATTGTGGGTTCATTTTAAATCTTGTTGAATGGAGAGATTTTTGGTAGATTTGACCGATTGTAGCTTGAACGGTGTTTGCAGAATTGCCGGTTAAAGAATTTGGCGACAACTCGATTTCAAACTTTGCCAATGTTTTAGTGCTTGTAACTCGCGTTCAAATTAAGGTATCCTGATGTAAATGGTTTCACCCGATAGGAGTTTTTCTGCTCTTTCCAAATATGTGCTTATTTTGCGTGTAAGTCTTTCAGAAAGCTCACAAATTTTGATTTTTTCAGACGGGATGGAAAAAAAAAGATTTTTCTTCTATCTACCATAATTCGGAAATGGTTAGAGATAGGACAGTGTTTCTATGGTGTTTTATGCTCCCCATGGTGTGAGAGCGTTCCTCACATATCCTTTTATTTCATCAAATTTATTCAATTATAATTAAAGATCTATTTATACACAATTAAAATGTATTAACTTTTATAATCCTTTGTATTTAGGTCAAACTTATTTCAATTTTAGTAAATTATGTATTCAAAATTAAAATACTTATCATTTTCTAATTTTAAGAACAAATTCAGTATTAAATACATTGATCTTTTTTTAGAATAATGCAATATATATGTAGGGATCTAAACACAATTTAATTTTATTATCCCTTAAAGTAATTATACTTTTATTTCCTGTTTCACTGAGTTACTCAATAAATCTAATTTATATTTATAGCTGTAAATGTTCTTTTGGAAAATTTCCGTTATATCTTTTTATTATTTTATTTTATTTTATATACAGATAATCTATTTAATTGCAGCTATTAATGACCCGTTGTGCAGACTTCATGTCGCATGAATTTTCGCAATATTTCTTAATTACTTGCACCTGTCTTTCCAACGGTATTCGTTGGCGAATGTGATTTATGCCAAAAAGGGTTGCCATAATTTTAACCGTCATTTCTTTTTAAAAATTTCCCATTGAAATAACATTAACAACAAAGAAAGATGTATTGGCGCCCTTGGCTTTATAATGTGGTGATGCCACCACAATCTAGCGGTTGACAAGTGGGCTATGAGATTTAATTCCAGGCACTTCGCTAATAACCAACGTACTGAAAAGATGTAACTTTTTTTGTGAATAAAAATCTCTCTCTCCTCCACCATCGTTTTTTTAACGAATTCGCTGTATGGATCTAAACTTGGGTTGTCCTCTTTTTGTCATCTTTATTTTAAATATCTCAATAAACTTTTTCGGCTATTCAAATAACTGGATTGAGATTACTTTTATGATGACTCTTATTTTATTGACTTGTTTTTCAGAGGACTGTGGCTTTTATGCTACATAAATATGGTGCTCAGTGACCATAGAATTCGTTACGGTGGAGGAAAGGAATGTACAGGAAAGTGTTTTTTTTTTCTCAATAAGCGAAATTTTTTTATTTTCGAAGATATATAAAATACCTTTTTCTGCGGCAAGTACGTGTGAAAACTTTTTGACTATAGTGATATGACAAGAGTGTTGTTTTAAAGGACCTTTTTTTGTAATTTTTTCAACTTTGAAGCCATTTTCGAGAGATGAATACGAAGAACATTTCTGCCATAAGTAATGGATTATTCTCCGATCGACAGTATTTTTCCCTGTTGCTGTCATATACACCGGCAATCTGGATTTCGTCATCGTTTTCTCGCCTATGTTTATCTCTGGAATTAGAGATTGAAATGACTATTTTTCGTAAACAAGGTTGTGAAGGATGGAGTCGCTTATCATCGTAATGAATAGTGGTGAATCATCGGCTGTTTTTCTGTGGTTTGATGCAAATACGCCCTTCGCTTCTGTTTATCTGAAGAGAGAAGGAATTATTGCGATGTTAGCTCAACAACCTATTTCCTGACTTGTCTGTTGGTGCATTGATTCATCCTTATCCCTCCGTATCAGATGAATGCCGCTGCAACATTCCCGACTTTTAAACGGTTCTCCCATTCCAGATGTCCGAGACCCGAGACAGTTTTTGATCGATGTCGTTCTTGTGCGCTGCGCCTCTCATCGTGAAAAACGGTTCTTTTAAATTTTTCTCTACTCTACTACACCAAATAACGATAAATCGACGTTTTCCTCCTGTGGCTAATGATATAAATACTGGACTGTATGTCAGATGCTACATTTCCTGCAAAGAAATTTTTTTTGTAAGACTAAGACTTATAAAGACGTTAGTGATTTTAGTTGACTATATAAAAAATTACAACGAACATTAATCGCGGTTCAGCGGACATGTGTACTGCATTTGGCATCCACCTTTCGAAGGAACTGGATATTACAAGATAAGACAATCTTTTCATTTTTCTTTTTAGCGTTACTTTGCATTCATTGCATGATTTAAAATATTTTTTCTAATTAAGGGAATGCACACATATACTTGATATTAATAAACAAATGAAATTTTTTAATAATTTTAAATTCTCGGGGGATATTTTTTCAAAATAAATATAAATATATATTTAAAGCAATATATCTGTGCATTCGTCCTTTGAAACTATGTGTATATAAAATATGTTATTAGCATGTTATACTATATATATACTTTTTCGATTCTGCGTTCAATTTTAAAATTATCATTTATAATTTTGGTTTGTATAAAGATCTGCATATAGTGAGGGAAGAGTTCCAAATTTTTGATTATCTATTATTTCATTTTTCATACATTTTCATAACATTTTTTAATAAATATACAGGTTAATTCTGTCATTTTTTTTTTTTTTTTTTTTTTTTTTGAAAGGTTTTAAAGGATTGAGGGTAAATTTTTCTCAATTTTAATTTGAAATTATTTTATTTAAATACAGAATAACAAGTTTATATTTATAATTGCATATTTTTACATATACAAATTCTTCAATTTTAAAGATACTATTAATGATATATATATTAAAAAAAAAAAAAAAAAAAAAAAAAAAATATTGTATTTATATAAAATATATATACAAATTTACATATTATAATGGTTTATCACATTTCAGTGTATTATTTTTGTTTTCATATTCAAATATTTTAGGTTCAGATTCTTTTTCTTGTTTTGTGCTGAATTGATAAATTAGTTTATAAATTGGTACATGATAATAAAAAATAAAAAAAGGAACGAAAATATCTTTTTCATAATTTTGAATAATGAGTGGTAAATTAATATTAAATATTTTTTTGTGATGAAGGATGATTGTTATTATCAACTTGTGTGTGCACAGTCAATTATTAATATATTCTATAGGAAATTTCATTTTCAATTTTGAGTTTGAAAAATTTTTGTGATTGCATATTGTGAATTTTTGTTTTTGAGAGAAAAATTGATATACTGTTCATGAAAACTATTCTAGTAAATAAGAAATATATTTTCTTGTGAGGAGAGAAGATTATGGGTTATTTTTTAAATAAAAGGGAATTGAAGTTAATATATTTTTTAATTTTTCACAATTTATTGTTTTCCTAAAATTTTTGTTAAACAATCTTCATAGAAATCCAATTACTATTGGTCGTGAAACTATGATGTTTAACATTTTTTTATATGTTTTTACACTTACAAAATAAATACATGAATAAAATGACATAATTTTATATTTTTCAGTATTTAAACACAATCCCTTCTCGGTATAAAGGCAATTTGTTTTGGTTATAATGAAATGGTGATGTATTTGCATTATATATATATATATATATATATATATATATATATAAAACGGGGTTATTTGAATTCCATTGGCAGAAGTTAAACATTTATAAATTTATCATAGACATGTTTTATTTTATTTTTAATTAATCTGCTGAAAATATTCTTGTTATCATTGATTAAGGTATTCATTCTCCTTATAAATTCTTAATTTATAATACATGCACTTCGTTTATTATTAGTCAAAATTTAATATACATTTTTTTATTGTCAAGTTATGTAATGTTTCCGGAGGAAGAGCTTGTGCATTTTTGAGCTCCTATGAGTGGCATGCATCTCCATGCACCTCCTAGTGTTGCATGAGTTTTTTTTTTAGTGTTTTGCTATTCATTTTCGAAACAATTAGTTCGGCAGGACCGATATATTTTTTTTATCTAAAGATGATGAATGGCGGGACATTTTTGTGGAACATTATATTTTTGACAAATGTTTACAATCCATTTAGTTTCAGAATTTAATTCAAACACTTTTGTTAGATAAATTCTTTTTGATGAAAATTCTTTAAATGTAATAATTACAGTAAATAAATTAAGATAGCATTAAGACAGGGGTAAATAAATAATATTGAGAACCTTGTCACATTTTTCTATTGAAATTATGCAGAATATTGATAAAAATTTTTGATTTTTGATTTTTATATATATATATATATATTTTTTTTTTTGATTTATCAGTGCATTTAAAAATAATAATACACATACATTTTTATAAAAGATGGTATACCTAATTAAGATTTTGAATTATTAATTTAATATCTGTTTAAATTTAAAACTCATCTTTACATTATAGTTGCCAAACTATTTTTCTTGAAATTATATAATTATAATACATTTACAAGATCTGTGTTTTTATATTTAATTTCCTATTTATACACAACTTCATGAAGGTATATACACATATTCATTAAACGGTTTGGTTACATACAGTGCTAGTTTGAAATTTATTGATATTTAAAAAAAAAAAAAAAAAAAAAAAAAAAAAGAGATTTAACAGATTTTTCTTAATACACTATTTATATATTTTTTTAGAGTGATGGCATGTGGATCTAGTGATCCCAGCCTTGCCATATAGTCACTTTCAGTTATAATGCACGTAGGTGCACTTCACACACACATTGTTCAGCATATAATTTATCATTTTAATTCAAGTGCAGTATTATTTGAAAACTTGCAACATTAATGACCAATTGCAATGAGATATTATTACATGACACTTAATTTTTCTTGAATATGTAACTGTATGGAATATATAATTTCATAATGACATAATTTTCTCACACATACATTTTTTTTCTTCTTACACAATTTTTTTACTTTTACATACTATTGTTTTACATTTTATTTTATTGCCAATTTTCACTTCTATATGTTATACAATATTTATTTTCTAGTTTTTTTTTATTTTTAAAATATATGAGATGCACACAAACATAGATAGGAATTTTATATTCTCTATTATAACCAAATCATGGAATTGATATTTCCTTTTTTTCTTTTTCGTCTTATCACAAAATACAATGTTTTCAATTATGTTTATTATTATAGTTATTTACACATATTTAAATTTTTTTTTTTTTTTTTTTTTTTTTTTTTTGAAATATTTACATGTAAATCTAGCTTATATGCTAGCCGTGTATTTAAAAAATTTCTTTTATTTTTTCACAATTACACACACACATTGTTTTGCAATTGCATATATACTAGTGTTTATTATTTTGCATATAATAAACCTTAATATTTAAAATTAAAAAATATATACACAACATTTTCTAATTAATACACATACATACCTTTTTAAATATACAGAGTTATTTAAAGTCATTTATACATGGTTATTTCAAATATTGGAATTATTTTATTGAATATAAAAACGTTGAATTTTTTCTCACTTACTCATTCTAAGTTTCATTACACATGCATACCTTTCAAATATTTCAAATATTGGAATTTTTATTACATATAAGGCATTAACATTTTATTTTTCTCACTTGCTCATTATAATTTGCCTACACATACAATTTTTAAACAAATATGAATGGACACATGTGCTATATTTTTTCAAATTTTTCTCGCTATTGTGCATATGTATATAGATTTTTTTGTGTTACAATACATTGTATATATTTTCTTATCACATAATTTTACTGATACATATATATAAGCAATATATATGTGTATAACACATGCTGTGTTATTATTATTTTTTTTTTTTTTGATTGCTATAGCTTGCATTTAAAAAAATATATGGGTGCTTTTTTCTGATCAGATATTTTAAGGACTAGCTCATGGCTTTATAATTGCCCATTTTATAATTGAGCTGAATTTTTAAAAGATCTTGTTTGAGCATTATGCATGTGATTGCATTTATATATATAAAAAAAATATTTTTTAAGTATTGCTCAATTATATATATATATTAAAAAAAAAAAAAAAAAAAAAGGCCTTTCTTTTTCTACATGAAGTAGAAATTTATAATTTATGTCGACATTCATTTTTATTTTTTTCATTAATAAGTGCACTTTAAAAAATATAAAAGAAAAAAATTAAGATAAATACATAGGTACCTATATATAAAGAAAATTAATATAAAGTAAAATGACAAAGGGCAAGAATTTCATTATGTTTCAATTTTGTTTGGTTTAGTTTGTGATGCTGGTTTGCATATATTGCATGGAGTGTATATATCCTTCACTAATATACTTTTATTTTCAGATTAATTACATGAAATGAAACTGAAAAAGATAATTAATAGAATTTTTGAGACAAATTTACTGGCAGATTAAGTATAATTTTTAATTTATTATTTCTCTATTAAACAGAATAAAATTGTATAATCATAATAATTCATATTTAAAGAAAATATTTTTATAACTTGATTGATTCACTTGTATGATTCACGGTCATACTCCTTGCAAATTTTTGCAATAGCCACACCTTTTCTTCTTTTACACGAACACATATTTTTCTCAAAATGCTTGTAACATACACATATAAAAAGCAAGCCTCTTTTGGGTACACACATTTTGCTCGGTATGCTATATTTGGCAGTGGCCTCACAAACCACTTGCTATTTTGGCTGTTTGCTGGGTTCACATCTTTTCTTCCCCTATCTTGGTGAAATGGCATGAGTGGTGCTCAATTTTAAGTACACTTTTTCTAAACTTATTTTTTTAATTACATAAGATTCTATTGTAGACAACACATTTTTTTCCTTTTCAAGAAGAGAATTTTTTTAAGTTTTTTTTCTATATCACAAATTTTTTAATTCTTCAAATTATTTCAATAGGTATATTTAATATATTGTTTGACGAGAAAATAGAAATTGTTTGATTTAAACAAAATTGACAATAAAAGATCATTTTATGGAAATGTATTCTATGAAACTAATTAATTTATTTTTCAGAAGAATTGTATTACATTATATCAGCTGTAACAAGATCAAGAAATTATTTGTCAAGACATTCATTTTAAAATTTTTGTTTGAAGAATATATATATACACTCATGTATTTTCTGACGGTGTCTGGCATGTGATTGACAGTATTTGTATGCTTTACACACATGATAATGGTTGTTTTGTATGTTTTTGCATTGTTGTTTTGTATTGTGGTGGAGAGAGCTATTTTTTTTCATGGCAACCGGGAGAGATATGTGAGGGAGTTCCTCACATATCCTTTTATTTCATCAAATTTATTCAATTATAATTTAAGATCTATTTATTCACAATTAAAATGTATTAACTTTTATAATCCTTTGTATTTAGGTCAAACTTATTTCAATTTTAGTAAATTATGTATTCAAAATTAAAATACTTATCATTTTCTAATTTTAAGAACAAATTCAGTATTAAATACATTGATCTTTTTTTAGCATAATTCAATATATATGTAGGGATCTAAACACAATTTAATTTTATTATCCCTTAAAGTAATTATATTTTTATTTCCTGTTTCACTGAGTTACTCAATAAATCTAATTTATATTTATAGCTGTAAATGTTCTATTGGAAAATTTCCGTTATATCTTTTTATTATTTTATTTTATTTTATATACAGATAATCTATTTAATTGCAGCTATTAATGACCCGTTGTGCAGACTTCATGTCGCATGAATTTTTGCAATATTTCTTAATTACTTGCACCTGTCTTTCCAACGGTATTCGTTGGCGAATGTGATTTATGCCAAAAAGGGTTGCCATAATTTTAACCGTCATTTCTTTTTTAAAATTTCCCATTGTAATAACATTAACAACAAAGAAAGATGTATTGGCGCCCTTGGCTTTATAATGTGGTGATGTCACCACAATCTAGCGGTTGACAAGTGGGCTATGAGATTTAATTCCAGGCACTTCGCTAATAACCAACGTACTGAAAATATGTAACTTTTTTGTGAATAAAAATCTCTCTCTCCTCCACCATCGTTTTTTAACGAATTCGCTGTATGGATCTAAACTTGGGTTGTTTTCTTTTTGTCATCTTTATTTTAAATATCTCAATAAACTTTTTCGGCTATTCAAATAACTGGATTGAGATTACTTTTATGATGACTCTTATTTTATTGACTTGTTTTTCAGAGGTCTGTGGCTTTTATGCTACACATGGGCTGTTCTATCACCTTCTTTCGTTTGGCAGATTATGTCAAACTCAACCTGTATATATATATATATATATATATATATATATATATATATATATATATAACTTTACAGTCTATTTTTTTTTTTTTTTAAATGATGATATTTCACACTTTTGGATTCCTCCACATTGTCCAATGAACAATTCTTTAAAGTTTTTTACATTTTGATGACAAGAATAAATTAATGAAAAAAAGTATTGTAAAATATGTTATTGTGATAATTAAACATATTTCATAATCTGTGTGTGAGGAATGTGCTTTGTTTCTAATTTAATCAAGATAACTAAACAATATTTAAAATATTTCTTATTCAAATAATATATATGAATATAATACTTATAAGACAGACAAAATAATACGAGTTTCTTTTCCAGCTCTAAATTTCCATGGATATTTATATATACCAGGTATTTTATGAATGACCCCTAGATAAATAAATAAATAAAACTTCGGTGATATACTTATACACTTGACATCGTATACTTCGGTATACTTGATAGATAACGGTGATATTTTTTTTATTAACAAAACCGTGAGAATCCGATACAGAAATTTAAATTTTCACTTATAAATTTTATCGATAGATGGCACTACAAACAGCCTTGTTATCTCGAACCATTTTTCATAACAACAACGATACAAAGGGTGTTGGGGTAAGCGCTACAGCCGAAAGGCTGGCATGACCTCAAATGATCCAAGAAGAGGGGAATAGGAAGCGAAGAATCCGTGTAAGAAACCAGTCCTAAACTATAAAAAAGAGCCAAAAAATTAACAGACACTCATTACAGATTAGCCAAGAACATTAGCTAAATAGAGATAATATAAGAAAACCATGAACGACAAGAAGAGACAATGTATTAAAACAGACAGCAATACAAGTCAACACCCAGGATGACTACACCAAGAAGCATAAATAGACCATAAATGCTAAAAACGACCAGTGCCAAGAAAAAGTCGAATAAACAGACGAAATAACTGATCATTCTCCTCCAAGATGGTCCAGAAAGTACACCAAGAAATATTGGAAAGAGATACATTCATCTTTTGAGAAAGAAGCAGCCTTTCTGCTGCGAATGCCCGACAGTCAAATACAAAATGACGTTCAGTTCCAGTCCCAGCATGGCCGATGGAACAGATGGGAGAGTTGTTGAGATGGAAGCGAAAAAGTCGACATTCAGTAACAGCACTTAGAGTTCGCAAACGGGCAGTAACCACATCCTCTTTCCTGTTCCTAGTGAATTTATAAATCGTTGTGCCTAAGTGAGAAGCTGATCGGGCGTACGGGCTATCTTCCCACCAGCTATTAAACTGATCGTGCATGATGCGTTTGAAGAGCTGTTTGAGGTCGCTTGGAGCGATACTACCATAGGTGCAAGTAGCAAACGGCCCAGTCCTAGCAAGCTGATCAGCCTGTTCATTCGGGGGAATACCAACATGGCTAGGCACCCAGATAAGAACCAATTTATCCACGTAAGCCCTAACGGACTTAATAGTATTATACAGCTGTAACACAGCCGCAGGAGACGTATGACAAACGTGTTTCAACGCAGTAAGGGCCGATTTACTGTCAGTCAGGATGAGGCAAAGACCACTCTTGAGAAAAAGACTAGCACCAAGGTCAATTGCGAGGACTTCAGCAGTAAAAATGGAATTGAGATGGTGAATCAAATGAGCCCTGGAAGACTTGTTTGTGACGTCGACTGCAGCGATGGAAGTCTTACACTGATCTTTAGAAGCGTCAGTGGCAATAACTTGATACCCAGAAAAGTTGCAGGTCATATAGTGATGAAAGGAGGCAAGAATTATTGCCGGGGGAAGAGCTTTCGACTGAAACGGAAATTCATCCAGAAAAATCTCAATGTAGTCCGTGACTATCCCAGCTGGCCAGCAAGAACGAAGGAGCATACCAGGATTGAAGGTGCCATAGTCAGTATCCCACTCCAAATTTGCGTCAACATAATCAAGGGATGAGTCATGACCATAGGAGGTGGTGCAGCGAACATAGAATGTATTTGTCAAGTAGGACCGACGAAGAAATAAGGGAACCTGACCCGACTCCCTGTAGAGTTTAAAAAGAGGCGTCCACCTAGGCAAACCAGTCGCGAACCTAATGGCCGCATTGTAAATGACATCAAGCTTTTTCAATGAAGATTTACAGGCACCACTATAGATAGGGCACAATATTCAATGAGACCACGGATAATGGCGTTAACAACTTTTAAGAGCTGAGGGGTCCGAATGCCCCACAGGGGGGAAGCGATGGCCTTTAATAAATTCAGACGCTTGACACATTTCTTTTGCAAGTAATCAAAATGGGCACGGAACGTGAAATTAGAAGAGAAAATCACCCCAAGAATTTTCACATGATTGAGCCACTCAATACTGATACCATGGAGAAAGAGATTTCTTTCCGGAGACTGAGCTTTACGTGAAAAATTTATGGCAACACATTTGTCCGGGCGGATGTCCAGTAGCCAATAACTGCACCAGGTTTGAACTCTGGCCAAAGCTTCCTGCAACTTAATCATAACTACGTCAAGACACGGGTCAGCACAGTAAATGAGAATGTCATCTGCATAGACGATAGCGTGTACACCAGAGTCAATTACTTCAAAGAAATCCCACATGCATATCGTAAAAAGTATCGGTGAAAGCACGCTGCCCTGAGGGACACCACGATTAGAAGGGACAGAACGGGAAGTGACACCTCTCCAACTGGCCTTCAAAGATCGTCTATGTAGCCATTGAGCAATCCAATACGCTGTATCACCACCAATACCAATACTAGCAATTTTATAGATGAGGCCATCCCTCCACACAGAATCATAGGCAGAGTTGATATCTAATTTGACTGCAATGACGTACTTCTTTTGAAAGCGGGCGTCTAAAATTTCCTTGTAGAAGATCTCTGCCAGGGAGGAAACCAAAATGACGAGCATGGAATACCGAGCTAATAGTCACGTGATCAAGGATCCGTTTCAGAATCATCCGCTCAAGAATTTTACATCCTACAGACGTTAAGGCAATAGGTCTGTAAGCAGCTAGTTGAGTTTTGGGTTTCCCTTGCTTCCAGATGGGAAGAACGATAGCAGTCCTCCAAGTATCCGGAACGACGCCGTCATGCACCATCGTGTTAACCATGTCTAGAATTTTTTGCCGGTTGGAGAAGTTAAGAGCTTTAAATACTTGAGCTGGGATTTTGTCCTCCCCCGGTGTAGTATTCTTCATTAGATGGATAGCTTGATTAAGTTCAACCAAGCTAAATATTTCATTCCAGAGAGGGTCATTACAGGAGAGATCATAAGGTATTCCAGGAAGGTCATCAGTATGACTGTAATGTGTAGCAAATAACTCAGCCTGCTCTCTACGATCAGCAATACCACGACTATTATGATGCAAAACAAGATGAGAATCAGTGGTGATCCCCCTATTGTTAAGAGCCTTAATCATTGGGTAAACATTCCCACCATTCATTCGACCGCAAACATTCTTCCAAAAGGCCGAGGCTTTTGACCTAACGCAGCGCTTTAATCCCGCAGCGAAACTTCTATACTTGATCCAGTGATCCCTAGAGAGTAAAGTCTTGGCCAACCGCAGAAATCTCCTTTTTTGCCCAAGCAACCAGGCACACTGAGTGTCCCACCAAGGGGGTTTATCCCTACTCTTAAGAAAATACTTGACAGAGTTGCCCTTTAGGGACCTACTAAAACTGCATGTTAAATTTTCGACATTAACACTAGTATTGCCACTCAATAAGGTATTAAAGTCACATTTGACCGCATTTCAGTCAGTATAAGTACGAGGAATGAGGTGAGGAGAATATTTACCAGAAATTTGTAATATGATGGGGTAATGGTCTGAATCAAAGAGATGATGGTGTACTGATATGTGGCTTCTACGGAAAACATCTGGACTGGCAAAAGTGAGATCAATAAGAGAGTGGTTACCCGAGGGGGAAACATGGGTATAGCTGTTAGAGTTCAGGATACAGACGTTATTGTTAAGTAACCAGTCGTAGATCTTATCAGCGCCAGGTGTAGAAACAGAATTGCCCCATGCAATATGTTTTTGATTGAAATCCCCAAGGACAATAAAAGGGGGGTGGATTTTGTGGAGAAGATGGTTTAACCAAACAGAAGAAACATTCCCGCCAGGAGCGTAAAGATTAACTACAAACATCCACTGTGTGCCAGACCAAATCTTAACAATTAAGAACTCAACATCAGGAGAAACAAGTTCATTAAATGTAACTTGCACCGAGGGGAAGCTGATATTCACAGCCGTTAGTAAACCACCACCTCTACTCAACCTATCGTTACGATAAACAATTTTCTGAGGGCAGGAGAAAGAATCAGACGGGATTAAAAACGATTCTTGAAAAACAAAAACATCGGCAGCACAGAACGGCCAAAACTTTAACCAGTGACGCTTCTGGCGAACGCCCCTTGAGTTCCATTGAATAAAAGATAGAGAAGTATTATGACTCATAAAAAATAGAAATAAAAGTACTAGAAAAAGCTTGTACCCAGAACCAGCAAGGGGCAGCATAAGCCAGCCGGGAAGGGGACAAGTATGATCACTAAGTTGCCTCTGCCATTTCCACCTCAACATTTATATTGGATTGTGGGACTCTACCAACTGGAGTCATGTTTTGGATCTCAGTCAGACCAGACTCATTTACCTTCGATTTCTTTAACAGTCGTTCAGTTTGTTCTTTTAGGTTAGAGGTATGGGGTTTATCATCAGTGGGAGCAGCAGACTTAGCGGTCAACCGACCGGTAGACTTGATTACCAATGTCGTCAAACGATCCATGTTTTGTTTGATCTCTTTTGTTTGATGCTGTACCATTTGTAGTATATTCTCATTGTTTTGTTGAACTAGTTGCGTAACACTTTCAATACTTTTTTGAACGACTTGAACTAGAAGATCCTGAAGTTTCATAAACACCGAGTCCAGGCTACTCTGGAATTCATCTCTAGTAACTATAGTTTCCTTTTGTGCGTTCTGCGTTACAGCGGCAGCAGCGTAAGATTTTTTATCCAGCGTACGGAATTGGCGACGAGCTTCAGTGATAGATACATGATTATCGGTTTTATATTTTAAGACATTTCATGTAGTCGTTTCGGACATTGGGAATCAGTCGCCTCATGGTTTTCGCTACAATTGCAACATCTCTTAACTTCACTTATGCACGTGTTTTCGGGATGCTTCTCAGCGCATTTTTTGCATGTGACGTCACTTTTGCATTTGAGTGTCGAGTGGTCAAATTTCCAACATTTTGTACACTGAAGTGGCCGATCATAAAAAGGTTTGATTTTCTCAATCATGTAAAAGAATTTTATTTCTGAGGGGAGATTAGCACCAAATATAGTAACTAGAACAGTCTCCGTAAGTTGGACACCTGATTGAGACTTTCTCGTAAATCGACGTAGTTCTTTAACCTTCAATTTATTTTCAGTCTGGATTTCTGTCCCGAGATCAGCTAAATACGTAGTAGGGTCAATGTCATGTAACACAAATCGAGTAGTAATATTTTCTTGTTGTACATAAGGGGTGACAGGAACCTTTAATAAACTCTCCAATTGAACAATTTGTTTTGCACATTCTAGGTCTTCGGTCTCAATAAGAAGCTTTTTAGTTCGGGTAAATTTTATGCTATGTATTTTGTTATTCAGGGTAATTTTACTATCAATTTCAGCCTTCAATTGCTTGGGCTTATTGCGGGGGAATTGACCTTCACCGGGTTCCACCACGTGTGACTCCATTGGTAAAAGCATATTCTAGTTGTAACGGGAGGGGGATATCCTCCTTAAGAAATATATTTGACTCAAGAGATGACTGCTCGTGGAACGTAAAACGGGAATTCATTCTTCCCAAAGATAAACAATTGGTTACCCCACTGCCAGCTGGCAGGAGAACCGAAGTACAACAAATATATAAGCAAAAGAAAACAAAAATAAACACTCACTTGTGTCCTTAAAGAAACAACAGAGGTGAAAAAGAGTGAGAAAAGTTACACACTTCGTAGAACTAACCAAGAAAAAGCAAACAGGTCAAGCCAGCACAGCTTACCGCAACACCCTCTCACCTGGACACACTACAAATTTGATCCCCAGACCACCATTTTTCATTACATTCTAACTTAGTAAATGTATCATTTCTGTGGTCATATGGGTAATTCAACTGAGCTGCTGCCACTTATAAATAGATATATTATAAACACCTGGTTATTATTAGTACTGATATTTTGATTTTAAAAATTATTGCTCCTGTTTAAAGTAATTAAATATAAAAATTGTAATACCTTTATTTTAGAAAATAAAAAAGGAAAATAAAAAATAAAAAATAAAATAATTTAAATTTTTTTTTAATTTTAATGAGAACTGATTTTTATTTATTTCTAGAATATTGTTTTCTATTGTTTTCTGAAAAAAAAATGCGTATCTACATGTCGTACTTATTTTATCTGTTGTAATGTCAGATGATATCAAAATTGGTATTATAAATAATTAACGTTTACAAACAATGAATTTTTTTTTCTTATTTATTCTTATTTGAAAATGTTTCAGAAAAATCATGAAATTCAATGACCAAAATAAATAAATAAATAAATAAAATAAAATAAAATAAAATAAAATAAATAAATAAATAAATAAAAATAAAATAAATAAAATAAATAAATGAAATAAAGAATTATGTATTATTTATCCATAAAATATTGGCATAATTTTGCTATTCATCTATTTTATGTGTTTCCCTATCGAATGTAATAAATATCTCTGAAATCTGATAATTATCTGAGAGGAAATATAATGGAAAACATAATTAACTTTTATAGGCAATTTCTTGTTATTTATTCTTATTTGAAAATGTTTCAGAAAAAATATGAAATTCAATGAGAAAAAAAATAATAAAATAAAATAAAATAAAGGATTATGTATTATAAGATAAATTATAAAATGCATAAAATATTGGCATAATTTCGCTATTCATTTATTTTATGTGTTTCTCCTATCGAATATAATAAATATCTCTGAAATCTGATAATTATCTGAGAGGAAATATAATGGAAAACTGATATTTGTTAAATTTTAACTTACTGAAGTATTGAATAAATATTATTGGATGTGCTATAAAAATCGATTTCAACTAAACTTTTGTTATCACGAAAACTTGCTACTTATTTCAGACAGTCATGTCAAATTTGTGTAATTTATTGTTTGGTGTTAGCGGTCAAAACTATTTCAAAAGTGTTTAAATTTAAATATACATTATTTAAAAAGACTATTTTAAATATAATTTATTATAAAATAAGTCTATTGTTTAAAATGTATATCATTTTATATGTTTTGTTATGGTCGTAAATAATGAACAGAGTACTCTGTTCCTTTGTAAAATATGTGCTAAAATTTAGAAAATCAAAGTCAGGTTATAACAGTAAAATAAATGTAAATGTAAAATCACTTTTATGCATAAAATAAAGTGGAAAAAAGCGCACATACAAATTACATCAAATAAAATGCAATGCATGTGACTGTATTTAAACTGTAATTTGACTGCAGTTCAACTGCATATAAGCAGTTTTAGTTTCTATACATTATTGTATATGCAAACATACATTACACTAAAATTTTGTAAAATAAAAATAAATAATCATATAACACGTCACAAAATACATTTATACGTATTTTTTATAGTAGACAGCAATGTACTTGAAGCCATTTGTATGACTCATGCATTGTATATTATTTATATATGGTAATACTTGAAATTCAGTTAAAGATACTATTGCTTGGGGAAAAAAAACAGCTATATATATATATTCATAAATAAGCGTAACGCTAAAACGCGTAAATATATTTTAGCATAGCAGAGATGAAAGGTTTTTTTTCCAGTAATATCTGTTTAACCTGTATTATTCTTTTAGACGAAATGTTGAAGTAGTACAATGTTAGTATAGCTCTAAATTTTCTATTAATAATTAAAATCCTTTTAAAATAAACTATATGTTTGTAAATATATATTTTGGTTTGACTGATTAAACATAAGCTTTTACATATATATATATATATATATATATATATATATATATATTCTTAAAATGTAAAGAACAGTTATTATGTGTTTCAAAATAAAATTCATTACTCAAAAATGTTGGTATGTTTCAGTTTTTATTTATTGTGTGTATATCTATTTAAATCATTAAAACTAAATTTAGAGTGTACAGAAATTAATACTTTCGACAAACTTTTTTTTTTTTTTTTTTTTTAATGCATTTAATCGAGGTTTAAACGAAACTAAGCCGTTCTTGAAATTTTTTCGGTTATATAGAAGGGGCATTGACTTAAATTATTGCCTGCCGTGGATTTTCGAGCTTCAAAAAATTAAATTTTCCTGTGACAGACGGATCATGCTCTGGTGAACCAACTTAATTTGATGACTGAATTAATTGCTTCATGAAAATACATGTAAAACGATGAAAAAATCGTCGGAGCAGATGTATTCCAACAGAAATACTTTTCATGCGGTTTTTTTACTATCCGCAATTGTCCAGATTCTGTGAAAAAGTTTAACGGAAACAATGAACAGGCAAAATAACGTTCTTATGCAGCACAGAAATGCCCATCTGACCAACTCCAATTCAATATTTAAATGGAAAGTGTTCCTCATTTTCCATACTTCGTAAGATTTTGTCCATTTTTAAAACGCTTTACGCTAGATATTATTCAATAAAGATGTGGAAATGAAGAATTTATTGGATGAATTTTTTAAATGAAAATCTGAAAGTTTTTTAAAGCAGAAGAATCGACCAACTGGTTGCATATCTGGAAAATGTCATAAACAATAGGGTTTTTATTACTAAACATTGTTATATACTGAAAAGGAATGAATTCATCTGTAACTCAAATATTAAATATTTTGACTGGATGTAATATTACTGAAAACATTGCTAAGAGACTAAACTCGTCGAAAACCTTTTTGAGTTTCAATACAAAAGCTAGCTACTTACGAAATATTCTGTAGAAATCATGCCATTGTGAATTTGATCAATATATATCAATATTCAAATAATAACGGAAATTAGACTGGAGACAGACAAATTCGCACACAGACGAACTGAAGTCATTATTACTCGCAATCGTTGTTAACAAGTGTTGTAAATGCATAATACAACGGGAAATTCAATTCCATAAATATCCAATTTCATCAATGAATGTACCTGGCTATTTTTGTGTGCTCAGTAAATCGCAATGCATATCATATTCCATAAAAATAATCTTGTAGTCCTATTCGAAAATATCTTGTATCCCTATTAAATAAAAGTATAGAATTTTATAACTTTTTCTTTTTTTAAACGTATAAAAAAATTAAAAGATGGTTGAAAATTTATTGGAAATAACAATATTTATTTCTGTACACGCTTTATAATTTAAAGGATTTCAACATTTAAATATGTCATTACATTTTACTGGAGTATATATTTTTAAATTTAGAAGATTTTAAATCTTTCCTATAAAATTAGGAAAATGTAAATTTATTACAAAATTAAATCGCAAAATACACACACAAATTTATTATAATAAAAATATTGCATATTTGTCGTATTTTAAATTTATTCGAAATTTAAATAGTACGTTACCTTTGATTTAAAACACCAAATTATATTGTAATCAAGTATCTATCATGCAAATAATGATGCCAAATATGGAAAACACACACACACACACACACACACACACACACATATATATATATATTATTTTACTTTAAAAAAAAAAGAATTAAAAGGCACATTTTATTTGTTGAAGTGCTTATTTACATCATTTTGTCGCATAAAAACGAGCAAGATCATGTCAATGATACATTGCAATCTTATTTGTCAAATCATATCATTTATCTTGAAGAAAAATATTTTTGAAATATATCTCGTAACAAAAGAAAATGTTTAAATCATTTTCCACGTCAGAGGAAACATTTTCTCTCCAGATACTTTTATCGTTTGTAAAACGTAAAAATAAATATATATGTTTTTTTTTTTTTTTTTTTTCTCTTGTGCAACAACTTTAACATTAAACACGATATATAAATTTCTCTTATATGTGTATGTACAGAAAACGTTTTTAAAATGCCTTATGTGACATGAAAATTATATTTCTTGATAAGATATTTATTTATTTATTTATATATTTATTTATTTATATTTATTTTATGTTTAAAAATTAAATTGTAAATGTTAATACCAATCTCTCCCTCTCTCTCTCTATATATAAGAATCTATATTAATCTAAAAGGTTATATTGATTAATTTAATCACGTTTAAGATATAAATTTTGTTGTCATATTAAATTCAA
The DNA here is from genome assembly GCA_963930645.1 of Salticus scenicus. Taxonomy (NCBI): domain Eukaryota; kingdom Metazoa; phylum Arthropoda; class Arachnida; order Araneae; family Salticidae; genus Salticus; species Salticus scenicus. The sequence goes on along the minus strand of OZ005648.1, from coordinate 121,842,608 downwards.
AATGTATCATATTGTTCGCTAATTTTAAATTATTTACTTTAAAATAAGAAAAAAAGAGAGAGATAGAGAGAAAAGAAAAAAAGAAAGAAAGAAAGATAAAGATAAATGCATATAATCGTGTTAATTGCAAGTTGATTGATCAAACATTCCTTTTGAAAAGCAGAATTTCTTGATCATAGATAATCCTATTACATAAACAAGTATGTAAACAAATATTTAAACACAAACCTGTCTTCGAGAATAAATATATTTCTAAAAAATCGAGTAAATATTGGCAGACTGCTACTGAAAAGTAATAAATACAATTAATGTTTAATTAAACGCAATGTACTGCAAAACACTGACAACATTTGTTTCCATCATAATGAGAGCAATGTTGTTCGTCAGGCTAATTATGCGGATACGGGAACGGCGACAAAGCTGAAACGTAGAAGAATGAGGTAATGGAATCGACGTAGGCGCCGCACCACTAACTGGCCCAGGCTCTATCGAGCCCATACAGTCCACGTTATGTTGTCCGAAATCTAGGAAGTCCCAACCGCTACGATAGCAACATAACTTATGTACAACAGCAAGTACGGTGAACGACAGCAAGTACGGTGAACGACAGCAAGTATGATGAACGACAGCAAGTACTAGCCCAGATATGGACTGCAAACAACGATTACGAAACCACCGCCGCCTCTTCGGACGAGCTTTATGGTCTGATCAAATTCGAACCAAGCTACCTCAGGTCCCGGCAATTCCACGGTTTGGCGGCCAGAAGGGCCAGTCTACCTTCTAGGGACGTCATCTGCCGTCCATTAAGCCGCGCTCCCAACGGCGTTCACCATACTAGCCGATCTGCGCCAACTAGGCGAATCTACACTCGCTTCTCCTTTATACAAGGCAGCGTCCACTGCAGCACGCTAGACCCACTTAGGACACTTGGACCTGCTCCTGTTACCCGGACTCTGACCTCCATATGGGAACCTCATTAATCCGGCACATACATTAAGCTGTACAGTCATGCACCATCAGACTTACTCCACCACTTATATATTATAACTTAACTAAGTATTGTCTTGCCCAGAAATGTCAATGGTACTTAGAAGGATTGGCGGTCTGGTGTCAGAGTGGATGAAAAACCCTCGAGCGGGCGAGGTAAAAACCCCATTCGACTCTGCACTGTCGAGACGAGAACTGGTGTTCTCTGCATTCGAGACCAACACTTTAGGCAGTTTGTGCGGGAGCTGATGCTCTCTGCTTTCTTGGATTCCTCCTGAGAGGATGAGGTTCAAGTTCGGGCTCTTCGACCATTCTGGCCCCTTCACCATGCCCCTTCACCATGCCCAGCAAAGAAGATCGGACATGATAATGGCCATCCCATTCCTACAGTAGCAGCCCAGGGATAGATCCCGTCGCGTTCGACAATGGAAGTCCGAGGGTAAGCAAACGAGGGTAAAGAAATAAAACTGAAATTTAACAGAAACACTGGTTTGATGAGAATTACAAAAATGAAGAGAGAAAATAGAAAAGAAAAAGAAAGGAAATGGAAATGGAAAAAGAAAAAGAAAACTAAAAAGAAATAAATGGAAGCAATTATTGTAAAAGAGGTAACCTACAATATATAAAGTAAGAAATAAAAATCCATGATCAAGAGTAACTTATGAGAATAATTTTCAAATATCAATCTGGGAAAGTTTTGGAGAAATATCATTATTCAAGTTTATAAGATTGTAAATGTTGTATAGATATCTAAATTAGAACAAGCAACAATGTTAGAGTTAGAAAATTGAAAATGGTGATAATAAGAGCTCCATAGGAAGCAATAAAGGAAGTAGATATTTCTGCATGCCGGACATTTCTAGTGCAGCTTCGTAAACATAAAATGGACGAAATGAATTTCATACAGGTCCTTATAAAGAATAATATCTTAAAGAAAACAGTTTTATTTTTCCTTCTTATTTTTTTTTTTTTTTTTTTTTTTCTAATCCTGTATGAAAGATACGTTAAATCCAAAATGTGAAATAAAGTTAGATATTTTAGTGAAATAGGAGAATAAAAAGGTAATGCTACCAGATTTAGAAAATTATCATTTTAGTTAAATACAATACGTTTAGGTTTCTTGGACTTACTCACAGACCTTTATCAATGGTAGAGATGTTATGTGTACGAGAAAGAGCAAGTTCAATTAACCAATTAATTAATATTGATATACTACAAGGTTAAACGCAAATGTGTTGAAACTTTCTGTTACATTTTATTTTAATATCAAATAATAACGTGATACAGCTATTGTTTAAATAAGGGCATTGTTCTAAAATAATTCTAAGACGTTCCTATCTCTGTAAATTATTTTACTCTTATTGTTGACGCTATTTTAACATATTTATACTTCTTTTAAATTATTCATTCAGTGATATGAATTTAAAAATTTGAATACGTTTTTTTAAAGTCTATTTTAATATATTAAGGTAATATTAAAGTTTGAAAAATTAAACTTTTCTCATATAATTATTTATATAATTAATTTCTATTTGTTTTAAAACACTCATTATTTCATTAAAAAAATGGTACTTAAACTGAATAGTTTATTTAATAGATTCCTTACTCTATCGATAAATAATATACTTGGAATAAAATAAATTGTTTTAACTGTAAGAATTCATTCTGAAATTTTTAATTAAATTTATTATTATTTTTTTTTAACTGAACCAAAAAAGGTTCATTTTTTTCCTTATTTTCCAATATTATTTTCAAATTCTTGTGACGTTTGATTTTAAATGAGCCTAATTACATCACCTTTCAAATTGTTAAAGTAGATTTGCTTAAAAACGTCATAAAATAAATAAAATAATAATGTATTTAGGCCTCATTATCTTCATCTGAATACAAATCATTTACATAAAGACAAATTTAAAAATGGACATTTTATTTTAAATGTAATAGGAATCGTGTATTAAACTAAAGGAAATTATGATTTACATATAATATTCAAGTTCTTTTAACCGTTTTGATAATTATAAATCTTATTGAATAAAAATCTATGTTTAAATGCAATATGAAACAGAATTCATCTGCTTATATATATATATATATATATATATTCTTTAAAAAAATAATAATGTATACTGATATTTTATTGTTTAAACATTTAAAAGAAAACCTTTTATTATTCCTTTATTGCTGCTGTAAGTTTCAAATAATTTTTAATGGATAACGATATTTCGCCTCAATAAATGGAGACTTTTAGATGAATATAAAATATATTTATTAAGGTGTAATTTTTTTTTTTCACTGTACATAATGAATGATATTTAATATTGTAATTCTCTTATAGATGTTGTCTTTTAATTTACATTTTCCTAATTTTTATAGGAATGAATGTCATTAATAATATAATATATCGTAATTTTATTCTATATCTGATATACAGGGTGTTTAAAAACTCATGGGCAATACTTTAAAAGATGATAGAAAACATCTAAACAAGCCATTTTCACCACACAATACATGGGCGGAGAGTAATCGGTGACCGCTAGAGGGCGTTGTAATGGAAAGTATAAAGCGCGCGTTTTCATACACATTGTCATTTCTACCGTGAATTTCAGCAGTAATCAGAAAAAGGCGGACTTGCATTTTGTGTATGGTCTGGCGAATGGGAATGCTCTGTAAGCCGCAAGGCTGTGGCATTTTTCGGTCTGGCACTTGTTCTCTCGGGAAATGCTGCCTGAACAGTCTTGCGGCTTCCAGAGCATTCCCATTCGCCCCCATACACAAAATGCTTGTCCGCCTTTTCCTGATTACTGTATGTCTCCACGCTTGCTGAAATCCACGGTAGAAATGACGATGTGTAAGAAAACGCACGCTTTATTCTTTCCATTACAGCGCCCTCTAGCGGTCACCGATTGCTCTCCGCCCATGCATTGTATGGTGAAAATGGCTTATTTAGATGTTTTCAACCACTTTCTGCCATGAGTACGTTGAGAAAAAATTCTATGAATGACATCTAGAATCTAAATTGCGTCTCTTGTAAAAATAGTTCCATGTCATCCTTATAAATTTTACTCCCTTCTGAAAGCGAGTCCTATAAACCCTACCAAAATTCTAGATCGTTTTATTATATTACTGTGGTCAAACTTCTTTAAAAGGTTTTGCAAATAAAAGCGAACTCAAGAGGCGAGTTTTAGTAAATTTAATCTTGGTTTATGACCAAATTCTAGGAAACCAAGTCAGAAAAGGATTCATAATCTCCATAATATTCACAGTATTGTTTCACCGTCCAGAAAAGTTTAGACTAGAAAATCTATATCATTTCGTCTATCCAGGTTTTTTGTTTACCTCATATGCATAGCTCATAAATCTATATTTCTTGATTATGGTTTCAGAAAATGACTTTTTGTTCTAGATAGAGGCGGTATATATTTTTTTCTCAGTGTAGTAACTCATAAATTTAATCATTATATCTCGAGTTGTTCCTTTAAAACAAAAACAACTGCATTAATATTCTACAAAGAAATGAGAGAAAAATGTATATTCCTAACTACTTTATTGCTTCGTAAAACTGGAAAACATTTTTGCTATATTTTATTTCTATAATTTTTTAACATAAATAATTTAAAATTGTCAAAATAAAGTATTCTCTAAAATATGGATTAAAACGTAATTTGAAACACAAACTAATTAAAATGTATTAGAAATTATAAAATATATGCAACCTGTCATAAATTACAATTTTAAATTAGTTTAAATTATTTAGATTCGAAAGGTAATTTGTGTCATGGGAATTAAACATTTTTTTAAAAATCAACATTTTTTAAAGCACATATATAAATAAAATTACTATTTTTTAGAAAGAAATATCACAATATTTTTTTTAACAAATAAAAGTAAAAGAAATGAGTAAAAATTATATTATTCATTTGGTATGCATCAAGTAATCTAGATTTAAATTTATGTACACATATATATATATATATATATCATTTTAGTAAAAAATATCATTTTTCACTTTATATATTAAAAATATTGTTCCTATCATCTCTACAAAGTTAATTTTTTTTTCTTCTATATATATATATGATAAATTTTAAATATAAGATGGAATAAAACTTGAATTTTTAAATATAGAACTAGAATAGAGTAGTTATAAACCAATGCGAAAATGCAGCGAAAGGAAATATAAAACAGTAAAAATAAGCAAAATTACAAAGGTTAAATGAAAATTAATCCCAAAACACACGAGGGTCTTCATCAGGGAACTTTCTCATATAGGGAATGGAATATGAGAAGTTCCTGACGAAACGCTGACTATTTAGCCAAAAAAAACACGTTTCTAGCTGAAACGGCTTACCAGGTGAAACGGGCTCTATGTTTATGATGGGGGGGGGGGGGGAATTTCAATTTTCCTCATTCTACTGACTATTCAAGTTTTTCCAAGTATGTATTTATTTATATTCTTTGATATAAATATATTCTTGTGTTTTATTTTGATGTATTAATTTGAGGGGGGCTACCGCCCCCCTCAACCCCCCGTTTCATTAATACACCTAGATTTATAGAAAAATTAATTCGGTTATTAAAAATAATTCTGTTTTTAAAAAATAATTTATTAAAATTATTATTTAAAAAAATTATGTTTTATGATAATGCAGACGATTTCCATATTAGAGAAGTAGTATAACACTAAATATCCGAAAAAAGTCCATTTTAATCTCAATATTTAAAAAAAAAAAAAAAAAAAATCGATTTTTTTTCGTTAAAAGTAAAAAAAAATCGATAACTTTATTTTAAATTATCGCAGATCGATATTTCAACCATTCGTTTTAAAGGTATTGGCGAGCTCTTTTAAAAGATACCCATCATGAAAATTTACACCCCCCAGGGAAGAGGCGAGGCTCCTACATACACAATTTTTTTTCCCAGTTGACTATCTCTATTACAAAATATATATATTCGTTTCATTTGGTTTAGTGCAGTCTATAGACGTTAAACTCTACTTACCTGTAATTTCCCCCATTGACGCAATGTATTAGAATTCTCTTGATTGTCCCTGTACACGAACCATTTGCTTGATCTTAACGAAAAGCTTACTGTAGCATCTATATATGATACACTTTTAGAATACCAAGTTTGGAATGTCTGCTACTATTTGTTCTTGAGATATGCTGATAACAGACAGACACACACAGACACACAGACATACACACAGACATACACACAGACTCACAGACTCACAGACACACAGACACACAGACATACACACAGACCGTTTGCTAAAAACATGATTTTCGTATTTAGGGGACCTCAGAACGTGTAAATATAACAAAAACTCGCGTTCGAAAATTTGACCCCAAAACAATACTTTCTCTACCTTATGGGTAAGAGAAAGTAAAAAGTAAGAGTCACATTTTTAAATTAGTTGATAAGTGAAATGTATAAGATCTTTATTATTCCAAAAAAATGAGTAATTCGTATAAACTTTTTGAAATAACAAAATTAGAAATTATTGCATATTCCCCATGGATTTACTTAAAACAGTTATGGTTTATAGCAAAAAAAAAAAAAAAAAAAAAAAAAAGATTTATAAATATACAAAATTTAATAAATATTTTCTTTATATTAAATAAATTTGAATATACGCACTAGTTTAAATTCAATAAAAATAAAATCAACAACAAAAAGTTTAATTACGACTTCATAAAACTAATTGTATTATTACACTATGCTTAAAATATCAAACATATTTTTCTTCATCTAAAGCAATCTGAAATTTCATAATAGAATACATATAAGAAAACATCATTAATAAGAAAAAAATAAATGTAATTTCATTTTTCTGAAAATCACGCATAATAAGAGTTATTTCTTTCTTTTTTCCTTCTTCCTTTTTTTTTTTCTTCTTTTTTTAATCTTTCAAAATGCGACTCCAGAACATCCTGTCTAAAAATGGAGTTCAAGTATTAACATAAAATTAGATAATGCTCCAAGAACAGAACTTTATTTTTTTTCGTAGCAAAGTAATTAAATTAGGGAAAATAAGTATTATTTAAAATGCAGTTTTAAATCTAATTTATCTTAAATAGAAAACGAAATTATTAAAAACTTTTTCGCAAGTCTTTTGTGTAATTGAACGTTTAAGTAAAATGTATGTATGCATACCACGTTTACATTGTTTTCATAGATAATAGGATGTTTTTTTATTTCGGTTTTAAATAAGCAACCTTTATTTGTAAAGATATGCAACTTCGCTTTCTTCCCCCAAAATTTGCAAATAGATTACTTTTGTTTGTTCTTTCTCAAAGAATAAAAAGATAATTATCTACTCTTTTGAGAAGAGCCCTTAAATGCTTTATGGTTTAGATGTAATATCTCGAAAATAAACTGATAAAATATGTTCAATGTAGTTATTTCTTTTAAATTTTGTTTAGAAGAAATGTCTTTTTTTATATTTGGATGTCACCGATTGTTTAGTTTTCTTTATGCCCGTAATTGTGATTATTATCATTATTATTTATTTTTATTTTTATTTTTTAACCACGTTTAAATATTTAGTTATTATTTTATATCATTTAGTTTCCATAAGAGGGAAATAATTTTGAATAATTATGTAATTTAAATTAATTTTGATAAATATAAAGAACTGAAGTTTATATAACTATTAAATGCAACGAATTTTATGAATTATGCAATAATAATAGCATTTATAATTTAATAATAATTGCATTAATATTTTTTACTATTAAACATATTTCAACCTGATTTTTGACAAAATTTTCTTTTTAAAAAAATCACAATTGCATTTTAAATGGGATAAACCGATAAATATATTTTTTAATGCTAATTAAATAATTTTTACATATGGGTTTTATCAAAATTTCTTTATAAATAATTGTTCTATGTGGGATAAATATAACCATCATATATAAAGATACATATCTGGAAGAAGTATCATTATAGTTATATTTTTTCTTAAAAGGCTTAAATTGTTAAAAGTTCCAAGCTTATTTATATTGAACACATAGCTATACATTTAAAATCCTGTATTTTAAAAGTTTTAGAATTTCTGCAAGTCGAATTCTTTTTTCAATTAAAATTAAAAGTAATTATTGATATTCTTTTTTAAACATTATTTTCCCTTTGTCGTATTATAATATAACATTAATTTCTATATCGAAATATTTTAAGGAGATTGAATCTTTCATTGGTTATAAAAACAAAATTATTTTCTCAGATTCTATCCGTATAAGAAATATATATATATATATATATATATATATTGTCTAAAGTAGGTGTTTTTATTTTGTAGAAAAAACAGCATTAGAAACGTGAGTCAAGAGATATCATCTCTAATTCTATTTTCTTTTCTTTCGATTAGATTTAACATGTATCTTAAAAGTCAAATAACGATAAGGTGTTTTTCGCTATCTAAAATTTTCTTGATTTTTAGATACATATTGTTTACTTTCAATTTTTATTTTAAAATGAAAATAATATTAATAATAATAATAATAATAATGCATTTTTAAAATAATGCATTTATTTACAAAATCATTCAGAAAATTTTCAGTTTATTAACAAAAAATATGCCATTGTCAATGGTGATCAGAAGAAATGGGAAATCATGGAAAGTTAAATTAATTTATTTCCTTGTGTACTGAGATTTTTCATTTTACAAATAATACAGATTTACTCAGCTCTTATTTATAAATCATAATTATTTTTAAATATTAACTATTCCTATTAATCATTTTTCAGAGATGTAAGAAGTTTAAGTTAGAAGCGAATTTTTTAACTCATCATGATATTTTAATCGCAGTTATATTATTTCAAAATTCTCAGTTGTTAAATTCAATATATTAAGATAAAGTATGAACAGGACCAGTGATAAAATAAATGCCGCGTGGTTAGTAACAGAGCTCGTTTGATTCGATTAAAATTTTCGTTAAATGCCTATGGGCTGTGCTGTACGCGTTTTTCTCGGATAAATTGTTAGTATATTAAAATTTATTCCAGATTTTATTATTTAAAAGTGAGTGCTTAGCATTTAAAACCATTCTAATGTGGATTTATTACTTAAATTAAGACTAATAAATAGATATTTTATTCCAAAACTGACCGTAACTGTAGACTATTTTTTCGTAGGATACCGACATACATTGGGTTTTCTCCTACGAAATTCACATCTCGGAGAAAATATGTAATATCACTTGACATATTATAAGGACGTTGGGTAGAAAGAAACATGAATTTATAATCATAACCGCAGAATCCATTAAATAACAGAGCACTAGCTAATGGTCTAGTCCATAGGTTCCCAACCTTTTTTGAACTGGTGCCCTCTTTTCTAGTGAATATTTCAATACAGCCCCCTCCCACTCCAGAGAAATAAGAACGTATATAATGCATGGTAAAAACAAGAATTAAAAAAAAAAAAAAAAAAAAAAAAAATTACTAATAGATAGAATATTGTTGGAATTGAAACGCTACTGAATTTTTTCTTTATAAAAAAAAAAAAAAAAAAAAAAAAAAGAATAAAAGTTTTAGCTTACCTGTTATAAGAACAGGCAGGGGTTTTATGATACGAAGTAATCCATAATAAACTATTGCTTTCTAATTAGATAAACTGACAGTTTCAGAGAACAATCAAAACGCATACTTAATTATATTAAAAAGTATTTTTATTAAAATTTAAAGACATCGAATTTCTAACTTAACGAATGAGAAGGCTGAATTTGATGCATTTTAAGGATCTTGTTAATATCAGGCTCGATTTTACTTAAAAACAACAATCGTCAGGAAGATGGAGCCGATTTCTCTTTTTCGTTACCTACTATGTTGCTACAGCACTAAATTAACGTTCTGCTAAATATGAAGATGGGAATGCTATTAGAAATCTTTTAACAATCGACCATAATCCTGAATACAGTTTCAAAATCGACTTCTGCAGCCAAAATTCTTAGTAGCCATTCTTGATTTAAATTTTTAATTCCTCATTTGTCGTCAGTTCTATTAGGTTCTTCTTCTAACTGAGATGATCCTGCTATGTTGACATTGAAAAATGGTTCTAAAACCCACTCTGGTATGTCCATGTTCAAAATGTTCTGAAATCGTTTCTTGAAGTCATTGTAGAGGTTTTCCAAGTGTTGACAGTAAACAAACAAGTGGTCGTGCTTGAATGATACTACTTATAAACACGGGAATTTATTGAATTCACGTCTGCCTACATTTCTTTTATATAATAGCAGTTTGAACACGAAAGCAGCAACGCCATTTTTAGTCTTAATCAAGTTTAAGTCGTCGCCTTGAAGTTGGAGATTGACATCATTTAACAATTTATACAGGTCTGCTAAGTACGCAATATCGTTCTTTGATGCAAAGAGGTTGTCGCGCAATTTCGTGTCTTTGTTTCCTAGGAACTCTATCACAAATTCAAACAGATTGTAAAATCGAGGCAAACAAGTACTTTTTGAAAGACAGCGCACCTCTGTGTGAAGCAGCAATCGGTTGAAATCTTCATCATTTGCAATGCAAAGCTGACTAAATAATCTGCCATTCAACTAGTTGCTTCTGATTTAATTAACTGCTCTTATAACATATTGCTTATGGAGGCGTTCGCTCAAATTTTTCGCAACCAAATGCTGTCGATGAATTACGCAATGCACAACAAGCACGTCAGGAACTTTCTTTTTTAAGCATGCTATGGTTTCTCCTTTTGTATCTGTTTCCGAATTGGTAGCAAACAAACACTTCTTGACATATTTTTTCATCTTTGATAAACCTCACGTATGACAATAACAATGCTTCATTGGTTGGTAAAGTGGACTCATCCAGCTGAATTGAAAATTGACAATTCTGCAGATAATTGCACAACGATTCTTCAATGTTTTTAGCCATCTCATCAATACGTCTTCGCACAGAATTATTGCTAAGGAATTTTTCGGATAATATCTGTAGCTGGTTTATGGAGCACGTTGGTTATTATTTCTTTAACTGCTGGTAAAATTAAATCTTCCCCAATAGTACTTGGCTTGCCTGTTTTAGCAATCAACAATGAGATACTGTACGAAGCTCGAAGTCCGTCATCTTCTTGTTTAGAAGCTCATGAAAATAATTTTGATACATTTGGCTGACTTTCAAACTTCTTTTTTATGTTCTGAAAATAGGTCATATCTTTGTCTTTCTTTATCGGATGCGTTTTATTAAGATGATCTTGATGCCTAGAAGGTTTATCGCTTCATTCAAAATATTTTTTTGACAAATAAGGCACATTGGCGTTCATGGATTTGTGGGATTTTCGATAAATCCGTATTTTATATAATATACACTATACTGCCGCCTCTTCTTTTTTGCTTCCGACATGGGTCCGACAAATGCCGTTTTCATCATACGCAGTACGTGCTGCGATGAACAATAGAGAGAGTGAGAATGAGTCAACAGTTTTCTGCGAGAGAGAAATAGGCTAGCTTCAGGGTTGCCGCGAGGAGTGTATCTCGCCAAATTGGCAAGACCGGTTGCTAGTTTTGGCGCATGCAGCCGCAGAGTCGTATATACTAGAGAGGTATCTCTTTTTCTCAACAGTGAAGTCTCATATCGAAATATGTGCATTTTCGCATACGTGACAGAAATGAATTATCAGCGTGATTTTTAAGCCTTTTTTAGACTATATTTGGTCAATCTTCCAACGCCCCTCCGTGCCATATCAACGCCCCCCTGAAAGTCTCAAACGCCCACGAAGGGGCGTTATCGCCCACGTTGGGAACCTATGGTCTAGTCTATTCAATATTGCACCTACCATAGCGCTGCTAGCTGCAGTGATCTTCAGTGGAGAACAATTAACTTCATTCACTCTGCATGCTGATACACAATATTCAAACTCCTCCTATATCATTAATCTGAGGTCCACGTCACAATGTAATGGTGTAGCACATTATCCGCTACTATGGGGGAAATGCAGCAACTAGGCTTAGGGACACATGACGTAAAATCAGATTTTTTTTTTTTCATTTTTAAGAGTTTATCACTGCATAAAATATTAGGGGAACATACATATTAATGAACGTAAGACCTGAGAATTTTCTATATGGATAGTATTTTAAAATTTTCTTAAAATTTCTTAAATAATCAATATAAATCAATTCCTATTTTACAAATTATAATAATAGTTATTAATGTTTAACGAAATTATTTTAATCTTACGCATGTACGTACTAGATTGCATTTTTGTATTTTATGAAAAGACGACGAAAAAGAAAAAGAACCACTTCAAGTAGAAAATGTAGCGCAGACGATTTGTTAGAAGCTATTAGACTCAAAAATGAAAAAAAAAATAGTCAGGATTAAAATAGCTCTTAGAAAAAACAGGTGTTCCAAAACGGATAATTGTACGACGATCGAAATATAACAACTTGGTATAGACTGGATATGGGTTACAATCATACCCAGGAGTACTAGAAAAAAATACACTTATTCTTTATATTGAAAATAGTCAAGTTTGAGGAATTAGCTAGCTCCTTTGATACTTTTAAAAATAGCTTATGATCTTGCGTTTGAAATTAAATGAAGAAGGTTTAACGGTGAAAAAGAAAGAGCTCGTAGATATTAAAAAAAAATCTGACGGCAAGTAATCGTAGAACAAAAAATGTATTCATTGCATAAATTTATAGTATAAATACACATGATGAAAGTAAGCTGTTTGAAGTTTTGAGGAAAGCAATAGTAGATTAAAATCTACTTATCAGACCTTCTGTAGTATATTTTATTAACAAAACTAGCTTTAAACTCAATGTAAAATAACGCTGCCAGAAAAATAATAATAACAAAAAAATAAATAAATAAATAAATAAAAATTAGAGTTAAAATGTAAATCAAGTGTTTGCAATTGAAAAGGTTAAAACTACGATCATTATTGTATTCTGCAATGTAAAAGGACATTTTCTCTCACGATCTGGTATCTCTAAAGGTAAAATGTAAAAGAAAGATCAATGGTAAGACTTAATGCTGTCTAGTTCACTTACAAGCGTGTAAAATTTTTAAGGTCAGTTAGAAGTTTTCTCAATTTTCTTAAATAACAAAGAAAATTGCTTCGAACTGGAAATGAAATTTTTATTTCTATTTCTAAAATCTAATTAAGTAGTCGAAAATTTTAATTCGTGAACAAGATTAGCCAAAATTAAATAGAGAATGAAAAACTGCTTAATGAAACTGTATATAAAGTTTAAGGCCAACGTTAAAAATTTAATAATACTTTTTTCATAAACTAATTTTATACTTTATAGAAAACCTTAATAAAGAATCATTTGAAAAAAAAAAAAAAAAATGTTAGTGCCCATGCAATTTATAAGTATGGATTTAAAACTTACAATAGAAAACAAATAAAATAATAACGTATGTAGAAAAAACGAATGTTTTGTCTTTTAAGAAAAAAATCCCATGAGACATTCTGTTTAAAATATGCATCATTAAAAAAAAAAAAAAAAAAAAAAAAAAAAAGTAAGAGTCACATTTTTAAAATTGCTGATATATGAAATGTATTAAAGGTACTATCATTATTAACCCGTTAGCACCCACTGTCCTCATTTTAGGACAGCTAATAAAATTGCATGTATATATTTTGTGGTTTCTTGGAATGAATTGTGCTTTTTAGTGACAGTTTATAGAGTCACTCTAAATGATCCCTGAAAGTTTTATGTGCCATCTATATAATTATTATTTCATAATTTGGATAGTCATTTCATGATTTTTCATTCGTCGCACATATATTTGCTTTTTGCGCAGGTATACTAACTTAAATCAAGTTGAATAATAATATATATTATAATGCTTTACTTTCGAGATCTTTGTCAACATATAATAGGACATTAATCTGTCATCTCAAAGTTTTTCTATCTCGAAATTTTCTCGCTAGAACACAAAACGTCAATAAATGAGGAGAAGCTTTAAATTTAAAACTATTAGAAGAATTGTTTATGTTAATATAATTTACTGTCAGTTGTCTATATTAATTTAGAAATTAAATAATCAGCTAATAGTATTTTTCAAAATTAATTCGGGCGTTAACATGTTAATCCAAATAAATGAGTATTTCATATGAAATTTTTGAAATAACAACATTACATATTCCAATTTATTTTCATTAGGTTTACTTAAAACTTTTTTTTAAATAATAAAAATATAGACTTAAAAAATCCTTTTTAACTTTAAACCCATAACCCCTTCTCTGGATTTAACTGGTGTAATATATTTAATTCCTTGCAAAAATTGCAAATATGTTTATATAGGTGAAACTGGCCGTACAGCAAAAATTAGACTGCAAGAACACAGACGATCTTTTAAAAATTGCAACCAAAATTCTAAAATTGTAATCCATTCAATAGAAACCGATCATATTCCTGACTTCGATAATATAAAAATTCTAAATTCTGGTTTTCATAATTGTAAATCGCGTATTTTCCTTGAGAGCTGGCACACTGCCAAGCATCTCCACACTATCAATGAAGCATGCGCACTGGCTTCTCAATATTCAGTACTCCTTTAAATTCCTTGAGTGTTCATGTGATGTTTGCATATTGTGTTGTAATTACTGATGAGGAAACCGGGACGAAACGTCTGATTTTAATTGTTTTTATATGTAATTTTTGTTTTTTAAATGTATTTTAACTTAAAAATTTTTGTCTCATAAATAAAACGTTTTTGCTTTTAATATATATAATTGAGACGGTTTGATGTTTGTGTACGTTAAAAATTAAAAAAATTGCAGTTTAATAAATAATTTCTAAAAATTATTTTGAATAATCGCACAGGATTAAATTAAATCAAAATTAAATCAACAACAAAAAGTTTAAACTTAATTGTATTATTATTTTTTTTTTCCGTTACACTATAGCTAAAAGTATTAAACAGATTTATATTCATCTAAAGCAATCTGAAAATTTAAAATAGAATACATAGAATAGAAAAATTCATTAAGAAAAACAAATAAATGTAATTTAATTTTTCAGAGAATCACGCATAAGATTTCTTTCTTTCTTTCTTTCTTTTTTTTTTTTTCTTTTTTTTTTTTATCTTTAAAAATGCGACTCCATATCCTACCTGAAAATAATGTTTAAGTATTAACATAAAATTACATATTGCTTTAAGAACAGAACTTTATTTCGTAGAAAAGTAATTAGATTACGGAAAATAAGTATCATTTATAAAAGGTAGTTTTAATTCTAATTTATCTTAAATAGAAAATGAAATTATTAAAAACTTTTTCGCAAGTCTTTTGTGTAACTGAGCGTTTAAGTAAAATTTATCTATGCATCTCGAATTTCTATTGTTACACATAGATAACAGGATTTTTTTTTCAGTTTTAAATAAACAATATTCATTTGTAAACATATGTAACTTCGTTTCCTTCCCCCAAAATTTGCAAATAGATAACATTTGTTTGTTCTTTCGCAAAGAATAAAAAGATAATTATCTACTCTTTTGAGAAGAGCCCTTAAATGTTTTATTTTTCAGATGTAATATCTTGAAAATAAACAGACAAAAATATGTTCGGGGTAGTGATTTCTTTTAAATTTTGTTTAGAAGAGACATCTTTTGTTTTATGTTTTGATGTCACCGATTTTTTTTTCTTATGTATGCAAACATGACTTACTTATTTTATTTTTATTTAATTTTGCTATGTTTAAATATTTATTTAATACTTTATTTCATTTCATTTCTTTTCTTTCTTTCTTTATTTTTTTTTTAAGAAAATGAAAATAATTTTAAATTGTCGGGTAATTTAAATTCATTTTTACTGTTGTAAATAATTCAAATTGAAATGATTATTAAATGTACGAAATTTTACAATTTATGCAAGAATAATATAAACAAACTTTAATTATTAAACATTGATTCCTTTTTTAAAGTTAATCTAATTTTAATTTTCTTATGCGTAAGGCATAATAAATTTCTTAATATATTTATTGAATATAAACAATTAAATTTGCCAATTTTTTATTTTATTTTATTTATTTATTTTTGTACTTATTCAATACACATACACACAGGTTGAGGCATATTATCATGAATACATACTGATTTACATATTAACCGTTATTTTCTTTTTATTTTCTTTTTTTTGAGGGTCGGGCGGCATCTAGATAGCTTGGAAGTGAATAAATAAGTTTCGGATACTTCTGTTTGGTACCTCTAAGCCTAAAGATTACAAAAAGAATAGAAAAGGATTAGGCATGGATTTTGACATTTTAAAAATTGATTAAAACATTTGAAAAAAAAAAAAAAAAATTAAAAATTTCTTCGAATGCCACCAATTACTCATAGCGCAGTATTGAAGCAACGTTAAACCCAACCATCCAACCTAAATCATTTTCGCATCCAATCCTATGACCGTACATTTTATACAAATGATACATATATATATTTAACTCTGCGATGCACAGTCAAGAAGTGCATTGCTTTGACATAACTTAATTTATACACATACGAATACATATAATTTTATTAATGTAAATGTAATAATATAGTAAATTTGAACATACATAATTCGGACAATATGATTTTTTTTTTTTTTTTTTTTTCAAAATAAATAACAAATTATTTATTCTGAAAAAGTATTATCATAGCTATATTTTTTTCATAAAGGACTAACAAGTGAAAAATTTATTACAAAATTCGCTGTAAATGTGAACAATTTCGTATATCAAATTTTTCACTTTTTTTAGTCACGTATCATATTTGCATAGATGCCAACATTTTAATTTATTCCGGAGTATTTTTAGCTACGCCTCTATTTCTCACCAGTTTGTTTATAGAAAAAAAAAAAAATCCGATACATAACTTCGATAAAATAAGAATAGAAAAATACTTAAAAGAAAAAAAATAAATAAATAAATAAATAAATATGTGGTATGGAATAAAGGCGGGACTAAAAATACTCCGGAATAAAGGAAAATGTTGGCATCTATGTATTTGCATTTATTTACTTTGAACTCGTGTATCATTTGCAGAGCTGCCAACCTAATCCGGCAAATTGTTAACGCCTACTGAAAAACGCCCCTTTTTCTACACCACTTAATTTTTAGAGCAATTCTCTTCAAATGTATCTATGATGAATTAAGTAGAAAAATACTCTAAAAATTAAGTGGTGTAGAAAAAGGGGCGGTACTAACAATTTGCCGGATTAGGTTGGCAGCTCTGCATTTGGGATTGTAAAATTTTGAAATTTTTAAAACCAGAAAGTTTTTCTTTTTTTTTTTTCCCCTATGAAACTGAAATTAGTTATTACATTCAATTTTTAACAGTGATTTTTCTTTTGTCATACTTTAATATAATATCAATATTTGTGTCGAAATATTTTAAGAATATAAAATCATTCATATATTATAAAAACAATACTATTTTCACAAATTTCATTCTTGTAAAATAGATAACATTTCTTTTAATAGTAGGCGTTATTATTTTGTTCCAGTATACTACTCAGAATTTATTTCTTGATATTGGAGTTATTTTCTAATTAGATAAACATGATTAAAAATATGAGTAAAGAGCAACTATCTTTGATTTTCCTCTGTTTGCCGTTGATCAGATTTGAAATGCATCTTAAAAATCAAATAACGGTAGCGCGTCTTTCTTTAAGAGTTAAAGTTTCTATTAATGAAATCTTTATATGACATCTAATTTATTTTTAAACAAATGTGTAACACTTAAAAAAAAAAAAAAAAAAAAAAAAAATCAAAACTCTGGAAAATATTAAGAAAGAAAAAAATACATTGTGTAAATTATTTTAATAGGTTAAATAATTAGACAGTATAGGTTTAATAATACTGTCTAATTTATTAAACAAATTAGATACTGAAGAAAACAAGGAAGTTAGTGAATTTAATTCGAACATAAATCTTTCATAAGAATTAACTTAACGGAATTTTAAATATATGAACAGTTTTGCAATACTTTTAAAATAACGTACACTTAGAAAAAAAAATATACCGCCTTTCTCTAGAATGAAAAAAGTGGTCATTTTCTAAATCCATTAACTAGAAATATAGATATCCGAACTATGCGCATAAGGCACGCCAATAAACTGAATAGACGAAATTATCGAGAATTTATAGTGTACACATTTCTAGATGGTGAAACAATATTCTGACTACTCTAAATATTCGGAATCATTTTTATTGTGAGAAATTCTCGCTTGATTTTCTAGAATTCGGTAATAAATCAAGATTATAGTTGCAGAAACCTGCCTGTTTAAGTCTCATTTATTTGCAGACATTTTTAAATAACTTTGCCCTCGAGAATATAGGCAAACGCTCTAGAATTCTAGTAGGGGCTTCTAGAACTCGCTTTCCAAGGGGACTAGAATTTACAAGCATGGCATGGAACTATTTTTTCTAGAGCCACAATTTAGATTTTAGATTTCAGTTGCAGAATTTTTTCTCAGTGTATTATTTTCAAAAACTTGATTAATCTCATTAAATGAAGCACAATCGTGTGTTATGGCACGAATATTACTTATTATTTATTTCTTAATTTTAAATAACTTATATACAATAAGTAAACTAAAAAATAAATTTGTACTTAGAGTATATCTATATTATTATAATATACAAATTTCATTTCGGTAACATTTTCCTAACGCAGTAGAGGGCTTTAAATGTCGCAGGTGTTTCAAACGTGCTTCATTTCGCATTTCATCATTTTTTAGACATGAACACTGGGAATGGAAATGACACACAATTCAAGAAAAAAAGATGTGTGAGAATTATATCTGGTTTCTTCGAATTTGTGTAGTCCACTATTCCACAGCCTCTCTGTCAACGTGCAAAAATGAAACTTTTTCTCAGCGATTCTCCTCCTTATCTCAGAGTCCCTCTGGAGGCAAGTTCAAATCTTCACCGAGGGATTTTCATATTGTCATTTTAACACTCTTTTGGAAAACTGTGCGCCAACAATTCTTCTCGTCCTATCCACGGGAAACCACTCTCACAACTCCAGAGCCAAGTAATAGCTTTTATGTAATAATTGACTAAAAAAGTCATTCCTAAGTCATTCCGAGTCGACTAAGTGTATCATACTTCCCCTCGAAGTTTGTAACAAATGTTAACAGATATATATATATATATATATGATAAAATTTAAATACAGGATGGAGTAAAACTTGAATTATTAAATATATAGAACTAGATAAAAGTTTTTATAAACCAATGCGCAAATGCAGCAAAAGGAAATATAAAACTATAATAACAGAGCAAACTAATTATAGTCAGATGATGATGATGTGTTTTGGGATTAATTTTTCATCTGGCTTTAATTATTTTGCTTATATATATATAATGTATTTTTATAATATAAAGCATTTCATATATAAAATGTATTTTATATTTTCTGTTAAATAATATTTTCTGTATCTAAATTAAATTTTTACTGTTGTTAGAAAAAACTATCAATTATGTAGGAAGTAAGGCGTAGGGATTATACACGGCATAAATAATATTAATAAAAAAAATAAAAAACTAAGTTTCTGGTTTACGTTAATTGGGTTAAATTAAGTGGGTTTAACGTAATCCTGGAGCTTAAAAGAAAGGTCTCCTTAAACTGCATACTCAGAATATTGTGAAAAAAAAAATTAAAGAGATACTACTTACATAGGTAATACAAGATCAGAGAAATTTATCAATGGAGTCCTCCAAAAAGTCCACAAAAAATTAAATACTTTAGAATATTTGGAGCGAAAAAGAAAGAATGGCGCACGCGATTTGGCGAACAACCTCCTTTCCGCACTGTAAAAAATGCTGCAGTAAAATTACGGGCAAAGCCCGGCAGCTGAGATTCCAGACAAAGCCCGTAAAAAAAAAACATTTAGACGATGAATGATGTATCGCCAGTAATTTTACGTTGTGATGAAACATACAACTAACCTGCAAAAAAAGTAGCATTGACCGTAAATTTAAAAGTTAAAGTTTGAGTTTCTCGGATGCTTTGAAAAAATTTCTTGCAATTATTACACATGCGTGCAGTGAGAAATCCACAACATTAAGCAACTTATTTACTCATGAAAGCTAATTTATTAATTTTCATTCTACGCAAACCATCTTCGGCAGCCCGAGATTCGAACTCACAATCTCCTGTGTCAAAGGTCAGCGCTTTATTAACCGCGCCGTAGGGATCGTAGTGACCTTCCTTTACAAAAACTGATAAAGTCAACATCAGAACTGATAGGTTGATAAATCGTGTCACACGTACAAAAAGACTGGAAAAAATTTTAAACCGATTTACAGCACAATGTGAAGTAACAAATCCTCAATTATTTTTACAGAACTAGCTGTAAAAATATACAGCAACCTATGTTGTATTTATGTTTAAAAAATGCTTTATTTTTACAGAAATTTTTTACAGTGATTGAATATTGTCAACGTTCAAACTATTCATAAAATATATTTTCTTTTAAGACTATTTTAAAATCTAAATTTGCTATTTTTGACAAAATTAAGAAGGCAGTCAATTATCATATTGGAAAACTTTTACTTTTAGTTAAAACAAAAATTAAATTTATTTTTTACGTTATAGAAATTTATTATATTTTTAAGTTATAAATATTGCAAATTGTAAAATTTATTTATTTTATATTCAAGAAAATTAACTAATTTTTTCTTAAAATTTTCAAATTTGAATTGAATTATAAAATAAGGTAAAAATAAATAAAAGTTTAGATTACATAAAAAGAAAAAAAAAAAAAAAAAAAAAAAAAAAAAAAGCCCGCAGGCAGCATCGAATTTTGGTCGTCTGGGTGATACCCTTGTGCTCTACTAAGCACGCCACGGTAGCGCTGTGGAGATTGCGAAAACCCTACTATTTAAAGATTACGGAAACTTTAAACGCTTTTTTCTAGAAATTCTGTGGCTAGTGGCCTTTTTTTTTTCTCTACTTCTTCTATAAAGACTGACTATGCTGATTTTTGAGAAAGAAAATCAAATATATTTTTCGAAATCATTTATATTCGTAAACACTAGCACTAAAGAGGTAGTCTTATTTCAAGATTTTCATTAGAGGAAAATAATGGGTGAGAATTTCTCATCAAAAACAAAATAAAAGGTTTTCTCGTAAAAAAAATGGTTTGATAGAAGACAAGAGCAATTTGCGTAGATTAACTTTTTCTCGTAAAAATTCAAAAGAATTATACTTTTAAAACATCAATTTACGGGCTACGACGGTTTAGCTAGCAAAACGGTCATTTCCCGTAAAATTATACGGTTATTTCCTAAAATGCTTTCAAAAATATTAATTTACGGATTATGACCGTTTAGGTAACAAAACGGTCATTTCCCCTAAAATTGTACGGTCAAATACCGTGATTTTACATTTTTTTTTTTTTTTTTTTTTTTTTTTTTACAGTGCGCCAAATGCAAGTAATTTTAATGCGTTTAAGAATTTCTTGCAAAATAAATAGTTCTGAACAGCGCCTGGAAACGCATGTCGCAGATTAAAAAGTGACAAAACAAAGTTTAAATATGTAAAAAAAAAAAAAAAAAAAAAAAAAAAAAGGAAAGAAAAAAAGATAATTTTTCTTGGGCGAAAGGGTAGAATTACACCTTCTTTCAATGTCAAAGCGTGTGCTTATACAAATAAATTTGATTTTGTGTATAAATACCTGTTTTACCACTCCTCCTAATTTATTATCATTTTAATTCATAAAAAGCTTAAAAATTTTAATTATTTTTATAATTTTTCATTAAAATTTTAATAAATTAATGAAAGATACACGGTTCAAAAATTGTTGTTATGCAAATGTACTTTTTTTTTTTTTATTATTATTAAACCTTTTAAAAATTAATTTTGTACATAGAATTAGAAAAAGTTAAATTTATCTAAATAATGTAATAAAAGTAAATTATAATAAAAAACGTTTAAATTTCCAATATTAATGTATACTGTACTGAGATTTGAGAGTTTAATTTAAGTTTGAAATAATATTTATCAATTTAAATTTGGATCGCTATTACTGGTTGTGAAATCGGTATTCTTCGAAAACATAAAATAGTGCTCTGATAACTGACTGCCGCTTACCATTGTTTCATTTCTAAACAGATCTGTACGTTAGTTCTAATTTATTATGCAATATAAATAAAAGTATGTGCTGTTTTATTTTAAGCCATGAGTTTTAAAGCTCAAGTAAAACTTAAAATTTGTTTAAGTATTTCACGATAAACTAAAGCTTGTATAATTTGATCGTAAGGTTTAATTATAAATATATGTCAAAATCGTAGTTATAAAAGTATGTTTATTTAAAATAAACTTTCTTAACCCAGTTTATTATGAAGACTATGGAAAACTTTTTTCTGTAGTGAATATTTATCAAAAAAAAAAAAAAAAAAAAAAACATCAATTTATCTTCTGTCGTCAAAGCGCGATAAATAGCCAAGAATCGGACATTTTCAATATTTATTCTGCGGACAATAAATAGTTATTCCACCGGAATTTTCTCCATAAACATATATAACCTCATGAAGAGAGCATTCTGTAATTTTTGAACATTTTTTGCGTATGCGTCTATGGAGACCTCCCTTGTTAGTATCAGGGAATTAGCAACGATCTGGGATTCACCCCTAGTGTTGGTTAGGAGACAAACGATGAGAATTTTAAACCTGCGCAGTGTATTTAAATGGTTATGGGAAAAAATGGGTGTATGCATTATTTAAATAACAAATTGTAGAAGATTATCTAGATATATAGATTTCAGCATAATTAGTAAAAACTAAAGGAATGCTTATGGTAAGTCAGTTTCAAAATGATAATTACATCAGTTTTTACTCTTTTTTTTATTATTATTATTTTCTTTTATCGGTGTCAAAAGAGCGCCATAAAGTGAATATCAAGTCTTCTCGAATTTCATCAGAATGAGTGGTATTAGATAATGCATCTTGATAAAATATTTCTTTTGAAAAATCGTTTCCATCCAGCTATTAAATGACCCAGTTCCATTGAAATTTTAAAATTTGTTCAATACCCCCCTTCCCCCCCCCCGTGATTCCCACATGCACGGTTAAACGCAATTCCTCTTACACTTATTAAGCCGTGTTTTACGGATTTTTTTTTTATTCCGTCACGTTCCCAACGAATTGAGGATAGTGTGTGACTCTGTATATATTACTGAAGCTCTTACAAATTATTACATAGATCGAAAACTTAAAATATGCGTAATGCGATATTCGCATGTAAAAAATGCGTTTAAAAAAGTGTACTAATATCGTTTGAACGTTTTGCTAGCGTGTGAGGAATTAACGGTTGTCATGATCTCATTTAACTTTAGATTAAGCTTAACTTAATTACTTAATTACTTAATGAAGTGAGCACGAGACTTGAATATAAAATAAATAACGAGCTTTTATTTAGAGCTTAAATGAAAAGGTGGGCGTTGGACTATATTCACATTTAATACTTTTATAACTTAAAGGGCAGCCTTCATAAATACTTTAACTATCAATAGATAGCCATAATTAATCTCAACAGCTTCACTTAACTTCGTTACCTCTCACGACTATACACGTATTTCGTTAGTGGGAGGATTCCCTTATCCACTATACTACTCGACTAACTACCTTCTACTATAGCCGCTCGCTATTAACTCATTTAGCCTCCTACTACTTCTCATTCACTATCCACCTCTTACTCTAAGCAGCCTCTTCTCTTACTCTCCTCCTCTAAGCAGCTCACTTTTTCCTTTTATATGAATCACTTTCGAAAATATTAACATATCGCAAATTACAGTTTCGTTTATCATAAGAACTAACTCCATTAATCAACCGAATCCTAAAACTCTGCACATTCACGTGTTATTCGTAAAGTGCGAATTTCATTTGTAGCGTTACGCTAACGTTACTTTACCTCACAATTCCTCCCCAAAAGACAAAAATTTCACGTAAAAATCGACAACGGGTTTTTACCCGTGGAAATTTTAAAATATTGCTAAGCTATACAACTGAAAAACAGTTGCAGTGACTTACTGCTAAAATTAAACTGCATAAGACTTTAGAAAAAAAAAGAGGGGGGAAATCTTAAGTTAAACTGCCCAACAATAACTACTTTTTTTAAAATCTAATAATGAAAAAAAAATTTAAAAGCGCCGGGCTGAAAAATCATTCACTTAGAAAAATTTATGATAAGAAATTTTAAGTTCAGTCTAAGTTGCTTTATAATGGAAAACCCTTGCGCTCAAACTTAGTGAAAGATAGTCCAACGTACAGCGGGGATGACAAGTACATCTTTCCTTAAACGGAAAGGAAAAAATTTCATGAAATAAAAAAAATTTAGTACAGAAGGATCGATTAGACAAAAAATGCGATCATTAATTATAAAATTCAATTTTTCTGGTACAAAATGATAAGAAAAAAGTCTTTATTTTGCAGAGTTCATCAAAGAAAAAAAAACCAGTTTTCTATCAGATTTATCTCTTGAAAGAGTCCGCTGGCATGCGTCCAAGAAAACTCTACTTCAGAAATCAAACAGTGCTGGCAAACTTCCAGAATTACTTCCTTCTGCATTTCAAAGTAACAATTGAAGATATCAGATGGTATTTTCAAATTAGCGGTCGAGTTGAGTTTACTTCAGAATAAGCGACTGGACATCAGAATCATCACAGTATTTCTAAAATGCAAAATTTTTTACAGTATAAATCAAAATAGAAAGTGAACTACAACTTGTAGATAAGTGAGAGTTTGGCATGTAAAATTTTATAGATAACCAATATTTCCCATCTAGCTATTTGCACAACGGAAAAAACGAAATTGTTAGTTTATTAAAGTTAGTCGTTACACACCAATTTACATGCAAAATAGCTAAAAAACCTTCTTTTTGCCCCATACTAATAATACATACATAGAACTTTTAGTTGAATACAAAAGTTTTAACAATAAGAAATATTCATTTTATACAATTTATACAACATTTAGAAAAACATAGATGGGGAATATATATATAGACAAATGGTCAAAAAGGTTTTTACCAAAAACTGCCGTTGATGGCTACAAATAGAAAAACATTAGAGTATATACATATAGATCATGTAAAAAACTATAGAGGGGAAACTTTATATACAATGGGAAGAACATTTTTTTTTATCGTACTAATTACTGCTGTTGATGGCTGTAAGTAAAAAAAAAACATTAAAGTACATACATGAATATATTATATAACAGAAAAAAATTTATGACATGTAAACAAAACATAAAATTTCCGGAGTTGAAAGTTCATGCTCCAAGTTTAAATTTAGAAAATTGAAATTTAAGAAAGTTCATAGATTTCAGATAATGGTTGAAAGTCCAAAAGGCTTCACTACATGTCCTAGATTTTATGACTGCTCTGTTAGAAATACACTTTATAACGGAAAAATATAGAACCATAGTACCTGACATATTGATTCCCTGATATCAGCAAAATCAGAAATGCGGGTTAGAATGGCCTGTGGAGTTGTTGCAGAAATTTCAGCGCTGGTGGCTTGCAGAACGGAGTCCGGCATCGGAGAGGCGCTTTTCTGGGACGGACTCGAACCCGGTACACTGTCGCTGTCTATAGTATCAGAGGATGCAGCTTGCTCTCTACTCACACATTTGGAGGTCCTGGATGGCTTACAAGCTTTAAGACATTGTAATGCAGTAGTAAAAATCACTTTTTCTGTTACTTTGTCGTTTAAACTAGCGACACAGTTATCTGACTTTTCCGTTCGATTTACGACTTTATCGTTGAATTTATGTACTAGATGTGCAGAACTAAAGTTAGTTAACACTGCATTTTGAAATGTATTACTTTCATTTACATTAACTACTAGATTTTCTTTAAAAGTAGTTGCGAGATATTTAGAAGCACAGTGGTTAAACTTTTCACTTTCTTTTAACACAGTTTCTGTAAAAATAAAAGAATCTATCGACTTGACTGTTTTTAAATGTAAATTATCAGAAGATACATTCAAACTACTAGAAAAGTTTGTTGGCTTAACAGTTTTAAAACCTAAATTTGAGGTATTGGCGGAAGGATTAGCCGCAATATTTAATGATTTGTCACTTTCGCTTAGTTTAGCCACATTTATTTTACTAGCATTTTCCTGTACAACTCCCGTCGCTACATTAGATAATTTGTCAGATTTTTTATCCGTATCCAAAGGCTGAATAGTCGACTTAAATTCGTCGGTATTGCTGTTTGAAAGAAAAGTTTGCTCGTTTGCTTCAACTTGTATTTGACTTTTGCCACTAGAAATACAGTTTTTATTGCCAGTTTTAGGTTGATTTAATGTACTCGAGCTTGCGTCCTGTGACGTAATAACTTGTTGTGGTTTTTCCACATCCCTTATAACCACTTTCCAATGACTTTCTTGAGGGGTGTGTGGAACGTTCGTGCTCCAATCTTAATCTATCATACCGAGTGGCAAAAAGACTGATTACTCTAGTTTTCAAATCCGCATAGGTTGGATTTGGGCCAAGTGAATGGCAGGCAATTAAATCATGCCACTGTCTTGGTTCACCACTTAAGGAACATTTTAACCAAGCATATTTTTCGGCAATATCAATTTTATAAAAATTAAAAAAATATTCAAGCTCATCCAAAAATTGAAGCACACTAGTAGTGCCATCAAAAAATACTGGCTCGGGGGGGGGGAATTCGAGCGAATATGGGCGCCACTGTGAGGAATTAACGGTTGTCATGATCTCATTTAACTTTAGATTAAGCTTAACTTAATTACTTAATTACTTAATAAAGTGAGCACGAGACTTGAATATAAAATAAATAACGAGCTTTTATTTAGAGCTTAAATGAAAAGGTGGGCGTTGGACTATATTCACATTTAATACCTTTATAACTTAAAGGGCAGCCTTCATAAATACACTAACTATCAATAGATTGCCATAAATAATCTCAACAGCTTCACTTAACTTCGTTACCTCTCACGACTATACTCGTCTTTCGTTAGTGGGAGGATTCCCTTATCCACTATACTACTCGACTAACTACCTTCTACTATAGCCGCTCGCTATTAACTCCTTTAGCCTCCTACTACTTCTCATTCACTATCCACCTCTTACTCTAAGCAGCTTCTTCTCTTACTCTCCTCCTCTAAGCAGCTCACTTTTTCCTTTTATGTAAATCATTTTCCAAAATATTAACATATCGCAAATTACAGCTTCGTTTATCATAAGAACTAACTCCATTAATCAACCGAATTCTAAAACTGCACATTCACGTGTTATTCGTAAAGTGCGAATTTCATTTGTAGCGTTACGCTAACGTTACTTTACCTCACAAGCGTTCTCACAATTTAAGGGTTATAGCACCTTTCACTTGGCACCACTCGATGAACTTTTATGGCTTTATTTATTTTTCCCTGAATTTAAATTTTTAAATTGTTTTTTCTGAGTTTGCGTTTTTTTTTTTTTTTTTTTTCTTAATGAGTTTATGATATTCAAACTGCTAAATCTTATTTTAAAAACGACTTCGTTATATTTCTAGATTTTTAACAGAAACTACTTAAATTAATTAGGGATACATTTTTATATTTGTTTATTAGTTTAAAGGAAAAAAAAATAAAAATGTGCATGTCTATGTAAAAATTAGGAAATAAAAGTTAATTTTTGTTATGTCTTTATTTTTAGTAATTTTTCTCTTAAAGATATTATGAAATAAACACTTTTTTTTTTCTTTTTTATTAAGTTCTATTAAATATACAAGAAAATAATAAAATCATTTCTTAATTATCAGTAGAGGTTTAAGCATTTTCAAGATCAGGAATGGATGGACAAAAGGCAAGCTGATAAAATGCAATTTAAAGATTTCAAATCTATAATAAATATATCAAAAACCGTAAGAATTGTTGCCTAATTCTAAATATTTTTGAACAAATCTAATATAGTTCAATTTATAATATTAAATGAAAATATGAGCTTTTATATGACACCTTCTTCAATTTTGCCAAGTCAAAAGTTCTACGTCCCGAAAAACACATTAAATTTGATAAAACAGCAGGTAATAGAAAAAAATATATATAGAACGTATGCGGAAAAAATAACTTTATAGTTATTCAAGTAAAAGGTTTTAAACAATCTTTTTAGAAAATGTATAATGACAAACAAAATCACAAATTAGATTCACATTTAGAAATAAGTCAACAAGTGAATATTGCTGTATTTTTTTTTTTTTTTTACAGATCTAAAAAATTGCATATTTCATATGATCTTATTGAAATAATATATATTCTTGTATATTGAATTCAGCATAGATTTATTCTAGGTTTAAGTTTAGCTTATAATGAGAATATATGCATCCAGAAACAGTAGTTTGGAAAAAAAAATATATATATATATATATATATATATATATATATTTGAATAAAATTTGCTTATTTATTCACAATCGCGCAAGTTTAAAATCATTAAAAATTAAAATAATAATAAATAAATAAACAAATAAATGTTTAACTTATAGCATAGTGAAACCATTTGTATTATTTTTCTATTTCAAAGTACTAAAAATATCAAACCCATTTCTCTATGTCTAAGGCAATAGGAGCTTTTGAAATAAAATACATAGAAGAGCAACTTTGTGAACAAGAAAAAAAATAATTTTTCTGAAAATCACGCTTAATAAGATTTCATTTCTTTATTTTTTTTTTTTTTCTTATTCTTTTTCAAAACGCGACTCTCCAGTATCCTGTCCAAAAATACAGTCTAAGTATTAACATAAAATTAGATGATGATTTAAGAACAGAACTTTACAATTTTTTTTTTTTTTTTTTTAAGCAAAGTAATTAGATTAGAGAAAATAGGTAAAGTGCAATTTTAAATCTAATTTATCTTAAATAGAAAACAAAATTATTAAAAACTTTCCCGCAAGCCTTTTATGTAATTGGACGTTTAATTAAAATTTATCGATGCATCCAACATTTGCATTGCTTTCATAGATAACAGGATTTTTTTTTTTTTTTTTTTAAATAAACAATCCTCATTTGTAAAGGCATGACACTGCGTTTTTTCCCCCTAAAATTTGCAAATAGATTACTTTTGTTTAATCTTCCCGCAAAAAATAAAAATATAATTATCTTCTCTTTTGAGAAGGATCCTTAAATGTTTTATGTTTCAAATGCAATATCTTAAAAATAAACAGATAAAATATGTTCAATGTAGTGATTTCTTTTAAAATCTGTTTAGAGGAAATATCTTCGGTTTTATGTTTTAATGTCACCGATTCATTTTATGTATATCAGCGCAAAATCCAGTGATTTTTTTTTTTCTATATTGAAATATTCGTTTATATATTATTGCTTTCTATTTTCATAAAACGAAAATATTTTTGATTTGTTGTGTAATTTAGTTTCATTTTCACAATTATAAAGAACTCATTTTTAATACTCTTTTATTAACATGGCATGATGTAACTCTTAATGTATATAACGGAATCTTGCAATTCAATTTTCAGCCACATTTTTTTGATCCGGTGGACCTGAAATTTTTCAAACCACTTCATAATAAATGACAATATTTTACACAAGGATTTTCAGGATTTGGCCGTATTTGTATAACGTAGAGGGGCAACACATATTTTTTTATTAATGGTTTAAATGTATGTAATTGCTTTCTAAAAACTTTATTAGTTCGTATTTCAATAAAAGCGTGTTTTTCAGTTTTTTAAAAGTATAATTCTATTATTTCTTGTATGCTTTGAATGTCATCTACTTTTTTTTATGACTATGCGTGATTTTATTATTATTATTTTAAGCTTTGTTTAAATATTTATTTACTATTTTATTTATTTATTTCTCTTTTCGTTTTCTTAAAATGAAAATTGTTTGAATTGTTGAGTAAAATTATATTTTCATTGTTATAAAGAACTCAA
The DNA here is from genome assembly GCA_963930645.1 of Salticus scenicus. NCBI lineage: Eukaryota > Metazoa > Arthropoda > Arachnida > Araneae > Salticidae > Salticus > Salticus scenicus. The sequence continues at coordinate 121,812,761 of OZ005648.1, read as the reverse complement.
ATTTAGATAATTATTAAATATATATAATTTTATAAAATATGCCATAATAAAAATAAAAATAATTATAATAATAATAAATTTTTACTATTTAACATCAAAATGGCGAATCAACTTGGTTGAAAAACTCATCTAAGGTATTTAAAAGATAAGTTAAGGTAATGTCCTAATTTGGTTCGATTTGAAGTATTATTTCAGAAGTTATTATGATTTTAAATTTTCAAGTGGTAGCCTGATTTCAAGTGGCCCCGCTTAACTTAAGATATACACCACTTTATTCAAAATGCCGGATAAAGTGCATTGAGACACTTATGCAATCTATGTATACATCAAAATTCAAATAAATTCTGAATACGCTTTTTACAATTTGAATTTGAAATTTTCAAGTGGTCTTCACTTGAAATCAAAATGGCGAAGCAACTTGGTTAACAAACTCATCTAAGATATTTATGAAATAATTAAGTTAAGACACTGTCCAAATTTGGCTCAATTTGGAGTATTATTTCGGAAGTTATAGTGATTTTAGATTTTCAAGTGGGAGCCTGATTTCAAGTGGCACCGCTTAACTTAAAATACCTGCCACTTTATTAAAAATGGCGTATAAACTTCATTAATAAACTTCATTGAGACCTTTATGTGGCCTGTATTTACATCAAAATTCAAGCAAATCTTGCTTTAAATCTGCTTTTTAACCGACTTCAAAAAAGGAGGAAGGTTCTCAATTCAAAGGGTATGTTTTTTTTTTTTTTTTGTTAGCTCATAACTTCTGAACGGATGCCCCGATTTCGATATTTTTTGTTTCATTGAAAAGGTCTTGATCTGTGATATCTTTACGATCTAAAGAAAATACAGGGTGCTCAAAAATATCAGTCCCGACTCTTTTAACTGCTAAATGGCTGCATCTATAGTAATAAAAATTGTATGTAAGTATAGCAAAGTGGTAATGCAGTACAAGGTTAAACCGCTTGCAGCGCCACCTGGTGGAAAATAGCGGAGTTAGTATTACTATCTCGAAAATGGTTCTAGAGAAAAAGTAAATTACAAAGATGAAGAGTATCACTGATTTAGTACAAAAATATAGTTTAGACATTCAAGCTAGCGTTCCTATCTCGAAAGCGGTTAAAGACAGGGGAAAAAAGTGAATTATAAAATTTCAGAGCATCATCGATTTAGTACGAAAAGATAGTTTAGACATTGATGCTAAAAATACAATGATAAAAACGTGCATATGTTTGTTCGCAATTTCTTACACTATGCACTCTTGAGTTACATTGCACACGTTGTAGCGTAGCTGGTGGGACATATGCTATGTAGTTCAAAATACGGTTACTTGATACTTTTTGTTTTGTTGTGAAGATCTTCGTCTGAAGTAAATCCCATTGTAATATCTTTACAATCTAAAGAAAGTAAAGCGCCATCTGGTGAAAAACAGCAGATTTAGCATTCCTATCTCAAAAACGGTTCAAGATGGGAGAAAAGTTAAGTACGAAGTTGTAAAGCATCATCGATTTACTAAGAAAGACAGTTTTTAGACATTATTGCTAAAACTAGAACGCTTGAAACGAGCAGTTGTTTGTTTGCAATTTCCTACACTGTGCACACTTGGACTACGTTCCACAATTTGCAGCGTAGAGGATGACACATATACTCTGTGGTTCAAAGTACTGTTACTGTAAGCGTTCACATCGATTAGCGCAAAGTCGTTTTCAACCAACTTCAGAAAGGAGGGTGTTCTTAATTCGAGCTATGTGTTGTCGTTGGTGTTTGTAAGCTTATAACATCGTAAGAGCTGCTCTAATTAACCGACTTCAAAAAGGAGGAGGTTCTCAATTCAAAGCGTATGTTTTTGTTTTAGTTTGTTAGTTCATAACTCCTGAACGGATGATCCGATTTTGATACTTTTTGCTTTATTGTAAAGGTCTTTGTCTGAAATAGGTCCCATTGTAATATCTTTACGATATATATATATATAAAAAAAAAAAAAAAAAAAAAAAAAAACAGGGTGCAAAAATGTCAGTCCCGACTCTTTCAACTGCTGAACAGCTGCAGCTATAATCATAAAAGTGGTATGTAGGTACAGTAAAGTGGACATCTGCTACGCGATTCAACCGCCTACAGCGCCACCTGGTGGAAAACACTGGAGTTAGCGTTCCTATCTCGGAAACGGTTCATGACAGGGGAAAAAGTGATCTATAAAATTACAGAGTATCATGGATTTAATACGAAAATATAGTTTAGACATTAATGCTAAAAAAATAGAACGCTTAAAACATGCATTTGTTTGTTCACAATTTCCTATTTTGAGCCCCCTTGAACGACATTGCATATGTTGTAGCGTAGCGGATGACATTTATGCTATGTAATATTCAAAGTATGGTTATTGTAAGCGGTCACATCGATTAACGCATAGACGTTTTAAACCGACTTCATAAAGGAAGAGTTTCTCAATAAAAACCATGCTTCTTATTGTTGCTGTTATTGAAATTTGTTAGCTTATAACTTCGTAAGAGATGATTTAATTTTAATATTTTTTTGTTGTCGTAATTATCGTGGCCTGAAATAGGTTTCGTTATGATTTCATTAAGATATAAACAAATTACAGGATACTCACAAAAGTCTGTTTTCACTCTAACTGCTGAACGCATGCAGCTACACTGGTAAAAGCAGTATGTACATATCGATGTTGAAACTTCTGTCCGTCAGCTGCAATGCATATTTTGTACTTTGTCTGAACTTTACGCTGCGCAATTTCCAGCGCAGCGGGTAACACGTATTCACTCTAATGTTCAATATATATGCCTAACAGAATTTTTGGTTACGAATACAGCGTATCCGTTCTTTACATTTCTAAAGACTTTTTAATTTAACGTATGTACATTCAATAGATAGTTTTTTGCTCATATCCGATAAAGGCAAGAAAAGTGACGCAACTTAAAAATGCAGCATTTGAGAAAAATCAACTTAAAAATAACTTATGGAGATGTAACTTTTTTGTTCACATTGGGTGCATTTCATGTATTTTTCAGTGACATAAACCATTTTTTGAGTTATGTCACTTTTCTTGGAAGTTGTGATTTGTGAAACTGCCATCAAACATCTTTTGGTGTTCCATTATATAAATAAGTTTTCACTGAAAAGAGAAAAATAAAATTATTTTGTAAAAAAATAGAACCGACTCCAAAAAGCAACTACTATTCAAACAACTGAAGAAAAAAAAAATATATGAAATGAAACTGTAAATTGCGCCTAAAAGTATAAAATAATTTCCTTCGCCAAACAACCTCTAACACTACAATTAATTATAACTTTTGAAGTCGGAAATTAAATAAAAACTGATACCTTTATTCAATACAAAAATCAAATTCTATTCAAAATACACATCTCACATTGTCGCCTGGAAAACGCTACTGAAAACTACTTTGATTCAAGGAAACAAATAAGATTTCGTAAGCAGCAAAAGTTGGCGAAGATGCTTGTATCTGACGTCCTTGGTGAAAGAAAAATCGCAAAATTATCTGGCAAACATATTAAATTTCTTTGGGATATCCTGATTATTTTGATAAGGTATAGTAAGAGAGTAATATAGATTATGGAACAATACTTCGTGCAATATATATTATAAAAATATACATCCTGCGTGTATATTTTTGCATTACTTTTTGATCGCCAAATCCAAAACCCGCCAAGGATGATAATTATCAATTATACCAAATTTGCAAATTAAACTCTAACTTCGTAGAAATATAATTACCGCACTGTTCTATGTAGATGCTACTATTGGACCAATTGTATACAGTGATAAAATAATAAAGAAAACATGAAAATGGATCATTCGAGACAACAACATTTGTTGCTACTGATCTAAAGACAAAGCTTTAAAAACTAATTAAATTTTATTTAATTTTGCGCCGACTTCAAAAGTTATCATTAATTGTATTGTTATAGGTTGTTTGACGAAGGAAATTATTTTATACTTTAAGGCGCAATTTACAGTTTCATTTCATGTCATTTTTTTTTCAGTTGTTTGAAAAGTAGTTGCTTTTTGGAGTCGGTTCTATTTTTTTTACAAAAAGATTTTATTACATTACGGGATTGAAACTTTCAAGTGGCTGCCATTTGAAAACAAAATGTCGGAGCATCTTAGTTAACGGACTCATCCAAGATATTTATAAGATCAGTTCACTGTCTAAATTTTGTTCGATTTGGAGTATTATTTCGGGAGTTATCGTGATGACAAAATTTTCATTATATAGATTGTTAGATAGATAGATAGATAAACGAAGTGATTGCACGAGGTCGATTTCTAAAGAAATTAACCTAAAATGTGGTAATAATAATAATGTAATAAATGCGGTATTAATAAAAATGCCATCTCAAAGAATTTATATCGAAACGTAAATTTATATCCAAACACTGTAGAGATATTCGCAGTAAAAAAAAAAAAAACGGTCATTTGAACGGCTGTTTTCTGTCTATCGTATTTTTAGATAACAGTTATTTTACAAAATTTTGATTATGTCATAAGGAGGCTGCAAAATATATCAAATAAATCAAAATTGCTAACTAAATATAACAAAAAACATAAGAATCTTACTACTTGCCTTACAAGTACAGCCCTTGTATCCATTGATTTAGGGTACAAGGACAGTACTAAATTATTTTTTCTTTTACAGAAATGCTATATCCAATCCGCTATTAAAAAAAAAAAAAAAAAAAAAAAAAAAAATTATATGTCGGCGTTGCGAAACAGTCAAACTAAAATTAAACATACGATTAATTAACCTCATTCCAATAAATGACTATACGATTTTTTTTTTTTTTTTTTTTTTTTTTAAAGCGTGGTTTAAAAAACTTTGCAAATTAACGGTATTTCTACTACGTTATAAATAAATAGTAAAGTGAGAGTAAAATAAAAGATTAATAAATCATTATTTTACGGAAAGTTTTTACAGTGTAGTGCAAAAGTATTTATTGGATAAAGAATAAGTCAGAAGCAGAGTAATAGGTGTAGAACTGAGTTAATTATTTGAAAAAAAAAATGGACATTTCTCAAACATTGCAGTTTTACACCGAATATTTAATTATTTTGAAAAGATTTATTTTCTAATGAAATATGTTATTTTTAGTAAGTAATTAAATGCTACTATAGTTTTAATATTATAAAGCAATTAAATAATAATCTAGATTTTTTTTTCTTTATTATTATATGGCAAATGATACTAACATGCCTTTTTTTAGTCAAGTAACAACTATCCATTTATTTACTTTGAACATATGTATACGTTTGAATGTGATTCAGTTTATTGAAGAAAAAAAAAAGTATATACACACACACACACACACATATATATATGTGTGTGTGTATATATATATATATATATATATGTATGTATATATATATGTATCCATATTTAATTAAGACTAAAATTAGTTTTTTACGTTCCTTACGTTTAGATTTGTTAACTTTCACTTTCTTTTGCCCTTACGTAATATATTATTTATGTTTATATTGAAGTATTTTGAGGAGATAAAAGATCTTATTTATTGTAAAAACAGTAATACTTTCTCAAGTTACATTTTCATCAGGTAGATAAAATATATAAAATGTAGATGTTTAAATAGTACTGAGAATTTCTTTTGTGGTGTTAGACATTTCTTTCTAATTAGGAAACAGGATTAGAAATATGAGCAACGAGCTACCATCTCTAATTCTCATCGCTTTATTTTTGATTGATTAATTTACTAAGCATTAAATATGTTTTAAAAGTCAAGTAAAGATATCGCACCTCTTTTTTACTGAATAAATTCTATTAAGGAAATCTAAATGTAAGATATGAATATCTTAAACATATCTCTGGCATTTAATGCAGTTTTTACTGTGTAAATCAGTATGCAGAATATTAATTCTGACCAATGTTTTAAACAAATCTGATGTAAATGAAACATATAAATTAGCCAATTTAAATAGAACATTTTTTTTTTTTTTTAAATAATGAATTAACAAAATGTCATACTATACTTGTAAATATTTAAGCAACAACTTGAAAATATCATATTATTCTCTAAAAACTTAATTAACCTCATTAAAGTAAGCACTATTGTGTGTTATGGCACACACGTCACATATATTTATTTATTTATTTTTAACTAGTTTATATGCAATAGATAAATTCAAAAGTATGTTTGTGCATAAAATACATTTATGAAGTATGTAAAAAGATAACATATAAAACATACTTACCATATACATAAGTTTTATTACAATTTTCATTGCATGTGTTTTATGATATTTCACCAATTTTTTTTTTTTTAATTTTAAGTTAAATAACATTTTAATTATCTATGATGATTTTTATTGCTGTTAAGAAACAATCATTAAAGTAGGAAGTAACGCGCATAGATCATACGGCATAAGTAATTTTATAAAATTTTACTAAGGTTGCAGTTTACGACAGTTGAGTTCAATTGAGTGAGTTCATCGTTGCCCTAGAGTTAAGTATGAAAGCAATTAGCGAAAATCTGAAATTGAATCCTAGGGTTGGTTCGGAGACACGCCATCACAATTTTAAACTACCTCAGCACGCTTTAATATCCGTGTGAAGAATATGTCTGTATGCATTATTTAAGTCGATTACTGTCGATTTCCGCATAATTAATAAAAATTCGATGAATGCTGATGGTGAGCCAATTGCAAAATGTTAAATTATATAAGTTATTACTTTTACTTTTATTATTATTATTATTATTATTATTATTATTTATCGGGGTCAAATCAAAGCTATAAAGCAAACATCAACTCTTCTGCAACTTTATCAGAGAAAATGTATAATCAGAGTAGAGAATGGATCTTACTAAGATGTTTCTTTTGAAGGGACCTAGGATATCGAGCTATTAGAAGACTTTCTTACTGTTTGAAATTTTAAAGTTTGCTCCAAATATTCTCACTTTTGTCTCCCAGACTATTTATTTCAGTAGAACATAATTCTCTTAAAATTTAATGGACGCGTGTTTCACATTTTTTTTTTTTTTTTTTCTAAATACCAATATGTTCTCAAGATACTGAGAGTAGGATTTGACCCTGTATACATACTCATCTTCCTAAATAAATTGCTTAAATTGATAATATTAAATATTTGCAATGCGATATTGTAGGGGAAAAAACAGTTAGAAAGCACATTGATATCATTTGAAAGAATTGTAAATGGTCGGTTGTACGGTTAATTTGCGGCTTAAGACCGATTGAGTGCACTAGGATCTATAGGAGAAGTGCCCTCCATGAGGGTCCATTCTAATTTGTCCTAGACCGTACTATCTACTCAAGTTTCGGAGAAAACGGATTGGTCAATGAGCGCGACTTAGGATCGAGCACGGCACTTCACATATACCAGTTTTGAACGCAGAACCGCTTAGCCACTACTGGGTAGCTTTGTAGTGTTCTCATAATGGCTTTACGATTTTCCAATTAAAAAGCTTGGAACAATTTGTTTAAAACACGTATCAGAAAGTCAGAAAAAAAAAGTAGAATTACATTTGTAAAATTAGTTATTAATTGAAATTTGCGGTATTTTTTTTATTAATCCATAAATAATCAGTGCTTCATATAAGCTTATTTAAATAGTAATTTTATAGTCTTATATATCAGAGAAGTTTACTTAAGTTATAATTTTAATTTATAATGAAAAAAAAAAAAAAAAAAAAAAAAAAGACTAAAAATTTTAAGAGAAAAGTATATTTTATTAATTATTTTCCTAACATGCATCGATTGTGCACAATCACAGAAAAATAAATCCACTAAAAATTTAAATTATAATTAAACTTGGGAATTTTTAAATCATTTTTTTTGTTGTTGTTTTGCTAAAAATATCAAATACACCATCAAAGGCAATATGAAATTTTAAAATAGGATACATGTAAAAAACATTTTATAAGCAATTTCATTTTTCTGAAAATCACGCTTAGTGAAATTTCATTTCATTTAATTTTTTTTTTTTTTCATACAAAATGCATGTCTACAATAGCCTCTCTAAAAATAAAGTTTAAATAATAACATAGAATATGATAATGCTTTAAGAATAAAGCTTCATTTTTATTTGTATTTTACTTATTTATTTCTTTATATATTTTTTTTTTTTTCGTAGCAAAGTAATTAGTTTAGGGAAAATAAGTATTATTTATAAAGCAGCATTAAATATAATTTATTTAAATAGAAAACGTAATTATTAAAAACTTTCTCTACAAGTTTTTTTGTGTAGTTGAACGTTTAAGTAAAATTTATCTATGCATCCAACATTTACATTGTTTCCATAGATAACAAGATTTTTTTTTTTTTTAATTTCTGTTTTAAATAAACAATCTTCATTTGTAAAGATATACAACTTCGCTTTCTTCAACGAAAATTTGCAAATAGATTATTTTTATTTGTTTTTCCCGCGAAGAATAAAAAGATAATTATCTACTCTTTTGAGAAGGGTCTTTAAATGTATTATGTTTCAGATCCAACATCTTGAAAATAAACAGATAAAGCATATGTTCAATGTAGTAATTTCTTTTAAATTTTGTTTAGAGGGAATATCTTAGGTTTTATGTTTTGATTTCATCGACTTTTTTTATGAAATTATTATTCATTTTTAGGCAATTATGAAATTTTATAAATTGGACAAAATAATAATAAATTTTTACTGTTAAGCATACTTCACTTTTTTTTCTAACTAAAAAAAAAAAAAAAAAAAAAAAAAAAAAAATGCTTTTCAAGCACCGAGAAAAAAAAAAAAAATATATATATATATATATATATATATATATATATATACTGCCTTCCTCTAGATGTGGTCTTTTTCTAAGTCTTTTAGCTAGAAATATATATTTACCAGCTATGCGCATAAGGCACGCTAATAAACTGAATAGACGAAATAATCGAGAATTTCTAGTGTAAACATTTCTGGATGGTGAAACAATATTCCGAACGTTCCGAATATTCTAAATCTTTTGTATTGCGAGAAATTCTCGCTTATTTTCTAGAATTGGGTAATGAACTAAGATCATAGTTACTGAAACCCGCCTCGTGTAGTCTCAATTATTTACAGAGATTTTTAAACAACTTTGCCTTCGATAATATAGGTAAACGCTCTAGAACTCTAATAGGGGCTTCTAGAGCTTGCTTTCCAAGGGGATTAGAATTTGCAAGGATGGCATGGAACTATTTTTTCTAGAGCCACAATTTAGATTCTAGATGTCAGTTACATAATTTTTTCTCAGTGAGAATAATAAGATGTAAAATTCCTTTCTTTTTTTAATGTTTAATTAAAGAATATACAGATGTAGTGTTTATCAAACTTTCTTGATACATGATACTTACATATGGAAAACATATTTAAAGTTAATTTGATCATGCATACTTCTATATGTGATACATAATAAATTACGTGATATATTGAATGAAGATAAAGATTTAAACGCACCAATTTTTAATTTGTTTAAAATGTGTTTAAAGCACACATCCACAGATTAAGACGTATTATTGTGAATACCTACTGATATCCAGATATTTATTATTATTATTATTATTATTATTTTATTTTTTAAGGATGTACTACATTTAGACAGCTTTGACGAGATCAAATATGTATTCGAATGGTACCTGGAGACCTACATATTACAATAAATCATTCTCAATGCGGATTAAAATATTTGAATAAATAAAATTATTAATATATATATATTTTTTAACCATCACGTTCTCACATCGTACAATGCATACGGATGCCTTGCTTACGGATGCTTACGGATGCAATGCATATGGATGCATTGATACATTTTTAAATCTCCGATGCACCGTGCAGAGTGCATTGCTTTTTACGCGCATACAAATAAATACTCTTTCATTATTGGTGATTATGTTTATATTATTTATTTCAGATCACAAATTATTTATTACGAAAAGAAATATTACTATAGTTTTATTTTATTTTAATTTAATTTTAATTTAATTAATTAATTAATTAATTTTTATTTATTTTGTCCAAAAAGACATAATTTGGTAATATTTTATTACAAAATTCTCTCTAAATGTGAAAACCTACATACTTGTCAGTCTTTTTTCTTTTCTTTTTTTCTTTCATATATCTAATAAAATGAGATAATGGGGTATGAGATAATAGGTATGTAATATTATTGTAATAAAAGCTGTATAAATTTAAATTTCATGTCAAAGAATTTATATTTAAAAGTAATAATATAGTGCTGTAGTATTTATTGGATAAATAGTAACTTACAAATAGTTAATTGACGTAAATTTATAGTATTTGTTCACAAAATTTTGGAAGTATCTCGAACCTCCTAATTGTACATAGAATACTTTATCATAATAAAGAAATTTCTTTTTAAATGAAACATCTAACTTTTAGCTCAATAATTAATAGATATAGTTATAATGTTATAAAGAGGTTGAATATTAATTTAGAAAAAAAAAAAAATAGATATTTTTTCATAGCAAACAATACTATTATACCGTTTGTTACATAAGGTTTGAATTTAGATTTATTTACCTTCAACATATGTATGCACCTGAGGAATGTTTTTCGATGTGTTTTAGTTTTTTCCAAGGATTCTTTTTTTCATTAAAATTATTTATTTTTATATTCCCCTTCTTAAGTTTCATTTTTGTTTGTCATAACGTAATATATTATTTATTTCGATGTCAGAATATTTTAAGAAAATAATAACTTTTACTTTTGTAAAAACAATAATATTTTCTCAATTTTCATTCTTATAAGATGAATAACATTTATTTTAAGAGTAGGTGTTATCATTTTGTATAAATATAACAACAACTGAGAAATGTTCTTCTTGCTTTCGGCGTTTCTTTCTAATTAGTAAACAGGGTTAGAAATGTGAGTAAAGAGATAGTTACAATTTCTAAATTTTATCTCTTTACCTTTGTTTAGATGTTTATGACTTTTTAGACTTTTAAGAAAAAAAAATCTTGACACAATCTGCTTATAATATGCATCGTAAAGGCAAATAAATAAACAAGTAAGAGTCACATTTTTAATTAGTTGATAAGCGAAATGTATAAGATTTTATTAATCCAAAATTTTGAGTATTTTATATGAACTTATTAATATATATATATATATATATATATATATATTCCTCATAGATTCACTTAAAGCAATTTTAGTTTAAAAAAAATTGATTAAAAAAAATTGTTGATTAATTACATTCTTATTATTAACTCAGTGGCTGTCTTCGAAAAAGGGCAAAGTCGAAATTTTGCTTTCATTGCACAGTTTTTCAATGTACTGAAATAATGCTTATTTTGACTAGAGACTAAAATTTTAACTATGCACATGACTATAAAGCCCGTGTTATTTTTTTAAACGTCATTTTAACATAATGATCAATAGGAGGCACCACTACTCTTTTCTTAAACAGCGGGTGATGTAGTGCGAAATGATTTATTTTAAAATATTTTAAAATTTAAGGCATTCGTCTTGAATGACTAAGTTTAAGACTTATTACTGTATTAAGACATTTTATATTAGTTTATTTCCAACACCAGTTTAAAGATACAAAACGTGGCTTAAATAAAAGTATATATTATGCCTAAGCTGTATATTAAAGTATTTACATTTCTAAAATACTTTTTCAGACATTTGATTTGTTTTACTTTAAGACTGCTGTATTTTCAGCGTAGCAAAGTAATTAGATTATGGGAAATAAGTGTTATTTCAAATGTAGATTTAAATGTAATTTTTCTTAAAAAAAAAAAAAAAAAAAAAAAAACGAAGCTATAAAAAAAGTTTTTTGCAAAACTTTTGTGTAATTGGACGTTTAGGTAAAATTCATTTATGCATCCAGTATTTCCATTGTTTTAATAGATAACAGGGTGTGTTTTATTTCGGTATTAAATAAGCAATCTTCATTTGAAATGATATGCAACTTCGCTTTCTTCTCATAAAACATGCAAACAGATTACTTTTGTTTGTTCTTCCCGCGAAGAATAAAAATATAATTATTTACTCTTTTAAGGAGAGTCCTTAAATGTTTTATGTTTCACATGTTAATACCCTGAAAATAAACAGATAAAATATATTCAATGTAGTGATTTCTTTTAAATTTTATTTACAGGAAATCTGTTTTGTTGCATGTTTTGATGCATCCATTTTTTTTTTTTTTTTTTTTTTTTTTTTTTTTTTTTTTATGTACACAAGCATGTTTTTTTTTTTTTTTTTTTTTTTTTTTTCTAATCTAGGTTTAATATTCATTTATTTCTTCTTTTTTGTTTTCGTGAAACGAAAATAATTTTGAATTCTTATGTATTTTAATTTCATTTTCACAAGTATAAAAAACGCAATTTTAGATAGCTATTAAGTACATCGAATATTATTAATTATGCTACAATAATAATAAATTTTTACTATTAAGCTACATGCTTTTGACAACACTTTTATTTCAAACAATTATTATTGCATTTCAAAAGAGATAAGCCGATAAATTCATTTTTTAATATTTAATTAAAGAATATACAGATATGGTGTTTTAAATTCTCATTTTTTTTATTATTATTATTTTAATTATTCAACATACACACAGATTGAGACGCATTATCAAGGATACTTATTAGATACAAATACAAATTCCAGACGAATACGAATAAGAATTCCAGATTAACTCTTTTCTTCTCTATCTCTTTGACGGGTGGATGAGATATAGCCGTCTTGGATGTATGTTGATAAGATTTCAAAAATTTGTCACTAGTATCTAGAAACCTAAAAATTACAATAACTATAGAAAGCGATTAGCTACGGATTTCGGTATTATAAAAATCGATTAAAACATTTGACAATAAAACTTTATTAATGTTTTTTCCAGTGTGTCATCACACCGTACAGTACATACGAATAGTACAATATTTTTGAAACTTTTCGATGCAAGATCGCAGAATGCATAGCTTTGACATAGCTCAATTTACGTGAATATAAATGCGTACTATTTTATAAATGTAGATGTAATAATAGAACTGAGATCATAATATTTATTCCAGTCTTTTTTTTTTTTTTCAGAATAAATAGTAAATTATTTATTCTGGAAAAATATCATTATAATTATATTTTTTACTGAAATGCATAACTTGTAAAAAGAATCCATGTAAAATTTAGTTCGAAAATGAACAACTTCATATGTCAAAAACTTTTTTTTTTTTTTTTTTTTTTTTTTTTTTTTTTTTTTTGACTCAACTATGAAATTTCAACTTATTTACTTTAAGCACATCTGTACATTTGAAACAGTGTATTTTAAAAGTTTTAGAATTCCTGCAAGTCGAATTTTCTTTTTCAATTAAAATTGAAATTAATTATTTATATCTCTTAAAATATTATTTTTCCTTTGTCATATTATAATATAATATTAATTTCTATGTCAAAATATTTTAATAAATATAATATTTCATTTATTCTAAAAACAATATTACTTTCTAAAATACTATTCTTGTAAGACACATAAAATTTCTTTTAAAAGTAGTGGTTTTCATTTTGTAGAAAAATACTTCTAAGAATTTATCTTCTTGTTTGCAGTGTTTTTTTCTAATTAGATAAACAGGATTAGAAACGTGAGTAAGGAGCTACCATCTCTAATTCTTATCTCTTTACCTTTGATTAGATTTAAGATGTATCCTAAAAGTCAAATAAAGGTAACATGTCTTTCTTGCCGAGTTAATGCAATGTGTTAATGAAATCTTCATATTACGTATAGTTTCGTTTGTAACATTTGTGTGATAGTTAAAGTATATTTTTTTTTATAAATCTACATTATATTTTGTAAATTAGTTTGTCTACTTTATTAAGGTAAGTAATTTGGAGAATAAAATGAAATATATTAGCACTTAAACACAAAAATATAAATAATTTTGATTTGGAGAATAAAATGAAATATATTAGCACTTAAACACAAAAATATAAATAATTTTTAATAAACAACATTAATAATAGATTAAAAAAATATAGTAAATCTAATACATGATTTCAGTGGCAAATCCCCTGCTAAATTTTCCCCTTGTCGCCAATGTTGATGTTTTAAGATTTTCCAACTCTGTAGCCCTTCACAAGTTATTTAACAGTTAAAATAACCCCCCCCCATTAAAAATTGAATTTATAGCCATAAAATAATCGAAAAGTAATAAAAATAGGTGCCGTCACTAAAACGTGGTGTGTGATAGGACAAAATGTATGTCATATTCGGATTCAAGAGGTCCTTTTACATAAGAATTTACCAAAATGGTGCTTGGGGCAATTTTCATGCCGAGCAGTGCAATTAGTATTACTTTATACTACATTTTTAAAGATTCTGTAGCTTCTATGTTTGTTTTATTTAAAAATCTAAAGATTGTTCAAGAAATAAAATGAATAAAGTAATACATAAACTAATGTTTTTATGCAAAAATATATAATTAAATCATTCATGCATCTAAAAATAACGATACTACCATTAATTCCCTCTATTTAATACAAATTTTATAATTTTAATTTCCGCTATACGTGTTTAAAAACAAAAAAAAAAAAAAAAAGTGACTCAATAGATTCATTTGCAATTTTTACATTAGGAATTTCAGTAAACATAATTTTGCGGAAGCCATTAATTAAAGAAACAGAAATGCTAGAAAAAAAACTTAATGTATTTTCACTTATATTAATTCAGTGTTGCATATCGTAAGTGAATAGTCTTTCACCCTAAATCTGTTTATGAGTTATCTCACATTAATATAACTTGGGGGAAATTAAAGAAGGGAATGCTAATGGAGTTAAACCTTCAAATGGATAGTGCTTTGTTTGCGTAATGCATTTTCCGCTCTCCTGTTTTATTCCGAAAAACAATTGTAAAAATTAATGAACATTTGTATTTTATTTTGGTTGTTTTGTATCTCATTGCCAAGTTTTGATAAATAGATATTTTAATGAATTTCTCTGTAATTGTGTCTTACTGAAGTTTCCTCTTTTTAAATAACAAAATGGCATAACAAATGAATGAAATATTTATTGAATCCTATTTATACAAAAAAATTACATTTTTTTTTTTTTTTTAATCACTATTTTTTTTCAACTTTATTCACGATAAGTGGGAAGTGGTATTATTAAATTATAAATAAATAAATGTATAAATAAATATAATGTGTTCCTTTATATTTTTAGATGTAGAAAAATGCTCCAATACAAGTAAATTGTCGTTGTATTAATATTTAGTATAATATTATTCTCCATAATTTGAAAAAAATATCAAGGCAATGACAAATAATTTCCAATTCAAACGCAATTAACTGCGGATTCCCAATTTGATAAAGTATATGCATAAATTTCTAGACGTTAAAAAATAGTGGTGTTTTGGTTTGTTATAAGTTTTAGTCAGTAATGATACTGATTACATTATAATTTTACAATAATTGTAAAATTAGTAAGTTTTAATAAAACATTTTAGTACCAGGATCTTAATTTTCCTGCATAATTCTTATCCAGTAACAGGACACTAACATAGACAGAATTGATGAAGGAAAATGTCCTATTATTTCTCTTAAAAAATTAATAACACGAATCAAAACGGACAAAGTATAGATTAATAGAAACTACAATATTCATATATGTAACATACAAATACACGGAAATAAAAAGTCATCTAAATTTTAAAGAAATCTTTATGTGAAAATATTAAACAATTTATGTATGTTTAGGTGAGTATATACGAGGAAACGTCAATAAATAATCTGAATGAAAATAAAGTAAAATGTCACTCAAAAGAAAGTTTTGAAAATATTAAAAATATGGAAAAATATATCTAAAGCTTTTATGTGACATAAACAATATTGTTGTTAGCGGTCTCCCAAACCGCTTAGAGCAGTTTATAAAAAATCGCCACGCAATCGGCATTTAAAAGTCAAAAGTACTAAACTTTAAATAAACACTATAAAATGCAAGAATTCGGGAGAATTGTTTCGAATGGAAAAAAGACTCGACCACTCGTCAGACGAACAAAATAGGGACAAGTGCTGCAAACAAAGCGGCAAAGCACAACTTTGCAATTTATGGTGCTTATTCAAAGTTTTGTACTTTCATGACCAAAGTATATGCTATTTATCAACGAAGACAGAAAGGAAAAAGAATCTGCTGTTGCACTCACATTTCAATGATGAAGCATTGATATTCGTAGAGGTTCATAATTTCATTAAAGCCTTAGCTCCTGGTCTAATGATATTAGTGCGCAAATAATTACCGTAGATCAACACTTTATATTATAGCCCTCAAACATCACGTTAGATAAATCCGGCTTAGTATCTTCTATTGTGTAAAAAATAAAATTAAATAAATAAATAAAGTGACCAGAATTTTCTCAAAATAATTAAATGAAGCGAGAGCAAAAAAATACTATTTTTCCAAGATATTTCGTAAGAGTGAAATAAAAATATAAAAGAAAAGTTTATAAGAATATTGGTAAGAGAAATAAAAATAAAATACAGCAGAAATCAGAAATAGGGGATGGAACTAGGGCACAAAATACAGGAGAGAGAAAAAAGGAAAATGAAAAGGTATCTACCCAAATAAGAAATAAAGAAAAAAAAAAGCTTTAGAAAAGCGAAAAAAATGAAATGAATGTAGGACACCTTTCTAAAAACGTATAAATACAGCAAGAATATTTTCATTTCGTTTAATTATTTTCTTTTAAATAGAATCGGTTTTTCTTCTATCCATTTTTTCAAAACTTTAAAGATATTCACCAATGGAACAGAAAATGTGTCCACTATCGTATTCTAGTGTTTCCCCTAACAGCGCATTTTAAACCTTTTTTTTTTTTTTTTTTTTTTTTGTCGATATTAAAATGTTACAATTAACATTTTTTGTAGTACAGACCAGTACAGAGAAAAACAGTTGAGATGTGAAACTCTGGTTAATGTTCCTTCTTGAAATTTGAGAGTAGTACACAAAAAATATCTGAAAAATATAATTAATTTACGCATAACGCAGTTAACGTGATTTCTTCAAAGTTGGAAATGTTGAAATTAATTACTGTAAGATTCAGGGACGGGCTCATTTAATATTACTCAGAAAGGCGTGACAACATTTGTCACACTCTGATGGTTAATAATAGTACAATTCTCAACACATTTTAAGATATAATTCATGAAATGTCAATCTATACCTACAAATGTAATATTTACAAAGTCATAGGTAAACGTAGCATTTAATCAATTACAATATTTTGTTATTTAAAATGTCTTTTTTATTTTTTGACAAAAAATAAAATGAAATAAAGTCGAATGTAATACTAAACAAGTATTCAACGTTTATTTTAGTATTTTTTAACATAAAGGACTAAAAAGAAAAAAAAAAAAAATCCTACATTTCTGTGCCGTATGCTGTCAGACCAGACACGAAAGTTTTCAAAATTTTATACTTGAATGCAAAATGAATAATCATAAGGATTTTTTTAAATTTTTCTAAACTTGGTTATTGCACTTTATTATAGCAAAGTTTACCTCTTTACTCGCTGGATCTCAACATCTGTGGTTTTTTTACATTAATGCCAAGGTCCGAGTGTACAGTCGGTAACAAAAGTCTCCGAACACTAGCGAAAATTCCTATGTAAAAAAAGTACACTTAATACAGTTTTGTTAAATAAATCCTTATCTAATCATGCTCTTACACTGACTAAGAACAGGATTCGACAAGGATTTATTTAACAAAACCGTGTGAAGTGTACTTTTTTTACATAGGAATTTTTACTAGCGTTCGGACACTTTTGTTACCAACTGTACTTGGGAAATGTATATAATATACATTAAAAATTAAATTAAATAAATAAATAAAAACAGCTCCCTGAGCTTATAATGGTTATAAAATCGAATTACAATTGATAAAACTGCTTGGCATGAAAATTGTCTCTGACACCATTTTAGCATATTCTTATGTAAAATGACCTCCTGAATCCGAAAATGACGGAAATTTTGCCCTATAACCCACCGTTTTTTAGGAATGGTCCCATATTTTTACCATTTTTCTGTGTCTTTATGGCTATAAATTTGATTTTTAGAAGGGGGGGGGGGGTATTTTAACCGTTAAATACCTTCTGAGTGGCTACGGAGTTGGAAAATTGTAAAACATGGACATTTGCGACAAGGAAAAAAATTGGGGGGAGGGGGAATTCGCCCCTGAAATTATGCTTTAAATACCTAATATTTTTTTAATCTGTTATTAATGTTATTGTTTAAACTATATATATATATATATATATATATATATATATATATATATATATTGTTTTTTGACGTTAAATTAATTATTTTTCATTCTTCAAATCAAATTCTTGGTCATAAAATTATCGAACAGGGAAAGCAATTGAGGAAGGTGGGTGGTGTAACTAGAAAACGGTGGGTGATTGTGCGAAATGGGAGTCATATTCGGAATCAGATCATTTTACATAAGAATCAGCAAAAATGGTATCAGATCTCGATTTTTTTTCAGAGCGGTGTAATAATAAATGGTTTGGAATGCTTTGCTGTCTTTTAAGAAAATGTGCTACACCATGTGGTCAATAATTAAGGATCGGACTTTTTTTATTATTATTGATTTTCTGAAAAAATATGGATTATGTAAAAGTTAATTTTAAGAGTATGTTATTAAAAAAAAAAAAAAAAAAAGAGCTTCAATTACAGAAATATTTTATCTGCTCTTAGTTTACTTTTTTTATTTTGCAAGAATGTAATAAAAATGATATATTGGTCAGAATTTATAAATTATTTTCATAACAATATTATTTTTTACTTACTACCCTAAAAGTTAGATTACAAAACATATTTAATCTTTTACTTCAGTGAAGTTGCAAACTATTTCTTTAGTAACCGTAATATTAATATTAATCTTCTAAATATCTATACAGTTTTACAGATTTTTTATGTGTACAGATTTTAGTTATCTAAATTACAATTATCCAATTTTATATTTATCTTTGCACAGCGTCAAACAAAAACCAATTTACTGAATTAACAAATAAATATTTATAAAAATCATGAAAAAAAAACCTGTTTATTTAAGTCTTTTATTATTACTATTATTATTTTTTTTATTTTTTATTTATCATATATATTTCAACGTGAGCAATGAAAATTGTCCATGGTTGACAAAAAAAAAAAGAAAGAAAAGGAAAAATGAAGTAGAAAGAAAACAAAAGAAAATAAACGAGAGGAAGTGAATTTTTATAGTGCTTATAAATTGCATACTAAAGGAAATGCTCTACTCTCGAATATCTGTAACAGATGTAAAATTTAATCTATTTTTCATTTTATAATATGATTTTCAACAAGCGAAAATATGTGCTTAAACGGTTATGGTTACTACTGCTTCAATTTAAAATAACAGAGAATCATCTCTGTGAAAGTCTGTACGCTCTGCCTTCTCGATATCAAGCTTTTCAGTTTAATTTAGGATTAGAGGTGAAGATTAGATTACCGTCTCATTCTTCGATTTCAGCTACTCATTCAAGTTTTCCGATGCAGTTTCACAGCAAAGTTTGTAATCGATTGGAAAATGGATAAATTCTGACAATTTCCATGCTGAAAGGATCAAGAGGCAATGTAAGAGGAGATACTTAGAAATTATTATCGAGAACTATCCCTGTCAGTCCTTTCTTCAATGTGAAAAATTTTATAAAATCGGTTTCGAATACAAATTCGAACTAAATTATCAGTTTAATATCGAATTTCCTTTAAATGATTACTTTATTTTTGTTTTGATTTTTAATACGTTTTCAAAAATTCCTATAAATATTACAATATGAATGTGAGATTTTTGTGTTCGGCGTTACTTTAAGACTATTTAATTATTATAATTTTATAAAAAATATAAATGTTCTAACACAAGAAACCTAAAACAAACATTGATAAGTTATAATTTTGACTAAATATTTAATTTTAAATGATACTGTAATCTGTATAATTTTAATATGGAACGATTTTGAACATTTCTTTCTTTCTTTTTTTCCTTCTCATTCTTGTTACTTAAAATATATCAAAGATTCTTTAAAAAAAAATAATAAATATTCTTTCTTTCAACAATGTATAAACAGAATTGTGCAGGAAGTGCAAACGAAAAGTTTGTGTTATATTTAGTATAATGCATGTTTTTATAAGTATAAAATTTTGATTAACCTTTTGAAAGGGGCTGTGACAGCATCTGTCACGCTTCACCATAGGATTTCGGAAGAGCCCCTCTCAAAAGGTTAAAAACATTAAGAATCAGTGAAATATTAATGAAATGTCTGTCATAGATACATTTGTCCTAGTTGGGCTTGTCAATACAATCTCTAAATCTGATCAAGATTCCCAAATTTCGGTAGCTGACATTTTTCTTCGTTTTTAGAAATGTGAGAAAGTTTGTGAGTTGCTTTCTTCATCATAAACATTAAGAAAGCGGCTGTACAGAATGAAGTATTCACGTAATAACATTCAAACCGCCGGAAAAAAGACAAACACTTTATTATATTAAAGCTCATTGAGAAAATTTGTGACACTTTTTACGAAAGTACATTTTTTCTTGTTTCTTGCTAGATATATAAAGAATTTTGAAATAAAATTACATTTATGTTAAATTAAAATTATTTTGATAAAAATGCTTTCATTTTCCTA
This sequence comes from Salticus scenicus, assembly GCA_963930645.1. Classification (NCBI taxonomy): domain Eukaryota; kingdom Metazoa; phylum Arthropoda; class Arachnida; order Araneae; family Salticidae; genus Salticus; species Salticus scenicus. The sequence continues at coordinate 121,792,102 of OZ005648.1, read as the reverse complement.
AGTAAATATACTTATTGACACAGTGAATGGAACGAATGTGATTAGTTGAAAAACTTTGCATTATGCGGATTAGAAACTATGTATATAAACAAAATTTTTATTTAAACACAAAGCTTTCTGCACACACCATAAAAAAAATATGTAAGCACTGCCGGTTTCGAATGGACGTGGTCTTTCTTTTTCAGATGCAAAAAACATGTCCTATTAACTTGGAGACAAAAACAAGGCTAAAAGCAAAAGAAAACTCAAAAGGGGGGAGAAGTGGCAACACAACCAACCAATAGCAAGCAGCGTGCAAACATCTATCAGAAAAGAACGCAACCAAAAACAGGATGCAAGAGGAACAATTATAAAAAGCGAGTGAAGGGGATTTTTAAATTATTTATTTATTTATTTATATTTTTAATACATTTAATTTTATTTAATTTTATTCATTATTTATTTATTTACTCATTTATAAAATAAATTATTAATCGGATTAAAAAAAAAAAAAAAAAAAAAAAAAAAAACTGTAGACACCAAAGTGGGATCAGATTTTTCATTAACAATTTGGGATTAGGATATAGATAGATAAATTTTCCAATAAATCTGGTACGAATATGCCTTTGGCATGAAAGATAATTTTGCTTTGCTGAAAATTAAAATCATGGTCAGATTTTTAAAATTTAGAATATTAAATTTTGTTTTATTTATATGATAATGATAAATATGTTTTTTTTTTTTTTTTTTTTTTTTTTTTTTAATTGTCACAGTGTCATTTCAAGCAAAATATTTTAATAATTAATAAATTTTGAAAATTAAAAATTTTGTTATTATAATACATGGAATAGGATAAGTGTAGACAGATAATAATTTCATGCTATACCAGAATGTTACCCCAGAAATATTAAAGTAGACGAAGTAAAAAAAAATAATTAAAAATAATAATTAATTAAATTAAAAAAAAAAAAAAGACTATGGATGAAATTCTGTCTATGACAGAATTTAATTTAGTACGACAGAACAAATGATATTTGTGTTTTAACGCCCTTAAAAAAAAAAAAAAAAAAAAAAAAAAAAAAAATGTAATAGAGGGCCATTAAATTCCTAAACACATATTCAAATAGTATATTGATTTTTAATTCCAAATAAATTATTGAAATTTGAATGCATTTATTGTATAGTATCTTCCCCTAATTGCTTAATACTTATGTACTAAATATTTTAATTTTTAAAATAATCTTAAAAACAATTTCACATTTATTGTTAGTAATTAACAGTGTCAATTTCTACAGAACAAAACATAATATTTAAAAAATTTATATAAAAACTGATTATTCGATACCTAAATTATACTCAAAATTCATCACAGATTAATTAATATAACCCGAGAGTAGTCGCGTCATTTTCTATAACGCTAGTAGTCGCGTGTTGGTCTTTTTACTGCCGCTGTTTAGTATTGGGGGAAAGCCGAAACAAACCCAGTAGAGAAAGATGAAGTGCCTTTAATTCACGAGAAATTTTTCCCGCAAAATTCTAACTTGTCTGAAAAACCGGAAATGGGGAGAAAAATGAATCAACGTTAGTGGTCGCGTCGCGTTTAAATAGACCGATTTGAGAAGTAAAATATTTTTAACAGCTCCAAAAATAGCAGTAATGACTTGAAAACATACTATGTTAGAGTACATCAAACCAAGGTCAGGTACACAGAGTTCCCCAATTTATTTTTAAGGGGTGATCTGCAGGAGGAATTTATAAGCAATTGGGGGCAAAAAGACCGATATGCGACTACTAACGGGATAATCCATTGACATTCAGCCAAGACCCGTTGGCTATGTGGTCAGAGAACAGAACTACGAACCCGAAGACTGTGAGTTCGATTCTCACTGATGATGAGGTGAAATATATATATATATATATATATGTGTGTGTGTGTGTGTGTGTTTACGGATTTCACAAAATATTTTAAGAAAAAGTTGGTTTAAATTAGAGAATTAAATAGTAAAATTAGAGAGAGAATATTAGAGCATTTGAGTACGAGTATTAGAGAATTAAATAATAAAACTGGATATTAGCAGGCATTTTTGAAGTGGAACACTATAAATTGGTAACTACGCAAAATAGCAGATTGAACGAAATAGTCTTTTCGTACTAAAAATACTTGAAAACACTAATATAAATATTCAGAAATATTTATCCAAGAACCGTTGACTGTGTGGTCAGAGTACAGAGCTACGCACCCGAAGCTTGTGTTTTCGATCCTCACCGATGGGAAGTGAAAATAAATACATATAGAGATTTTTACGGATTTCACAAAAAAAATTTAAAATAGTGAAAGAAATTAAATGGTAGAACTGGATATTGGAAGGCATTTTTGGAGTGAAACACTATAAATTGGTAACGACGCAAAATTCCAGATTGAAAGAAATTATCCTGTCGTACTAATAAAAAGAAATGTTAATTATAATTAACATTTGAAAACATGAACCAAAAATGAAAAAAAAAAAATAATAATAAATTTGTGTTTGTTATTCAAATAATGGAATATGAGTAAAGAAATGTATCGTTAAATTATTTATGAAAATTTGTTTCGGTATGAATTCCACAAACTTCTAGATGTAGAAAAACTGCCACATTTAATCACTCTCACAGGAAATTAAAATCTCGGAATTCGTAAGCAAGATTAAAATCAAAAAACGAATTTACAATGGTATTTTAAACACAGCAACTAAAACTGTGCTATTCAAAAATACGCAGCGAAATAGTAAAATCATATTCCCCCCACTAAAAAATTGTTACTTCAAATTGTGGCTATAAATACTGACTTGCGCAAAGTTACATAGGTGTTTTCGAAGTGGAACACTATAAATTGGTAACGACGCAAAATGCCAGATTGAAAGAAATAGTCCTGTCGTACTAATAATAAATAAATAAATAATATATTTTGAAACATTAAAATTACATCTACCTTTGACTTTACATCTATTACTAAAGTTACATATAAATTACATCTAATTTTAAAACTCTAAAAATTGCATTCAATTTAAAACATAAAATTATTAACATTAAATAATGAAAATATTTCATAGTAAAAACAGTAGTACGAAAAAAAAAAAAAAAAAAAAAAAAAAAAAGAAAAAAAAATGCTATCAACGTTAGGTTTAACAAAACTATTTTGTATGATCCGTATAACATTTAAATTTACGGACATACGGCAGCAGAATGATAAGCGTTTGGCCTGCGGTTCCAAGGTGCTAGGTTCGATTCCCAATTTAGACATATATGTTCGCAATAGTTTGGAATCCATTTTAGGCTAGTTGCATGCCTCATACGTAATGTCCGAAATATAACTGTAGAATTTTCTCCAAACAAGCTGACCCAAAATATGTATGATAAAAAAAAAAAAAAAAAAAAAAATTAAAACATTAATGTTCTAAAAAGAATAGTTTAAACAGAGAATGATATAAGTACACTTATCACAATAAGACATCATGCATATATTTTTAGTTCAATAGTATATGCAATACAAAAAAAAAAAAAAAAAAAAAAAAAATAGTAAAATAAAAATTTGTGAATATATTAGCCTATATTTCAATTAAAATACTTGAATTTTAATCAAGTTTGACAAAAGTTTATAGAATAGCAAAAATAGTATTATTTTAGTAAACTTGAAAATGAAGTTACACACATAATAACCCTACATTTATAATTATATTCATATAAAATTTATCTCACATCATTAATTTTGAAATTCATAAGTAATAGAGAAATAGGAGAAATATTTAAATCGTATTTAACTTAGGAAACAATTCCCGGAAAAAATAAAATTCGTTTTATTTAAATTCAAGATCTTAACTGTCAATTTAATACTATGTATTATGTAATGAGATACTTCGTTTTCGAAATGAAGCATGAATATACAAAACTGGATGACGTTGATTTAGCACATAAATGATTGGTACGGTCCTCAAATATATGCAATCATTGACTCGAAAATTTTCAGCTTTTCCCTGCTTGATTCTCAGCCTTTCAGATTTTGCGGATTATCTTACCCTCTTTCCCTCTCCAATTTCAGCCACTTATGCAGGATTTGGAATAAACTATTTCATTTCACAAATTAATCGATTTGAGATGTTATAAAATATGCTGTTTTCAGAGAGTAAAGTTTTTCCAAGTGTGTAGAATTACTGAAAATGTAATAATATCAATATTTTCAATAGTTTTATTCTTTTGTCTAAGAAAGTAGGAAAAAAAATAATTTCAGAATTTTAAAGAATAATATTATTAATTCTATGTTTAATGTTGTTTTAATGTATTTATTTGTACATTTATTTTTAGAGATCCGTGCATAATTTAATAATACGCAACAAAATATGATTAAAAAAATATATATATATCTTTAATTTATCCTTTAACACTTTATAATTATTTTAAAATCTATGTTAATAAAATCAGACGATTTTCTTGTAATTAAGTCATTGTTATGTAATATGCTTATAACTGCTATACTTAATTCTTTAAATTTAAAAATAACAATTGTGTGGTATATCTGAAACAAAAAGAAAAAAAAAAAAAAAAAAAATAAAAGAAAAAATAAAAAGAAGAATATTGTTTTATTAATAGTTAACGGAAATACATATCTCTGGATGATTATATTAAGATAAAAATGATAGGCGCTAAAAATGTATTATTTTACAGAAGTTATATATATATATATATTTGGAATAAGGCGATAATTTCCATAAATGTTAACCTTTTCCCTGGAACCAGCTGACTCATCTTTGCCACACTTTCTTATGTACACGTAATAAAGGAATGCAAAGTCCACTGTACTAATGGGTCTATGATTAGTGTTAATATACATCAGTTTCTACATTCTAAAAAAAAAAAAAAAAAAAAAAAATGTACTTTTGCTAACTTTAAAGTAATTTGTAAGTAAAGTAATATTAATTAACACAAAGAAGTGTGTTCTCTTAGCTACAGCTTTAATACAATACCCTCTTGCTGACACTTAAATTTTCCCTCATTTCAGCAATGATTTAAAGTGGCAATCGCAGTTACATTAAAAAAGAACTTGTCGAGAAATAACCCAACAACTTCGGTGGCAAATTTTTAATTTCGCCAAGTGGAGCTACTAAAGCTGTTTCAAAATATAATTATTTCCCCATTGTATAATGCATACGAACAAAACATGAGTGTTTTTAATCAAAATTCTTTGTTTTTCCAGCGTCAATTAAGATAAAAGAGTTTATTATAATATACTATGAATAATAAATAAATTTCCATGCGAAGAACGGGCACAACAGCTAATAATAATTATAAAAGAGTATGTATGATTTATTTGTAAGCCTCTATGTATGCTGAAAGCCTGTTGTTGTCGATTTGTCAAGTTTCATTACATTTTTTTTTCTTATTTTCTAAAGAAGATATGCCTTTCAATAAGTATATCTCACTATTTTTTCACTTTTCGAACATTGTACGTAAGTATTGTAGTCATGATCTTCGAAATGGAATTTTTATCTCGCATAGCTCAAAAGAGTATAGTCATAGAATGTTGCAAATTTACATCTGTGATTATCATGATGTCTAATAGTACACATCCAACTTTGGGTTTGGTACGCTGAAAGTTGGTACGTATATTGTAAGTCACCATAGTACGAACCCTATAGATTTTGGTGAATCTAGCACTTATAGTTTTTTTACAGGGACACAAAGAAAAATTCTTTATCATTATGGCCAAGGGACCAAAATCGTAAACGTGCGATAGCATCTAAACGCCTTATTCAATTGAGCAAAAACTTTATACACATATTATAGGTCACAGATACTCAATCTGTATAGATTTTGGAGAATCTAGCACTTATAGTTTTTTTACAGGAACACAAAGAAAAATTCTTTGCCAAATTTTTATAAGTGTGATAGCGTCTAAACGCCTTATTAATCTCAGCAAAAAATTTGTACACATGTTATAGGTCACATTTGAACCAACTGTATAGATTTTGGTGAATCTAGCACTTACAGTTTTTTTACAGGGACACAAAGAAAAATTCTTTATCTTTATGGCCTATGAGACCAGCGATAGCATCTAAACTCCTTATTCAATTGAGCTGAAAATTTGTATGAATATTATAAATCACTGTTGCACTAACTATAAGCATTTTGGTGAATCTAGCATTTATAGATTTTTACAGGGACACAACGAAAAATTCTTTATCATTATGATCTAAGGGCTCAAAGTTCAGTAGCGTTAAATAAAACCTCGTATGATATATGGAGAAAAATACTCAAACACTCTGTTATGGTTTTCTCTTTTTTGTTTGTTTAGCAACTCCTCTTTCTTTATTTTATCTACAAAACTGTTAGTTACTCAATGTTCGGAAAGTCGAGTGGAGTCACTCCAGATTTTTTTTTATATATTTCTGTATATATATATATATATTACAGTAATAAATTTCGATTTGTGGGAAAAAGCAGATTTTATTATTATTATTATTATTATTATTATTATTATTCATTTCAAGTAAAAAAAAAAAGAAAATAATAATAATAAATGACATTTTACTTAACCATTTCCAACAAGGTTGAAAAGTGTTAATGACTTCGGTTTTTCTGTCTATCTGTCTGTCCGCGCTCTAACTCCCGTAAACATTCATGGAATTTCTTGAAACGTATATATGTTATTCTTTATCACTATCGAATGTTCCCTATTGAAAATGGTATAAATGTCACCACTGATTTTTGCAAGTATCATGCATCTGTTAGAAAACAATGCGATCTACCACTTGCGAAGAATGAGTAGGTACCCTTTCACTCTTTAAAGACTAAATTTCGGAAGATTTTCTTTTCTACTTTAATTAGGACCTAAAAGGAGACTTTTTGCTAAATTTTAAGGTGATATTAGAAACGACTGGAGAGATGTGTTGTAATGGTTTAAAAAATTCGACTTCCTCTTTGAACCTCTTATGTGTTAAATTTCTTTAAATCAGTTTATAGTGAGCCTCTACATAATGCAAAAATCTACTACCCAAACGGCATGTTATTATTATATATAGCTTCAGCGTTTCGGACTTTGTATTGATAGATGTATGAGTGAGTCAATAGTATTTCGCGTTTATTCAAATATATATGCATGCATTATTTGTCTGCATAACAAATAAATATTCGAGAGCTGGTTTTTACATATGAAAAAGTTTCAAAATAATTCTTTTGTAGAACACATTGACTGTTCATATATTCGAGGAGTTTCAGAAAAAAAAAAAAAAATAGAGAGAGAGAGAGATTTATTTTCATAAAAATGAAATTTAAATATAGTGGCCAGCAAAGCGGAAAAAGCCATCTAGTAATAGTAATAATAATAATAATTATTATTATTATTATTGCTGTAATGTCGTAAACGATAAAAGTGCACAAAAATCCATAACGTCCATATTTGTGACCTCTGAACGTTAATTGTAACATATAAGGGAAATAATCTCATGCATTTCGTGCATACCGATTCGTCACATTTTTCACAATCGTAAAGAGTTATTTTACAAACTCTTGTTCTGACATCTTGGAAGATATATTTAGTGCTTTTTTTTTTTTTTTAATATATGTCCTATACACTTTTCAGTCTGTTTTCCGATGAAACTTCAAACCAGTTTTTGGATTTTTTCAGTTGTCAGTCCAAGCAAACTATACGTTTTGTATTTTCTTATTTACCGCTTTTTTAGTGAATAATTCATTATCAAATTTTTGATCATTTTATTAAGAGTAGTTATTATAATTATTTAAAAAGAAATAAAAAAATATAAATATAACTCTCCAAATATGAGTTCAAGGGCGTCAAAAGGTGAAACTCGCATGCTACATACTTTAACTTGCATAAAATACGAAATAAAAGATTAATATACATAAGAAATAGTTTATAAACGTAAATTTTATGAAATGCTTAAAAATTCATGTATCAGTTAGAAAATTTTAAATTCAACTTACATTAAAAATCAATCATTCGTATATTTTTTTTATAATTCCTTTAATTAGGCAACTAATATCAATTATTTGGTGAGTTTGGGAGTAAAGCCAATTGGTTAGGTAAAAGTCTCAAGTCTCAGTCAATAATGTTTTACCGACCTTGGCTAGTATTACACTGCAGTATTGTCCAACACAAAATACCGATATTGGCCCAGTACTGTAATAAACCTTGACATTTTTGCATTGGCCAGTCCAGCAGTGTCCGATGTTGGTCCAAACTATTAATTAATAAACTTGGCGACAAAATTAATATACAAAAATATGAAGGATCTATTTCAAAGAAAAGACATGTGAGGTTATGTGCTATAGAATAATATGTTGTACAAGTTAGGAAGTGTTAGTTGTCCCAGAAGCAATGCAAATAGAAGTGATAAGAAATGCACATACCATTTCTCGGTAGCAAAGATAAAGGAAGTAGTGAAAAAGGAATTTTACTTTCTGCAGATGAGAAAACAAATAAAAATGTGGTAAATAATTTTGTAGCGCGCATACTGTTTAAAAATGTAAGACGCAAAGGGAAAGATTTGTAGTTGTTATACCGAAAGACAATATGCCATTGCCAGCATATCATGTTGATTCCATCTGTCCATTACCATCTACAAATAAGAATTACAACTGCATTTTTACGGTTATAGAAGCGTTCAGAAAGTGTGTGTGATTATATCCAGTAAAATCCACAACAGCAAAAGATACGCTTCTGAAGTTAAAGCAACAACCAAGCAATCTTCGGCAATCCTAGTCAATTGATGTCTGACAAAAGGAAAGAGCATTCACATCAAAGTAATTAAGATAATATTGCGATTCTGAAAGCATTGAGTCTATTATCATAACCTTCGAAGTGCCTAGAATAAAGGGTCAGATAGAGAGGCTGCATGTGACAAAAATATCCATATTGGTGAAACCCAGTTCAGAGGAACTGAATAAAGCCTATAAACATGTAGAAGCAGCATACAGAATGTTGAATATGGCGGTATCAAGAAGCACAAAGATAAACGCACTTTGAATTAATGGCAGGAGGGAAGATGAGGAATAAGGAGGAAAAAAAAGTTTCTGGAAATTTCAGAAGACGAGAGAGAGAATTCAAGAATAGAAGTTATGAGATTTATACGCAATGATACAAAAAAAAAAAAGTATTTTTAAAGTGCAAGAAGGAAAATACAAGAACTACGACAGTAAAATTAATCAAGCTTATGTATACAAAGAAGGTAACATAGTTCCAATTCTACGAACACAATTCAGAAGTGGGGTGAAACTGCAAACGAAATTACTTAGTCCGTATGAAATGGTCAAAGTGAATCCTAATTAAAGATACGATGCAGAGAACGTTGGAAATCCCGAAGGATCGAACAGTACTTGCACAGCCTCGTACCACATGAAAACATGGAGCGAAATTTCGGAAGAGAAGCTAACTATTTGACTTGATTGCATACATTTTATTGTTATTCTGAACTGCATTCTTTTTTTTTATTGTATTATACGTGGCTATTTAACTTGTGCATAAGTCGGAGAGGTTACTGAAAATCAGGATGCCCCAGTAGTTGTGGAAACGGAAGGAGAGTAAGATCAAATTAGAAATGCTATTGGTGGTTTTCACGAAAAATGTGATTGAGCTATCGAGTGGAACACGGTATAAATATAAATAAATGAAAAAAAAAAATGATCGAAATTAAATCAGTAAAAGATTCAGAGTAGGAATTTACTACAAATAAATTATTGTAAAACAACTTCGTGTAGGAAACAATTTTGAAGGCAAAGAAAGAAATTGTACCATAAATAAAGTTATTGAAAATAGGTCGTACTTTTTTTTTAATCTTATGTTGTATTCCGACATCAATAAGTATTCAACCGTAGGTTTGGAAACTTTATATTTAATAAAAGTTCTAGAATACAAAGTATTCATCCCCATATATACATATATATATATATATATATATATATATATATATATATATATATATATATATATACAATATTTATATATATATATATATACATAGAACAAGATATTTTTAATAAGGAATATAGTTTATATAATCTATAGATATGTATAAAAAAATATGATTTCAATGAATTATGTATCATTCAAACGCATTTTTAATCAATTGGAATTTTTAAGCATTTAATTGTTTTTCTGTTAAGGTTTAATCTATATATGTGAAAAAGTAAGAAGTAAAAATTTCATTCATTAGGTAGTTTTAACACGATTTACATAAAAAAAAATTATAAAAAGAAAAACACATAAATAAATGTAATTTATGTAGTAAAAACAAACTTTCAGTGTACTAGGTAGTTCTTTAATTGTCTTACTTAAAAATAAATGATCAAGTATAATGTTTTTTTCCATTAATACAATATTTACAAAGTAATTAAAGCTTTAATATAATTTACTATACATTTTTTTTTCAACGTGAAATATGTCTCTAGTCTAACACGAAAAGATAATTAACATCCACATTTCAGTTTTTATTTTAAAGCAAATAAAGTTAAATTTCAAAGTAATTTATTTAGAAATTAATAGAACAGAGGATTTGCATATTGTTTCAAAGCAAGTGTAAAAGGTCACTAAAAAATGGAAGCAAAAAGAGAACTACGAATTTTATCCGTTTAAACAGTGATACAACTACTGGATACAAGTTTTTAGGATATATTATTTTTGAGATATAATTGATTTTTAAATATCATTTTTAAAAACACATTTCTTTAATGTGATATTTTTTTCTTGAGAAAAGGATGCACACTGAGATAAAAAAAATATATATAAATAAATAAATAAATAAATAAATAAATAAAAATTTATCGCAGCAAATTTTATGGATAGACTAATATTACTCTTAAACAAAGTACTATGATCTCAATGATTATTGTTGAGACATTTTAATCAGACATCCTTTTACAAAATATTATTTTATACTTAAAAAAATGTGAATTACGTAATATATTTTATAAATATTGTTTAAAAAATCTGGAGTGACTCCACTCGACTTTCCGAACATTGAGTAATTAACAGTTTTGTAGATAAAGTAAAGAAAGAGTAGTTGTTAAACAAACAAAAGAGAGAAAACCATAATAGAGTGTTTGAGTATTTTTCTCCATCTATTACACGTTGTTTTATTTAACGCTACTGAACTTTGAGCCCATAGATCATAATGACAAAGAAATTTTCGTTGTGTCCCTGTAAAAACTTATAAATGCTACATTCACCAAAATGCTTATAGTTAGTGCAACAGTGATTTATAATACTCATATAAATTTTCAGCTCAATTCAATAAGGCGTTTAGATGCTATCGTAATTTTAAAAATTTAGTCCCATAGGCCATAATGATAAAGAATTTTTCTTTGTGTCCCTGTAAAAAAACTGTAAGTGCTAGATTCACCAAAATCTATACAGTTAGTTCAACTGTGATCTATAACATGTGTACATTTTTTTTGCTCGGATTAATAAGGCGTTTAGACACTATCACATTTTTAAAAATTTGGCCCCATAGGCATAATGATAAAGAATTTTTCTTTGTGTCCCTGTAAAAACTTATAAATGCTACATTCACCAAAATGCTTATAGTTAGTGCAACAGTGATTTATAATACTCATATAAATTTTCAGCTCAATTCAATAAGGCGTTTAGATGCTATCGTAATTTTAAAAATTTAGTCCCATAGGCCATAATGATAAAGAATTTTTCTTTGTGCCCTGTAAAAAAACTGTAAGTGCTAGATTCACCAAAATCTATACAGTTAGTTCAACTGTGATCTATAACATGTGTACAATTTTTTTGCTCGGATTAATAAGGCGTTTAGACACTATCACATTTTTAAAAATTTGGCCCCATAGGCATAATGATAAAGAATTTTTCTTTGTGTCCCTGTAAAAACTTATAAATGCTACATTCACCAAAATGCTTATAGTTAGTGCAACAGTGATTTATAATACTCATATAAATTTTCAGCTCAATTCAATAAGGCGTTTAGATGCTATCGTAATTTTAAAAATTTAGTCCCGTAGGCCATAATGATAAAGAATTTTTCTTTGTGTCCCTGTAAAAAAACTGTGATACATACAAGTGCTAGATTCACCAAAATCTATACAGTTAGTTCAACTGTGATCTATAACATGTGTACAATTTCTTTGCTCGGATTAATAAGGCGTTTAGACACTATCACATTTTTAAAAATTTGGCCCCATAGGCATAATGATAAAGAATTTTTCTTTGTGTCCCTGTAAAAAAACTATAAGAGCTAGATTCTCCAAAATCTATACAGATTGAGTATTTGTGATCTATAATATGTGTATAAAATTTTTGCTCAATTGAATAAGGCGTTTAGATGCTATCGCACTTTTAAGATTTTGCTCCTATAGGCCATAATGATAAAGAATTTTTCTTTGTGTCCCTGTAAAAAAACTATAAGTGCTAGATTCACCAAAATCTATAGGGTTCGTACTATGGTGACTTACAATATGCGTACTAACTTTCAGGTTAATCGAACGAAGCGTTTAGACGCTAGCGTGTTAACCCACAGACATACACACATACACACATACACACATACACACACACATACATACATCATCGTAAAAATAGTGAAAACGGACTCAGGGGACCTCAAAACGTATAGAAACATCAAAATCTCGAATTCGGATTTTTGACATGATTACAATACTTTCCTCACTATAGTGTTCGGAAAGTAAAAAGGAAAAACAATCTAGTAATAAGTAAATAAATAAACATATATATCTTGTAGATAAAAACACTGGATTTAAGTTTTCTAATGCCAATCGAAAGCTATTGAGTGAGCTATGGGTGAAAGCCTTGATTACATTATTTTGGTTCAGTTTTATCTGATCATCGCAGTTTTGATCCATTTTGGAAGGGAGAGCTCGGATTGGTATCCCCATCTAGAAGTTTTGATTTTTCGGAACGCGGAAAAAAATTTCAAACACGACGGATTTTAAGTGCACGAGTTGCCATATATATATAAGTAACACAAAAAATATACGAGTATCCGTTAAAAAATTATGCGATGATAAACAAATAAACAAACAAACAACAACAACAACAACAACAAAAAGATAGGGTTTGTGTTGAGAACCTGATCCTTTGCAAAGTCGATCAATTATAATACAACCAAAAGATATATTTTAATGCTCATCATCTGAAACTCATTTATTTATTTATTAAAGTTTAACCCTTTATCTACCGCATTGTGAAACAGAAAAAAAAAATGTATTTCAAGCACATATTTTTTACTTACTTAAAAGTATATTTTAGGGTTGCATGCAATAAAAGTTTTGCATATCACTACCTCATAGTAATTAATGAGGTTGCATTTCGGTACACCATTTGCCGGAAAAGGTAATAAGATCTTAAAAAAGGATAACTGTTGTTCCTTGCTGTTCATTCGGACGCTAACAATTTCCTTTCAGCTGCAACACGTTGCGCACGATTCTTCTTTAATCAAGCTCGTCCAGTCTTTACACGATCCTCCAGTGTTCCTGTTTCTTCAAACCTTTGAACAAACTTTATGTCATCGTTCACCGTTAAAGGTCCCTTTCCAATCTTCACATTATTTTACAATCAAAATTTGCGCAAGGCAATTGTCACTGACTCCCTTGTTCATAGAAAATAATTTTATCAACAAACCTTTATCCTTAGTACACAGTATCTGTGTTCACCTACACCGTTTTCAGCTGTGAAATGATTGGGAATTTGGAGCACAAGCTCTTATAGCCGTATCATTTGCATATTTCCATGAAAGTCGCTGCCACCAGCGCCACCTATTGGCTGCTTCTCGAATTATTTTTCCTTAATTTAAAAAAGAATCCCAATACCTAGTGATGCTAACCCTGCAAACTATTTTTTTTTATTTCTATCATTTTTGCAGTTTTTATAAGTATTTAAATTTTGTATGGGCTTTTTGCCAACCCAGTATTTTTTTTCTTACGTCATAAAACTTTAATTAGGAATACATTACACAATTAATATACTAAACCGGAAGAGTTAAGCTTTTCAAATAATGCAAGCTAACGAAAATGCACTGGGAATAACTAAACATTTCAGTCTGTCATTTCTCATTAATTTACATAATTTTTCAGAGATAGACACTTGTAAAATTAAACTGTGTGAGATAAAAAACGAATATTGATAGGTTTATATATATATATATATACACTGCATAAAAAAAGTAGACGGACACTTACTTGTAATACTTTAAAGCCGTTTATTTCTTTAATTAGAGATATAAGGTTCATTTCTCTAATATAATTATATTCTTGCGACATCATATATTATTATTTTTTGGATATTGAAAGAGCTCTGAGTGCTTATTGTAGTTATAAATTCTCTGAGAAGTTACGTTAGTAATTCCTGTGTTTATTTAAACTCTGGGAATTGATGCTCCAGTTTTTTTTCAGCTCAGTAAAAATTTTTCTTTGATCTCTAAGCGAAAGTTTCTTTGGCTGGCCACTCTTTTTCTTTACGACATGGGCTTCAGGAGCACATAGAAAATCGCTGATGCTACTTTTTCTTATTAGAAGTAGCCTACTAATTTCCCTGACTACTTTATTAACATTTTTCAGCGCTATAATCTGTCCTTCCTGGTAATCAGTTAGAGGAATTCCTCGTGGCATGGCGCATTCATCTCCAAGAAATTTAACTACGTAAAACCATCTTGTCAAGCACGTTAGCAATTGGCAAAATGCCAAATGTACATGTACATGTAAAACTGGTATTCCGCAATAAACACCCACTTAGATAATTGCAGTTTTTGACCAAAGTCCGTCTACTTTTTTTAAAAAAATATATTGTGCAAATGTGTATCTTTTCTCTTTTCTGCATTTCCCTACATTAAAATTATAAATAATTGAATATTTTTATTTGTCAGTCAAAAATATGAAGATTAATAAGTATTAACATGTTAAAGAATTTTAATTGACATTTCCTATTAAACAAAGACGGGGTTTTAAAAAATTGTAAAGAAGTGTCCGTCTACTTTTTTTATGCAGTGTATATATATACAGGGTGAGTTTGACATAATCTGCCAAACGAAAGGAGGCGATAGAACAGCCCATGGGGAGCATAAAACACCATAGAAACCCTGTCCTCGTTTTCGAGTTATGGTAGATAAAAGAAAAATCTGTTTTTTTTCATCCCATCTGAAAAAACCCACATTTGTAAGCTTCCTGAAAGACTTACATGCAAGATAAGCACATATTTAGAAAGAGCAGAAAAAATCCTATCGGGTGACACCATTTACATCAGGATACCTTAATATGACGGCGAGCTACAAGCGCTAAAACATTGGCGAAGTTTAAAATCGAGTTGTCGCCAAATTCTTTAACCGGCAATTCTGCAAACACCGTTCAAGCTACAATCGGTCAAATTTACAAAAAACTTCTCCATTTCACAAGCTTTAGAATGAGCTCACAATAAACCATATCGGTGTTCTAGTTCAGGAAAAAATTTAGCCTTTTGTTTGAAAAACATTCATCAATGAACTCGACGTTTGTCGAAAAGGAGACTCACGGGGTGCCATTGTCGTTCCTGATTTCATGTCCTCCTTCAGCCCGCTGTTTTTTAGATGCAAAAAAGAAAGTTTTAAAGACATACAAGAAAAGTAGCAGTATTAAGTTTCCAAACACAATGGAATGGAAACAAAAGAAGTATGACATTTCTCCCGTTTTTCACAAAGGAATATGCAAAAAAAAAAAAGACGTATCTCACGTTTATGATTAAAGCACATATGCATTCGAAAGGATGTGTGAAATTTATTACCGCTGCTGAAATTGGTCACCCCCACACCTGATACATGCATGCCCTTGCCCGCTTACGAACAGAAACCACAGTAGCGAAAGCTCATCCCTCAGTTTTATTATTGTATCATCGAGCCGGCTGCTTAAATCTTGTAAACTGGCAACTTTTGTGCGGTAAACTTCTTGCTTCAGGAAACTCCAAACATAGAAGTCCAATGGAGTGAGATCTGGTGATCTAGGTGGCCAAGGAATTGGTCCATTACGACCAAACTATCGCGGATACTGCTGAGTCAAGAAGTCCCGAACGGCATTGGAAGAATGTACAGGGACCCCATCATGTTGGAAAATGATTTCCGCTTGTTGGGGCACAGGAATGACATCAAGTAATCCTGGAAGATGATATTCCAGAAACTCCAAATATGTACAGCTTGTCAGATGACCTTGGAACACATGTGGACCTATCAAGCGATCGCCAACCACTCCAAGCCAAACATTTAAGCTGAATCGCATCTGGAACGATGAGTTTCGTGTTACAAATGGACTTTGTTGAGCGTAAAGATGCCAGTAATGTAAATTTAACATGCCATCCTGATTGAAAAGTGACTCATCTGTCCACAGTATCGTTCTAAGGAAATGGTGTTCCTCAATATCTCACTCCAAAAGCCAGCGGCAGAATGTTACCCGCTTTTGGAAATCTGAGCGGAAAAAATTCTTGTACCGGTGTGAAGTGGTATGGATGATACTGGTTTTTGCGCAAAACACTGATCACTTTACTTTGGGAGATTCCACCTTCTCTCGCATGTATGCGTGAACTCATATTTGATTTTTCCTTAACTCGGTCGAGTACGGACTCCTCAGCGGTGGCGGAGCGGCGACCATGGCCCCTTTCGTACACCCTACCGAACGACCCACTCTCACTAAGCCTTCGATGAATTGCAGCAAATACAGCACGGTTGGGCGCACGACGATGTGGATAACGTAGACGGTACTCCTCTTCGGCTCTCCGAGAGTTACCATCGTAAAATCCATGCACAAAATGGGATCTGCGTACTCTTCATTTGTAAAACTAGGCATATCTGTTTACAGGTTGGAAAGTATGACAATTTATTGCCTGTGACAACTTCAATTGAAAACATAAGTCAGAAGGGTTAACAAAAAGGGATAAAATTTCAATATCAATTTACAAAAGCAGAAGAAAAAATGTGCAACGTAATAAGAATCAACTTGGTTAATTCGTACCAATGTAGGAAAACATACTAAGTATAAACTAAGAGAGAGCAAGTAGATGTGACAGCAGCGTGAAAAGAATCAGCCGAGCTCAGGAAAAGTCCAGAAAATGCTAAAGCAAGAAGCAGCATAAAACGTAAAGGAAGCTGACGAACTAATGAGCTGTTACAGATTAACTTGCCTTTTGTACCCGCGAGTGGGATGCGCACGAAAGAAGGTTGGAATACATCTGCATATCACTAAGAGTCCATATGCAGAAAGTCACGAATTCGCATACGTTCCATTTACTCACAATCCTTTCGTTTGCCGAATTTCGACGGACGCCGTTTTCAACGATGTATTGCAAACAAAAGGCTAAATTTCTCCTGAACTGGAACACCGATATGGTTTATTGTGGGTTCATTTTAAATCTTGTTGAATGGAGAGATTTTTGGTAGATTTGACCGATTGTAGCTTGAACGGTGTTTGCAGAATTGCCGGTTAAAGAATTTGGCGACAACTCGATTTCAAACTTTGCCAATGTTTTAGTGCTTGTAACTCGCGTTCAAATTAAGGTATCCTGATGTAAATGGTTTCACCCGATAGGAGTTTTTCTGCTCTTTCCAAATATGTGCTTATTTTGCGTGTAAGTCTTTCAGAAAGCTCACAAATTTTGATTTTTTCAGACGGGATGGAAAAAAAAAGATTTTTCTTCTATCTACCATAATTCGGAAATGGTTAGAGATAGGACAGTGTTTCTATGGTGTTTTATGCTCCCCATGGTGTGAGAGCGTTCCTCACATATCCTTTTATTTCATCAAATTTATTCAATTATAATTAAAGATCTATTTATACACAATTAAAATGTATTAACTTTTATAATCCTTTGTATTTAGGTCAAACTTATTTCAATTTTAGTAAATTATGTATTCAAAATTAAAATACTTATCATTTTCTAATTTTAAGAACAAATTCAGTATTAAATACATTGATCTTTTTTTAGAATAATGCAATATATATGTAGGGATCTAAACACAATTTAATTTTATTATCCCTTAAAGTAATTATACTTTTATTTCCTGTTTCACTGAGTTACTCAATAAATCTAATTTATATTTATAGCTGTAAATGTTCTTTTGGAAAATTTCCGTTATATCTTTTTATTATTTTATTTTATTTTATATACAGATAATCTATTTAATTGCAGCTATTAATGACCCGTTGTGCAGACTTCATGTCGCATGAATTTTCGCAATATTTCTTAATTACTTGCACCTGTCTTTCCAACGGTATTCGTTGGCGAATGTGATTTATGCCAAAAAGGGTTGCCATAATTTTAACCGTCATTTCTTTTTAAAAATTTCCCATTGAAATAACATTAACAACAAAGAAAGATGTATTGGCGCCCTTGGCTTTATAATGTGGTGATGCCACCACAATCTAGCGGTTGACAAGTGGGCTATGAGATTTAATTCCAGGCACTTCGCTAATAACCAACGTACTGAAAAGATGTAACTTTTTTTGTGAATAAAAATCTCTCTCTCCTCCACCATCGTTTTTTTAACGAATTCGCTGTATGGATCTAAACTTGGGTTGTCCTCTTTTTGTCATCTTTATTTTAAATATCTCAATAAACTTTTTCGGCTATTCAAATAACTGGATTGAGATTACTTTTATGATGACTCTTATTTTATTGACTTGTTTTTCAGAGGACTGTGGCTTTTATGCTACATAAATATGGTGCTCAGTGACCATAGAATTCGTTACGGTGGAGGAAAGGAATGTACAGGAAAGTGTTTTTTTTTTCTCAATAAGCGAAATTTTTTTATTTTCGAAGATATATAAAATACCTTTTTCTGCGGCAAGTACGTGTGAAAACTTTTTGACTATAGTGATATGACAAGAGTGTTGTTTTAAAGGACCTTTTTTTGTAATTTTTTCAACTTTGAAGCCATTTTCGAGAGATGAATACGAAGAACATTTCTGCCATAAGTAATGGATTATTCTCCGATCGACAGTATTTTTCCCTGTTGCTGTCATATACACCGGCAATCTGGATTTCGTCATCGTTTTCTCGCCTATGTTTATCTCTGGAATTAGAGATTGAAATGACTATTTTTCGTAAACAAGGTTGTGAAGGATGGAGTCGCTTATCATCGTAATGAATAGTGGTGAATCATCGGCTGTTTTTCTGCGGTTTGATGCAAATACGCCCTTCGCTTCTGTTTATCTGAAGAGAGAAGGAATTATTGCGATGTTAGCTCAACAACCTATTTCCTGACTTGTCTGTTGGTGCATTGATTCATCCTTATCCCTCCGTATCAGATGAATGCCGCTGCAACATTCCCGACTTTTAAACGGTTCTCCCATTCCAGATGTCCGAGACCCGAGACAGTTTTTGATCGATGTCGTTCTTGTGCGCTGCGCCTCTCATCGTGAAAAACGGTTCTTTTAAATTTTTCTCTACTCTACTACACCAAATAACGATAAATCGACGTTTTCCTCCTGTGGCTAATGATATAAATACTGGACTGTATGTCAGATGCTACATTTCCTGCAAAGAAATTTTTTTTGTAAGACTAAGACTTATAAAGACGTTAGTGATTTTAGTTGACTATATAAAAAATTACAACGAACATTAATCGCGGTTCAGCGGACATGTGTACTGCATTTGGCATCCACCTTTCGAAGGAACTGGATATTACAAGATAAGACAATCTTTTCATTTTTCTTTTTAGCGTTACTTTGCATTCATTGCATGATTTAAAATATTTTTTCTAATTAAGGGAATGCACACATATACTTGATATTAATAAACAAATGAAATTTTTTAATAATTTTAAATTCTCGGGGGATATTTTTTCAAAATAAATATAAATATATATTTAAAGCAATATATCTGTGCATTCGTCCTTTGAAACTATGTGTATATAAAATATGTTATTAGCATGTTATACTATATATATACTTTTTCGATTCTGCGTTCAATTTTAAAATTATCATTTATAATTTTGGTTTGTATAAAGATCTGCATATAGTGAGGGAAGAGTTCCAAATTTTTGATTATCTATTATTTCATTTTTCATACATTTTCATAACATTTTTTAATAAATATACAGGTTAATTCTGTCATTTTTTTTTTTTTTTTTTTTTTTTTTGAAAGGTTTTAAAGGATTGAGGGTAAATTTTTCTCAATTTTAATTTGAAATTATTTTATTTAAATACAGAATAACAAGTTTATATTTATAATTGCATATTTTTACATATACAAATTCTTCAATTTTAAAGATACTATTACCCAAGTAGCACAGGAACGTTCTGTGAACGTCTAATAACGGTTTCAATAGTTCAAACACCGTGTTTCGTGTCAAAAAAACGTTCTAAAACACGTTCAGAAATAGTATTATTTAGAACGTTCTGAAAATGTTTGATTTGTACCATCTATAAAACGTACAATTCTAGTTCTATATAGAACGTTCAAGTGTGACACCGTCATAACACGTTCTGTAACAGTGTAATTATAACGAATATGACAAAATGACTTTTTAGTACTATTGGTTGGGAAACTAGGTTAACCTTTAAAATTTTTGACTTCAGCTTTTGATTTTTTTACACGTTTTGTGGCGTGAGGAATCCGGAAGTCAAAAGGTTGGTATGGTATCTGTTAATGTGTATCGGCACCTATTAGTGTGATAGCCCGTTAGTTCATGTACACGATATCTCAAGAACAAATGATTGCAGAGAGATCGGACCAGTTTTAAAATATCAATTATGATATTGATAAGAATCTTATTGGGAGATTTGCAACATTCTAATTTAAAAACTTCGTAAGTTATTCGAAATTTATAATTTTTAGCATGATAGAGAATAGAGCATTTTTTACATTTTCAGTTTAACGTTTTGTTAGCACGTCAGTAAAGAATGCTTCCCAATAATCAGTAGCGGTGAGGTGAAAAAAAATTACAAAATTTTAAACTCATGGAAAAATTTTGTGGATTTTGTATTTCAGGAATCAATGTATGGAATTCGACCAAACTTGTTACAATATTAGATCTTGCCCTAAATTGGAGTTTATTTGAATTTCATTTGGGATATATCGCCCGATAGATTACGGTGCTATGCAATGAAACCCTCCATTTATGGGACGGCTATATCTCAGCTTCTATAGTGTACAAATGTATTAAACATGATATATTGGCATATATCATCATATCCTCTGCTAATACAATTTGGATGTATACATTGTCCAACAGGTGGCGTTGCTAATCTGCAATTTAATCATTTTAACGGAAAGGCAATATTTTAACTCTTGTGATTTAACAATAAATTTTGTGATACACTGAAGTTATAAGTGAAATCGATTTTATGTAAAGCTTTACTGGTCCATTTTGGATGCACATCGGCCAACAGGTGGCGTCGCTATGTTGCAATTTAATCTCATAACAGAAACGAAAAATCTCAACTTCTGTGATTTATAAATATTGTAAATTTGGTAAGTGAAATTAATATTACGTAAAACTCTACAGATTGCCTTTGGGTGCATATCGGACGACAGGTGGCACTGCCACGTTCCAATATTTTCCATTCACAGAAAGGCTATCTATCAGCTTCTGTAATATATATACTCACCAAACCTTCTGCGTGACATACATTTGATATATAATATTGATTCAATTTGGCTGTATAACGAGTAATAGTCAAACAGTTTTTTTTTTATTATTATCATTCATAGGACATTGTTTTTTCCCCTAGGAATAAGTATGCATCATCCCTGGGGGATGGGGGAAGGGTGGATAAAAATTTTCACTATAATTATCTTTCAAAAGAACTCGATATCACCTTTAAAACGAATAATTGAAACATCGTTTTCTGATGATTTAAAACAAATTTACCGTTCTTTTTTTTTTTTTTTTTTTTTTTTTTTTTCATTTGTAATAATAATAATAATAATAAACCCTTAGAAAAATACATTTTCTAAGATCTTCTATACAGCATAAAAATGATTGTCTTCTGTCATGAAAATCTATGCATTCCCCAGACCCAAAGTTTAAATACAAAAAGCTAATCACGGATGTTATTGAATAAGTAATATAGTGCTTTACGCGAGTTTCAAAGAAAATCACGGGAAAACTCCGAAAACCTAAGTCGACGAGCGTGACCAGGAATCGAAGCCAACACTTCCCGTCTGTAAGGTTCGAGAGTAGGACCTCGCGGTCAATACTCATCGGGAAGTTACAGAATGAGTTTTTTTCTTCTTTTCTTTAAGCATAATTTTAAACTTTTATTATATTTTATTTATGATTCTATTTAAGTTTAAATGTTACTGATAAATTATCAATATTGATAATGTTGTTAAATCGTTACTCTGTTTGATTGTTCTTATTTTATTTTATTTATTTTCACTGAATATTTTATTCCATACTAAAATATACACTAAAACAAAATATGCTTTTCCGTTTAATTCGAGATTTTAAAATGGAAAAATAAAGTGATCTCATAAGTTTTTCAAATACTTTATAAAAATTTAAATAATTGTTTAACTCAGCTCCATTTTTCCTTAAAATATTGACACTTTGTATTTCCTACAGCTATAAATGCTTAATAAATTTATGTTTCAAACGTTGAACTTTGAAACATGATTATTCCGGATGTAACAAGGGAAGAGCAGATGAAACTGACATCTGTGGATTGCTTTTATTTAATTCTCGCTGACCGAGCAAATTCAAAAGTCTTGGGAATGTCGTGCCGTTATGTGAAGCGGTAATTTTAAAACGTGTAATGTAATCTGTTTTGTTCAGTTTTCGCGTTATAATGACTTGGATAAGCTTTAGAAAAGGTAAAAATGTAATATTTTTAACCTATAATAGTCTCCATTTTCTAGTTATTAAAGTCTTATTTTAATATCAATTAAACAATCATTTTCATATCTGCGTAAGTTCTTATGCCTATCATTTGATACTTGTAAGTAGCATTGTATCGCAGAAAAAACTGCTCCTGTTACAGAAAACCGCTTAGAAATTATGGATTCATTTTATTAATTCAGTCTTCTGAGATGGAAATTGTTAAATTGACTATTTTTGGTTATTATGCTTCTGAATGAAGTAACATAAAGAATTTAAAAGATGAGAGCTAATTTTAAGTGAATGCCCTTCCAGACTGGTCATTATGTATTTTAAAATGCTAGTTGGAAGGGTGTTTTCTTGGAGAAATTCTTATGAAGAAAATGAGGAAGGTATGTAATTCTTTTTTTTTTTTCTTTTCTTTTTAAATTCTGAAGTATTTATTTAATGTTTATATGATAATATATATACAATCTAGGTTATGCAAATTGCATATTTTTAAAATAATATCCTAAGTTTCACCGACTTACAATTTTAAATATCTCTTTACTATTATTTATTAAATTAAATATATGAAATTGTTTAACTGCATAATAAAACAAAGATTCAATTCAATTTTATTCCACATCTTTATAAAAAAAGATATTCTGCTTTAAAAAAAGGACGATTTACTATATTATTTATTAATACTAATAATATTTACATTTATCAATTATTTAATATGCCATGATCGCATAATTACATCAAATGAGGTAAAAATTGCGTTGACTCAATTTAAAGAAATTTAAACATTTAAAAAATACCAATTACATTGCCATGTGGAATAAATTTAAATACCTGCAAACATCATTGTTGTAAACTGCTGCTGTAAACTGAAAATATGTATGCACACATGCACTGAAATTTAAAAATATGAAGTATGTTAAATATTTTAGAAAAATATTATGATTAAATATATATATATATGTATTTAAGTATTTGGACATTTTAAAAATTTCCTCCTTCTAACTAATTTTTAATTTTTTGTTTCAATTTCTTATTATTATAAATTAACAATATATTCTAAACTCAATTATATATTATTTTAGCGGTGTATTGGTACATTCATTTTTGAAATTATTTTTTATGTTGAAATATTAAAACTTTCTATAAACTTCAGCATTCAAATATATTTATAAACTATCCATGGACTTACAAAGTAGTACCCAGAAATGTTTAGAATGTACAGGGTGCAAAGTCGAGAGCAGGCCTTTATTTGGGCAACAATTGGTCTCAAACGTCCTCCAATAAGAAAATGTATTAAAAAAAAATGTAAGAATTCATTATATGACATGTTTAAATTTAAAAAATCAATTTACTAAAAATCACAAAAACTGATAATTTTTATACAATTTTCATGACACTAATAGTGTAAGTTGAGTTCTAACCTAAAAAATATAACACAAAAAGTTTCACTTTTGTGCACCCAAAATTGTCTGAGATAGTTAGTTTCAAAATTTAGGATTATTTCGCATTTTCTCGGGCTTTATTAAAAAGTCAATGAAAAATTCTTTAATAAACCCAGGGAAAATGCAAACAAAGTCCAATTAGGATTTTTAAAACGATCCCTTATTGAAGGCCGAAATATGTTAGAAAAACCAAACTTTAAATATCATGTTCCATTTTGGGAGAATAGAAATGAAACTGTTTGTTAGGATGAGTGTCAGTTTTCTAAATATGATTATAGGGATCTGGGACTATGTAAAAATTTAGTTTTTGCAATTTTGAAAAAATAGATATTTTAAATTTAAACATGTTATACCACAAATGCTCATATTCTTTAAAACATTTTGTAACTGAAACTATATATTTGCGACCAATAGTTGCGGAGATAAAGGTATTCTCGTCACAATGCTTTGCACCCTGTATTAAAAAAAAAAAAAAAAAAAAAACACGTATATATATATATATATATATATATATATATATATATGTATGTATAAATGAATTTTTAATCTTAGTTAAAGCCAAGCAACAGATATAAGATCCCTGAAACCACATAGGTCAATGAGAAGAAAATTACAACAAATTTAAATAACCTGGGGAGACTGATTGTGATTTATTGAAACATTTATATTTTATTTATTGATTTTTATTTTATTTAACTTCAGTCTAATCTTAAATTTATTCCTATATTGTTAGTTGCAATTTTAATAATTTTGCCGGTGCGTAAAAACCACATGAAACTCAAATCAAAAGATACAAACAAGCAACGAGGAAATAAAAAATTAAGACAGCATTTTAAACATTTTTTGTAGGAAAAGCTTAGAATGGTAGAAAAAAAAAAAAAAAAAAAAAAAAAAAAAAACTCGTCAAGGGTGACCCTTTTCGTCGTTGAGCACCAATATACGATTTCGTTCGTTAGCAGCTATAATAGCAAATTGCTAGCGGGCACCCTATCGTACAAGAAATTAATTGAAGTTAGAAATGAAGAATAAATTGGAATAAATTATTTACTTCAAGAAATCAGAGAATCAAACAGAAAACAACCATGAAAAACAAACATTAATCATAGGATGACGCATTCGGAATCACAAGGATTAAAACAAGCAAAATAAATCAAGAGTTTAGTTGTATATAGCAGATGAAGAATAATGATACAACACAGCAACAGGGATATAAATTACTTTTTTTTAAATTCAAATATTGTTTGAGAAATTTTAACATACTTACTATTCCTTTAATTTCAACGTATATGCATGAAAAATTCCATATTTTATGACTGTAATTCCCAAAAAGTGTCATAACGTGCGTATATCCCTTTAAAAAATTCCTTAAATTTTTGCATTTTTAAAAAATTTCTTTTTTCCCCTAAGCTGAAGATAATGGCGTTATAGTATTAATTAAGAAACTTTGAATAAACACCATAAAATGCAAGAACTCGCAACTGCTACAAACAAAGCGGCAACGCATTCCACACACTCAACGTGCTTGTTTGCAGCTCTCGTGCCTACAATGTTCGCCTGATGAAGGGTTGTGTCTTCTTTTGACCCGAAACAGTTGGTGCGAGTTCTCGCATTTTATGGTGTTTATTCAAAGTTTTGTAATTAATACTATAACTTCATTATCTACAGATTAGGGAAAAAAAAGAAATTTTTAAAAAATGCAAAAATTTAAGAAATTTTTTAAGGTATAAAGAGACGTTATGACACTTTTTGGGGAAAGCTGTCATAGAATATAGAATTTTTGATGCATATACGTTGAAATTAAAAGAATAGTAAGTATGTTAAAATTTCTCAAACATTATTTGAATTGAAAAAAAAAGTAATTCATATCCCTGTTCATGTGTTGTATCATTATTCGTCATCAGCTATGTAATTTTTACTTCTAAACGCTCGTACTGAGGGGATTTTTTTATAATGACGTCACATTTTTTTTTTTTTTTTTTTTTAACTACACTATTTTAGAACGTTTACAGTACGTTTTCTGGAACGTTCTGAAAATGTGTATAACGTTTTGAAAACGTTCTAAAAACGTTTAGAACGTTCTGAGACCGTATACATAGAACGTTCTCAGAACGCTTCTATAACACCGATGGTGATAGTTACACGTTCATTGAACGTTCTCTGAACCGTACTATTGTACGTCTTCAAGATGGACAGATAGACGTCTATAACACGTTCAAAGTGAACGTTCTTAGAACGTGTTTGCAGAACAATTTTTGAACGTTCAGAGAACGTTTCGGTGCTGCTTGGGTAATGATATATATATTAAAAAAAAAAAAAAAAAAAAAAAAAAATATTGTATTTATATAAAATATATATACAAATTTACATATTATAATGGTTTATCACATTTCAGTGTATTATTTTTGTTTTCATATTCAAATATTTTAGGTTCAGATTCTTTTTCTTGTTTTGTGCTGAATTGATAAATTAGTTTATAAATTGGTACATGATAATAAAAAATAAAAAAAGGAACGAAAATATCTTTTTCATAATTTTGAATAATGAGTGGTAAATTAATATTAAATATTTTTTTGTGATGAAGGATGATTGTTATTATCAACTTGTGTGTGCACAGTCAATTATTAATATATTCTATAGGAAATTTCATTTTCAATTTTGAGTTTGAAAAATTTTTGTGATTGCATATTGTGAATTTTTGTTTTTGAGAGAAAAATTGATATACTGTTCATGAAAACTATTCTAGTAAATAAGAAATATATTTTCTTGTGAGGAGAGAAGATTATGGGTTATTTTTTAAATAAAAGGGAATTGAAGTTAATATATTTTTTAATTTTTCACAATTTATTGTTTTCCTAAAATTTTTGTTAAACAATCTTCATAGAAATCCAATTACTATTGGTCGTGAAACTATGATGTTTAACATTTTTTTATATGTTTTTACACTTACAAAATAAATACATGAATAAAATGACATAATTTTATATTTTTCAGTATTTAAACACAATCCCTTCTCGGTATAAAGGCAATTTGTTTTGGTTATAATGAAATGGTGATGTATTTGCATTATATATATATATATATATATATATATATATATATATATATATATATATATATATAAAACGGGGTTATTTGAATTCCATTGGCAGAAGTTAAACATTTATAAATTTATCATAGACATGTTTTATTTTATTTTTAATTAATCTGCTGAAAATATTCTTGTTATCATTGATTAAGGTATTCATTCTCCTTATAAATTCTTAATTTATAATACATGCACTTCGTTTATTATTAGTCAAAATTTAATATACATTTTTTTATTGTCAAGTTATGTAATGTTTCCGGAGGAAGAGCTTGTGCATTTTTGAGCTCCTATGAGTGGCATGCATCTCCATGCACCTCCTAGTGTTGCATGAGTTTTTTTTTTAGTGTTTTGCTATTCATTTTCGAAACAATTAGTTCGGCAGGACCGATATATTTTTTTTATCTAAAGATGATGAATGGCGGGACATTTTTGTGGAACATTATATTTTTGACAAATGTTTACAATCCATTTAGTTTCAGAATTTAATTCAAACACTTTTGTTAGATAAATTCTTTTTGATGAAAATTCTTTAAATGTAATAATTACAGTAAATAAATTAAGATAGCATTAAGACAGGGGTAAATAAATAATATTGAGAACCTTGTCACATTTTTCTATTGAAATTATGCAGAATATTGATAAAAATTTTTGATTTTTGATTTTTATATATATATATATATATTTTTTTTTTGATTTATCAGTGCATTTAAAAATAATAATACACATACATTTTTATAAAAGATGGTATACCTAATTAAGATTTTGAATTATTAATTTAATATCTGTTTAAATTTAAAACTCATCTTTACATTATAGTTGCCAAACTATTTTTCTTGAAATTATATAATTATAATACATTTACAAGATCTGTGTTTTTATATTTAATTTCCTATTTATACACAACTTCATGAAGGTATATACACATATTCATTAAACGGTTTGGTTACATACAGTGCTAGTTTGAAATTTAATGATATTTAAAAAAAAAAAAAAAAAAAAAAAAGAGATTTAACAGATTTTTCTTAATACACTATTTATATATTTTTTTAGAGTGATGGCATGTGGATCTAGTGATCCCAGCCTTGCCATATAGTCACTTTCAGTTATAATGCACGTAGGTGCACTTCACACACACATTGTTCAGCATATAATTTATCATTTTAATTCAAGTGCAGTATTATTTGAAAACTTGCAACATTAATGACCAATTGCAATGAGATATTATTACATGACACTTAATTTTTCTTGAATATGTAACTGTATGGAATATATAATTTCATAATGACATAATTTTCTCACACATACATTTTTTTTCTTCTTACACAATTTTTTTACTTTTACATACTATTGTTTTACATTTTATTTTATTGCCAATTTTCACTTCTATATGTTATACAATATTTATTTTCTAGTTTTTTTTTATTTTTAAAATATATGAGATGCACACAAACATAGATAGGAATTTTATATTCTCTATTATAACCAAATCATGGAATTGATATTTCCTTTTTTTCTTTTTCGTCTTATCACAAAATACAATGTTTTCAATTATGTTTATTATTATAGTTATTTACACATATTTAATTTTTTTTTTTTTTTTTTTTTTTTTTTGAAATATTTACATGTAAATCTAGCTTATATGCTAGCCGTGTATTTAAAAAATTTCTTTTATTTTTTCACAATTACACACACACATTGTTTTGCAATTGCATATATACTAGTGTTTATTATTTTGCATATAATAAACCTTAATATTTAAAATTAAAAAATATATACACAACATTTTCTAATTAATACACATACATACCTTTTTAAATATACAGAGTTATACACATGGTTATTTCAAATATTGGAATTATTTTATTGAATATAAAAACGTTGAATTTTTTCTCACTTACTCATTCTAAGTTTCATTACACATGCATACCTTTCAAATATTTCAAATATTGGAATTTTTATTACATATAAGGCATTAACATTTTATTTTTCTCACTTGCTCATTATAATTTGCCTACACATACAATTTTTAAACAAATATGAATGGACACATGTGCTATATTTTTTCAAATTTTTCTCGCTATTGTGCATATGTATATAGATTTTTTTGTGTTACAATACATTGTATATATTTTCTTATCACATAATTTTACTGATACATATATATAAGCAATATATATGTGTATAACACATGCTGTGTTATTATTATTTTTTTTTTTTTTTGATTGCTATAGCTTGCATTTAAAAAAATATATGGGTGCTTTTTTCTGATCAGATATTTTAAGGACTAGCTCATGGCTTTATAATTGCCCATTTTATAATTGAGCTGAATTTTTAAAAGATCTTGTTTGAGCATTATGCATGTGATTGCATTTATATATATAAAAAAAATATTTTTTAAGTATTGCTCAATTATATATATATATTAAAAAAAAAAAAAAAAAAAAAAGGCCTTTCTTTTTCTACATGAAGTAGAAATTTATAATTTATGTCGACATTCATTTTTATTTTTTTCATTAATAAGTGCACTTTAAAAAATATAAAAGAAAAAAATTAAGATAAATACATAGGTACCTATATATAAAGAAAATTAATATAAAGTAAAATGACAAAGGGCAAGAATTTCATTATGTTTCAATTTTGTTTGGTTTAGTTTGTGATGCTGGTTTGCATATATTGCATGGAGTGTATATATCCTTCACTAATATACTTTTATTTTCAGATTAATTACATGAAATGAAACTGAAAAAGATAATTAATAGAATTTTTGAGACAAATTTACTGGCAGATTAAGTATAATTTTTAATTTATTATTTCTCTATTAAACAGAATAAAATTGTATAATCATAATAATTCATATTTAAAGAAAATATTTTTATAACTTGATTGATTCACTTGTATGATTCACGGTCATACTCCTTGCAAATTTTTGCAATAGCCACACCTTTTCTTCTTTTACACGAACACATATTTTTCTCAAAATGCTTGTAACATACACATATAAAAAGCAAGCCTCTTTTGGGTACACACATTTTGCTCGGTATGCTATATTTGGCAGTGGCCTCACAAACCACTTGCTATTTTGGCTGTTTGCTGGGTTCACATCTTTTCTTCCCCTATCTTGGTGAAATGGCATGAGTGGTGCTCAATTTTAAGTACACTTTTTCTAAACTTATTTTTTTAATTACATAAGATTCTATTGTAGACAACACATTTTTTTCCTTTTCAAGAAGAGAATTTTTTTAAGTTTTTTTTCTATATCACAAATTTTTTAATTCTTCAAATTATTTCAATAGGTATATTTAATATATTGTTTGACGAGAAAATAGAAATTGTTTGATTTAAACAAAATTGACAATAAAAGATCATTTTATGGAAATGTATTCTATGAAACTAATTAATTTATTTTTCAGAAGAATTGTATTACATTATATCAGCTGTAACAAGATCAAGAAATTATTTGTCAAGACATTCATTTTAAAATTTTTGTTTGAAGAATATATATATACACTCATGTATTTTCTGACGGTGTCTGGCATGTGATTGACAGTATTTGTATGCTTTACACACATGATAATGGTTGTTTTGTATGTTTTTGCATTGTTGTTTTGTATTGTGGTGGAGAGAGCTATTTTTTTTCATGGCAACCGGGAGAGATATGTGAGGGAGTTCCTCACATATCCTTTTATTTCATCAAATTTATTCAATTATAATTTAAGATCTATTTATTCACAATTAAAATGTATTAACTTTTATAATCCTTTGTATTTAGGTCAAACTTATTTCAATTTTAGTAAATTATGTATTCAAAATTAAAATACTTATCATTTTCTAATTTTAAGAACAAATTCAGTATTAAATACATTGATCTTTTTTTAGCATAATTCAATATATATGTAGGGATCTAAACACAATTTAATTTTATTATCCCTTAAAGTAATTATATTTTTATTTCCTGTTTCACTGAGTTACTCAATAAATCTAATTTATATTTATAGCTGTAAATGTTCTATTGGAAAATTTCCGTTATATCTTTTTATTATTTTATTTTATTTTATATACAGATAATCTATTTAATTGCAGCTATTAATGACCCGTTGTGCAGACTTCATGTCGCATGAATTTTTGCAATATTTCTTAATTACTTGCACCTGTCTTTCCAACGGTATTCGTTGGCGAATGTGATTTATGCCAAAAAGGGTTGCCATAATTTTAACCGTCATTTCTTTTTTAAAATTTCCCATTGTAATAACATTAACAACAAAGAAAGATGTATTGGCGCCCTTGGCTTTATAATGTGGTGATGTCACCACAATCTAGCGGTTGACAAGTGGGCTATGAGATTTAATTCCAGGCACTTCGCTAATAACCAACGTACTGAAAATATGTAACTTTTTTGTGAATAAAAATCTCTCTCTCCTCCACCATCGTTTTTTAACGAATTCGCTGTATGGATCTAAACTTGGGTTGTTTTCTTTTTGTCATCTTTATTTTAAATATCTCAATAAACTTTTTCGGCTATTCAAATAACTGGATTGAGATTACTTTTATGATGACTCTTATTTTATTGACTTGTTTTTCAGAGGTCTGTGGCTTTTATGCTACACATGGGCTGTTCTATCACCTTCTTTCGTTTGGCAGATTATGTCAAACTCAACCTGTATATATATATATATATATATATATATATATATATATATAAACTTTACAGTCTATTTTTTTTTTTTTTTAAATGATGATATTTCACACTTTTGGATTCCTCCACATTGTCCAATGAACAATTCTTTAAAGTTTTTTACATTTTGATGACAAGAATAAATTAATGAAAAAAAGTATTGTAAAATATGTTATTGTGATAATTAAACATATTTCATAATCTGTGTGTGAGGAATGTGCTTTGTTTCTAATTTAATCAAGATAACTAAACAATATTTAAAATATTTCTTATTCAAATAATATATATGAATATAATACTTATAAGACAGACAAAATAATACGAGTTTCTTTTCCAGCTCTAAATTTCCATGGATATTTATATATACCAGGTATTTTATGAATGACCCCTAGATAAATAAATAAATAAAACTTCGGTGATATACTTATACACTTGACATCGTATACTTCGGTATACTTGATAGATAACGGTGATATTTTTTTTATTAACAAAACCGTGAGAATCCGATACAGAAATTTAAATTTTCACTTATAAATTTTATCGATAGATGGCACTACAAACAGCCTTGTTATCTCGAACCATTTTTCATAACAACAACGATACAAAGGGTGTTGGGGTAAGCGCTACAGCCGAAAGGCTGGCATGACCTCAAATGATCCAAGAAGAGGGGAATAGGAAGCGAAGAATCCGTGTAAGAAACCAGTCCTAAACTATAAAAAAGAGCCAAAAAATTAACAGACACTCATTACAGATTAGCCAAGAACATTAGCTAAATAGAGATAATATAAGAAAACCATGAACGACAAGAAGAGACAATGTATTAAAACAGACAGCAATACAAGTCAACACCCAGGATGACTACACCAAGAAGCATAAATAGACCATAAATGCTAAAAACGACCAGTGCCAAGAAAAAGTCGAATAAACAGACGAAATAACTGATCATTCTCCTCCAAGATGGTCCAGAAAGTACACCAAGAAATATTGGAAAGAGATACATTCATCTTTTGAGAAAGAAGCAGCCTTTCTGCTGCGAATGCCCGACAGTCAAATACAAAATGACGTTCAGTTCCAGTCCCAGCATGGCCGATGGAACAGATGGGAGAGTTGTTGAGATGGAAGCGAAAAAGTCGACATTCAGTAACAGCACTTAGAGTTCGCAAACGGGCAGTAACCACATCCTCTTTCCTGTTCCTAGTGAATTTATAAATCGTTGTGCCTAAGTGAGAAGCTGATCGGGCGTACGGGCTATCTTCCCACCAGCTATTAAACTGATCGTGCATGATGCGTTTGAAGAGCTGTTTGAGGTCGCTTGGAGCGATACTACCATAGGTGCAAGTAGCAAACGGCCCAGTCCTAGCAAGCTGATCAGCCTGTTCATTCGGGGGAATACCAACATGGCTAGGCACCCAGATAAGAACCAATTTATCCACGTAAGCCCTAACGGACTTAATAGTATTATACAGCTGTAACACAGCCGCAGGAGACGTATGACAAACGTGTTTCAACGCAGTAAGGGCCGATTTACTGTCAGTCAGGATGAGGCAAAGACCACTCTTGAGAAAAAGACTAGCACCAAGGTCAATTGCGAGGACTTCAGCAGTAAAAATGGAATTGAGATGGTGAATCAAATGAGCCCTGGAAGACTTGTTTGTGACGTCGACTGCAGCGATGGAAGTCTTACACTGATCTTTAGAAGCGTCAGTGGCAATAACTTGATACCCAGAAAAGTTGCAGGTCATATAGTGATGAAAGGAGGCAAGAATTATTGCCGGGGGAAGAGCTTTCGACTGAAACGGAAATTCATCCAGAAAAATCTCAATGTAGTCCGTGACTATCCCAGCTGGCCAGCAAGAACGAAGGAGCATACCAGGATTGAAGGTGCCATAGTCAGTATCCCACTCCAAATTTGCGTCAACATAATCAAGGGATGAGTCATGACCATAGGAGGTGGTGCAGCGAACATAGAATGTATTTGTCAAGTAGGACCGACGAAGAAATAAGGGAACCTGACCCGACTCCCTGTAGAGTTTAAAAAGAGGCGTCCACCTAGGCAAACCAGTCGCGAACCTAATGGCCGCATTGTAAATGACATCAAGCTTTTTCAATGAAGATTTACAGGCACCACTATAGATAGGGCACAATATTCAATGAGACCACGGATAATGGCGTTAACAACTTTTAAGAGCTGAGGGGTCCGAATGCCCCACAGGGGGGAAGCGATGGCCTTTAATAAATTCAGACGCTTGACACATTTCTTTTGCAAGTAATCAAAATGGGCACGGAACGTGAAATTAGAAGAGAAAATCACCCCAAGAATTTTCACATGATTGAGCCACTCAATACTGATACCATGGAGAAAGAGATTTCTTTCCGGAGACTGAGCTTTACGTGAAAAATTTATGGCAACACATTTGTCCGGGCGGATGTCCAGTAGCCAATAACTGCACCAGGTTTGAACTCTGGCCAAAGCTTCCTGCAACTTAATCATAACTACGTCAAGACACGGGTCAGCACAGTAAATGAGAATGTCATCTGCATAGACGATAGCGTGTACACCAGAGTCAATTACTTCAAAGAAATCCCACATGCATATCGTAAAAAGTATCGGTGAAAGCACGCTGCCCTGAGGGACACCACGATTAGAAGGGACAGAACGGGAAGTGACACCTCTCCAACTGGCCTTCAAAGATCGTCTATGTAGCCATTGAGCAATCCAATACGCTGTATCACCACCAATACCAATACTAGCAATTTTATAGATGAGGCCATCCCTCCACACAGAATCATAGGCAGAGTTGATATCTAATTTGACTGCAATGACGTACTTCTTTTGAAAGCGGGCGTCTAAAATTTCCTTGTAGAAGATCTCTGCCAGGGAGGAAACCAAAATGACGAGCATGGAATACCGAGCTAATAGTCACGTGATCAAGGATCCGTTTCAGAATCATCCGCTCAAGAATTTTACATCCTACAGACGTTAAGGCAATAGGTCTGTAAGCAGCTAGT
Organism: Salticus scenicus; assembly: GCA_963930645.1. Taxonomy (NCBI): domain Eukaryota; kingdom Metazoa; phylum Arthropoda; class Arachnida; order Araneae; family Salticidae; genus Salticus; species Salticus scenicus. The sequence goes on along the minus strand of OZ005648.1, from coordinate 121,757,107 downwards.
TGAGTTTTGGGTTTCCCTTGCTTCCAGATGGGAAGAACGATAGCAGTCCTCCAAGTATCCGGAACGACGCCGTCATGCACCATCGTGTTAACCATGTCTAGAATTTTTTGCCGGTTGGAGAAGTTAAGAGCTTTAAATACTTGAGCTGGGATTTTGTCCTCCCCCGGTGTAGTATTCTTCATTAGATGGATAGCTTGATTAAGTTCAACCAAGCTAAATATTTCATTCCAGAGAGGGTCATTACAGGAGAGATCATAAGGTATTCCAGGAAGGTCATCAGTATGACTGTAATGTGTAGCAAATAACTCAGCCTGCTCTCTACGATCAGCAATACCACGACTATTATGATGCAAAACAAGATGAGAATCAGTGGTGATCCCCCTATTGTTAAGAGCCTTAATCATTGGGTAAACATTCCCACCATTCATTCGACCGCAAACATTCTTCCAAAAGGCCGAGGCTTTTGACCTAACGCAGCGCTTTAATCCCGCAGCGAAACTTCTATACTTGATCCAGTGATCCCTAGAGAGTAAAGTCTTGGCCAACCGCAGAAATCTCCTTTTTTGCCCAAGCAACCAGGCACACTGAGTGTCCCACCAAGGGGGTTTATCCCTACTCTTAAGAAAATACTTGACAGAGTTGCCCTTTAGGGACCTACTAAAACTGCATGTTAAATTTTCGACATTAACACTAGTATTGCCACTCAATAAGGTATTAAAGTCACATTTGACCGCATTCCAGTCAGTATAAGTACGAGGAATGAGGTGAGGAGAATATTTACCAGAAATTTGTAATATGATGGGGTAATGGTCTGAATCAAAGAGATGATGGTGTACTGATATGTGGCTTCTACGGAAAACATCTGGACTGGCAAAAGTGAGATCAATAAGAGAGTGGTTACCCGAGGGGGAAACATGGGTATAGCTGTTAGAGTTCAGGATACAGACGTTATTGTTAAGTAACCAGTCGTAGATCTTATCAGCGCCAGGTGTAGAAACAGAATTGCCCCATGCAATATGTTTTTGATTGAAATCCCCAAGGACAATAAAAGGGGGGTGGATTTTGTGGAGAAGATGGTTTAACCAAACAGAAGAAACATTCCCGCCAGGAGCGTAAAGATTAACTACAAACATCCACTGTGTGCCAGACCAAATCTTAACAATTAAGAACTCAACATCAGGAGAAACAAGTTCATTAAATGTAACTTGCACCGAGGGGAAGCTGATATTCACAGCCGTTAGTAAACCACCACCTCTACTCAACCTATCGTTACGATAAACAATTTTCTGAGGGCAGGAGAAAGAATCAGACGGGATTAAAAACGATTCTTGAAAAACAAAAACATCGGCAGCACAGAACGGCCAAAACTTTAACCAGTGACGCTTCTGGCGAACGCCCCTTGAGTTCCATTGAATAAAAGATAGAGAAGTATTATGACTCATAAAAAATAGAAATAAAAGTACTAGAAAAAGCTTGTACCCAGAACCAGCAAGGGGCAGCATAAGCCAGCCGGGAAGGGGACAAGTATGATCACTAAGTTGCCTCTGCCATTTCCACCTCAACATTTATATTGGATTGTGGGACTCTACCAACTGGAGTCATGTTTTGGATCTCAGTCAGACCAGACTCATTTACCTTCGATTTCTTTAACAGTCGTTCAGTTTGTTCTTTTAGGTTAGAGGTATGGGGTTTATCATCAGTGGGAGCAGCAGACTTAGCGGTCAACCGACCGGTAGACTTGATTACCAATGTCGTCAAACGATCCATGTTTTGTTTGATCTCTTTTGTTTGATGCTGTACCATTTGTAGTATATTCTCATTGTTTTGTTGAACTAGTTGCGTAACACTTTCAATACTTTTTTGAACGACTTGAACTAGAAGATCCTGAAGTTTCATAAACACCGAGTCCAGGCTACTCTGGAATTCATCTCTAGTAACTATAGTTTCCTTTTGTGCGTTCTGCGTTACAGCGGCAGCAGCGTAAGATTTTTTATCCAGCGTACGGAATTGGCGACGAGCTTCAGTGATAGATACATGATTATCGGTTTTATATTTTAAGACATTTCATGTAGTCGTTTCGGACATTGGGAATCAGTCGCCTCATGGTTTTCGCTACAATTGCAACATCTCTTAACTTCACTTATGCACGTGTTTTCGGGATGCTTCTCAGCGCATTTTTTGCATGTGACGTCACTTTTGCATTTGAGTGTCGAGTGGTCAAATTTCCAACATTTTGTACACTGAAGTGGCCGATCATAAAAAGGTTTGATTTTCTCAATCATGTAAAAGAATTTTATTTCTGAGGGGAGATTAGCACCAAATATAGTAACTAGAACAGTCTCCGTAAGTTGGACACCTGATTGAGACTTTCTCGTAAATCGACGTAGTTCTTTAACCTTCAATTTATTTTCAGTCTGGATTTCTGTCCCGAGATCAGCTAAATACGTAGTAGGGTCAATGTCATGTAACACAAATCGAGTAGTAATATTTTCTTGTTGTACATAAGGGGTGACAGGAACCTTTAATAAACTCTCCAATTGAACAATTTGTTTTGCACATTCTAGGTCTTCGGTCTCAATAAGAAGCTTTTTAGTTCGGGTAAATTTTATGCTATGTATTTTGTTATTCAGGGTAATTTTACTATCAATTTCAGCCTTCAATTGCTTGGGCTTATTGCGGGGGAATTGACCTTCACCGGGTTCCACCACGTGTGACTCCATTGGTAAAAGCATATTCTAGTTGTAACGGGAGGGGGATATCCTCCTTAAGAAATATATTTGACTCAAGAGATGACTGCTCGTGGAACGTAAAACGGGAATTCATTCTTCCCAAAGATAAACAATTGGTTACCCCACTGCCAGCTGGCAGGAGAACCGAAGTACAACAAATAGAAAGAATAGAAGTACAACAAAAGAAAACAAAAATAAACACTCACTTGTGTCCTTAAAGAAACAACAGAGGTGAAAAAGAGTGAGAAAAGTTACACACTTCGTAGAACTAACCAAGAAAAAGCAAACAGGTCAAGCCAGCACAGCTTACCGCAACACCCTCTCACCTGGACACACTACAAATTTGATCCCCAGACCACCATTTTTCATTACATTCTAACTTAGTAAATGTATCATTTCTGTGGTCATATGGGTAATTCAACTGAGCTGCTGCCACTTATAAATAGATATATTATAAACACCTGGTTATTATTAGTACTGATATTTTGATTTTAAAAATTATTGCTCCTGTTTAAAGTAATTAAATATAAAAATTGTAATACCTTTATTTTAGAAAATAAAAAAGGAAAATAAAAAATAAAAAATAAAATAATTTAAATTTTTTTTTAATTTTAATGAGAACTGATTTTTATTTATTTCTAGAATATTGTTTTCTATTGTTTTCTGAAAAAAAAATGCGTATCTACATGTCGTACTTATTTTATCTGTTGTAATGTCAGATGATATCAAAATTGGTATTATAAATAATTAACGTTTACAAACAATGAATTTTTTTTTCTTATTTATTCTTATTTGAAAATGTTTCAGAAAAATCATGAAATTCAATGACCAAAATAAATAAATAAATAAATAAAATAAAATAAAATAAAATAAAATAAATAAATAAATAAATAAAAATAAAATAAATAAAATAAATAAATGAAATAAAGAATTATGTATTATTTATCCATAAAATATTGGCATAATTTTGCTATTCATCTATTTTATGTGTTTCCCTATCGAATGTAATAAATATCTCTGAAATCTGATAATTATCTGAGAGGAAATATAATGGAAAACATAATTAACTTTTATAGGCAATTTCTTGTTATTTATTCTTATTTGAAAATGTTTCAGAAAAAATATGAAATTCAATGAGAAAAAAAATAATAAAATAAAATAAAATAAAGGATTATGTATTATAAGATAAATTATAAAATGCATAAAATATTGGCATAATTTCGCTATTCATTTATTTTATGTGTTTCTCCTATCGAATATAATAAATATCTCTGAAATCTGATAATTATCTGAGAGGAAATATAATGGAAAACTGATATTTGTTAAATTTTAACTTACTGAAGTATTGAATAAATATTATTGGATGTGCTATAAAAATCGATTTCAACTAAACTTTTGTTATCACGAAAACTTGCTACTTATTTCAGACAGTCATGTCAAATTTGTGTAATTTATTGTTTGGTGTTAGCGGTCAAAACTATTTCAAAAGTGTTTAAATTTAAATATACATTATTTAAAAAGACTATTTTAAATATAATTTATTATAAAATAAGTCTATTGTTTAAAATGTATATCATTTTATATGTTTTGTTATGGTCGTAAATAATGAACAGAGTACTCTGTTCCTTTGTAAAATATGTGCTAAAATTTAGAAAATCAAAGTCAGGTTATAACAGTAAAATAAATGTAAATGTAAAATCACTTTTATGCATAAAATAAAGTGGAAAAAAGCGCACATACAAATTACATCAAATAAAATGCAATGCATGTGACTGTATTTAAACTGTAATTTGACTGCAGTTCAACTGCATATAAGCAGTTTTAGTTTCTATACATTATTGTATATGCAAACATACATTACACTAAAATTTTGTAAAATAAAAATAAATAATCATATAACACGTCACAAAATACATTTATACGTATTTTTTATAGTAGACAGCAATGTACTTGAAGCCATTTGTATGACTCATGCATTGTATATTATTTATATATGGTAATACTTGAAATTCAGTTAAAGATACTATTGCTTGGGGAAAAAAAACAGCTATATATATATATTCATAAATAAGCGTAACGCTAAAACGCGTAAATATATTTTAGCATAGCAGAGATGAAAGGTTTTTTTTCCAGTAATATCTGTTTAACCTGTATTATTCTTTTAGACGAAATGTTGAAGTAGTACAATGTTAGTATAGCTCTAAATTTTCTATTAATAATTAAAATCCTTTTAAAATAAACTATATGTTTGTAAATATATATTTTGGTTTGACTGATTAAACATAAGCTTTTACATATATATATATATATATATATATATATATATATATATATATATTCTTAAAATGTAAAGAACAGTTATTATGTGTTTCAAAATAAAATTCATTACTCAAAAATGTTGGTATGTTTCAGTTTTTATTTATTGTGTGTATATCTATTTAAATCATTAAAACTAAATTTAGAGTGTACAGAAATTAATACTTTCGACAAACTTTTTTTTTTTTTTTTTTTTTAATGCATTTAATCGAGGTTTAAACGAAACTAAGCCGTTCTTGAAATTTTTTCGGTTATATAGAAGGGGCATTGACTTAAATTATTGCCTGCCGTGGATTTTCGAGCTTCAAAAAATTAAATTTTCCTGTGACAGACGGATCATGCTCTGGTGAACCAACTTAATTTGATGACTGAATTAATTGCTTCATGAAAATACATGTAAAACGATGAAAAAATCGTCGGAGCAGATGTATTCCAACAGAAATACTTTTCATGCGGTTTTTTTACTATCCGCAATTGTCCAGATTCTGTGAAAAAGTTTAACGGAAACAATGAACAGGCAAAATAACGTTCTTATGCAGCACAGAAATGCCCATCTGACCAACTCCAATTCAATATTTAAATGGAAAGTGTGCCTCATTTTCCATACTTCGTAAGATTTTGTCCATTTTTAAAACGCTTTACGCTAGATATTATTCAATAAAGATGTGGAAATGAAGAATTTATTGGATGAATTTTTTAAATGAAAATCTGAAAGTTTTTTAAAGCAGAAGAATCGACCAACTGGTTGCATATCTGGAAAATGTCATAAACAATAGGGTTTTTATTACTAAACATTGTTATTTACTGAAAAGGAATGAATTCATCTGTAACTCAAATATTAAATATTTTGACTGGATGTAATATTACTGAAAACATTGCTAAGAGACTAAACTCGTCGAAAACCTTTTTGAGTTTCAATACAAAAGCTAGCTACTTACGAAATATTCTGTAGAAATCATGCCATTGTGAATTTGATCAATATATATCAATATTCAAATAATAACGGAAATTAGACTGGAGACAGACAAATTCGCACACAGACGAACTGAAGTCATTATTACTCGCAATCGTTGTTAACAAGTGTTGTAAATGCATAATACAACGGGAAATTCAATTCCATAAATATCCAATTTCATCAATGAATGTACCTGGCTATTTTTGTGTGCTCAGTAAATCGCAATGCATATCATATTCCATAAAAATAATCTTGTAGTCCTATTCGAAAATATCTTGTATCCCTATTAAATAAAAGTATAGAATTTTATAACTTTTTCTTTTTTTAAACGTATAAAAAAATTAAAAGATGGTTGAAAATTTATTGGAAATAACAATATTTATTTCTGTACACGCTTTATAATTTAAAGGATTTCAACATTTAAATATGTCATTACATTTTACTGGAGTATATATTTTTAAATTTAGAAGATTTTAAATCTTTCCTATAAAATTAGGAAAATGTAAATTTATTACAAAATTAAATCGCAAAATACACACACAAATTTATTATAATAAAAATATTGCATATTTGTCGTATTTTAAATTTATTCGAAATTTAAATAGTACGTTACCTTTGATTTAAAACACCAAATTATATTGTTATCAAGTATCTATCATGCAAATAATGATGCCAAATATGGAAAACACACACACACACACACACACACACACACACACACATATATATATATATTATTTTACTTTAAAAAAAAAAGAATTAAAAGGCACATTTTATTTGTTGAAGTGCTTATTTACATCATTTTGTCGCATAAAAACGAGCAAGATCATGTCAATGATACATTGCAATCTTATTTGTCAAATCATATCATTTATCTTGAAGAAAAATATTTTTGAAATATATCTCGTAACAAAAGAAAATGTTTAAATCATTTTCCACGTCAGAGGAAACATTTTCTCTCCAGATACTTTTATCGTTTGTAAAACGTAAAAATAAATATATATGTTTTTTTTTTTTTTTTTTCTCTTGTGCAACAACTTTAACATTAAACACGATATATAAATTTCTCTTATATGTGTATGTACAGAAAACGTTTTTAAAATGCCTTATGTGACATGAAAATTATATTTCTTGATAAGATATTTATTTATTTATTTATATATTTATTTATTTATATTTATTTTATGTTTAAAAATTAAATTGTAAATGTTAATACCAATCTCTCCCTCTCTCTCTCTATATATAAGAATCTATATTAATCTAAAAGGTTATATTGATTAATTTAATCACGTTTAAGATATAAATTTTGTTGTCATATTAAATTCAAAATGTATCATATTGTTCGTTAATTTTAAATTATTTACTTTAAAATAAGAAAAAAAGAGAGAGATAGAGAGAAAAGAAAAAAAGAAAGAAAGAAAGATAAAGATAAATGCATATAATCGTGTTAATTGCAAGTTGATTGATCAAACATTCCTTTTGAAAAGCAGAATTTCTTGATCATAGATAATCCTATTACATAAACAAGTATGTAAACAAATATTTAAACACAAACCTGTCTTCGAGAATAAATATATTTCTAAAAAATCGAGTAAATATTGGCAGACTGCTACTGAAAAGTAATAAATACAATTAATGTTTAATTAAACGCAATGTACTGCAAAACACTGACAACATTTGTTTCCATCATAATGAGAGCAATGTTGTTCGTCAGGCTAATTATGCGGATACGGGAACGGCGACAAAGCTGAAACGTAGAAGAATGAGGTAATGGAATCGACGTAGGCGCCGCACCACTAACTGGCCCAGGCTCTATCGAGCCCATACAGTCCACGTTATGTTGTCCGAAATCTAGGAAGTCCCAACCGCTACGATAGCAACATAACTTATGTACAACAGCAAGTACGGTGAACGACAGCAAGTACGGTGAACGACAGCAAGTATGATGAACGACAGCAAGTACTAGCCCAGATATGGACTGCAAACAACGATTACGAAACCACCGCCGCCTCTTCGGACGAGCTTTATGGTCTGATCAAATTCGAACCAAGCTACCTCAGGTCCCGGCAATTCCACGGTTTGGCGGCCAGAAGGGCCAGTCTACCTTCTAGGGACGTCATCTGCCGTCCATTAAGCCGCGCTCCCAACGGCGTTCACCATACTAGCCGATCTGCGCCAACTAGGCGAATCTACACTCGCTTCTCCTTTATACAAGGCAGCGTCCACTGCAGCACGCTAGACCCACTTAGGACACTTGGACCTGCTCCTGTTACCCGGACTCTGACCTCCATATGGGAACCTCATTAATCCGGCACATACATTAAGCTGTACAGTCATGCACCATCAGACTTACTCCACCACTTATATATTATAACTTAACTAAGTATTGTCTTGCCCAGAAATGTCAATGGTACTTAGAAGGATTGGCGGTCTGGTGTCAGAGTGGATGAAAAACCCTCGAGCGGGCGAGGTAAAAACCCCATTCGACTCTGCACTGTCGAGACGAGAACTGGTGTTCTCTGCATTCGAGACCAACACTTTAGGCAGTTTGTGCGGGAGCTGATGCTCTCTGCTTTCTTGGATTCCTCCTGAGAGGATGAGGTTCAAGTTCGGGCTCTTCGACCATTCTGGCCCCTTCACCATGCCCCTTCACCATGCCCAGCAAAGAAGATCGGACATGATAATGGCCATCCCATTCCTACAGTAGCAGCCCAGGGATAGATCCCGTCGCGTTCGACAATGGAAGTCCGAGGGTAAGCAAACGAGGGTAAAGAAATAAAACTGAAATTTAACAGAAACACTGGTTTGATGAGAATTACAAAAATGAAGAGAGAAAATAGAAAAGAAAAAGAAAGGAAATGGAAATGGAAAAAGAAAAAGAAAACTAAAAAGAAATAAATGGAAGCAATTATTGTAAAAGAGGTAACCTACAATATATAAAGTAAGAAATAAAAATCCATGATCAAGAGTAACTTATGAGAATAATTTTCAAATATCAATCTGGGAAAGTTTTGGAGAAATATCATTATTCAAGTTTATAAGATTGTAAATGTTGTATAGATATCTAAATTAGAACAAGCAACAATGTTAGAGTTAGAAAATTGAAAATGGTGATAATAAGAGCTCCATAGGAAGCAATAAAGGAAGTAGATATTTCTGCATGCCGGACATTTCTAGTGCAGCTTCGTAAACATAAAATGGACGAAATGAATTTCATACAGGTCCTTATAAAGAATAATATCTTAAAGAAAACAGTTTTATTTTTCCTTCTTATTTTTTTTTTTTTTTTTTTTTTTTCTAATCCTGTATGAAAGATACGTTAAATCCAAAATGTGAAATAAAGTTAGATATTTTAGTGAAATAGGAGAATAAAAAGGTAATGCTACCAGATTTAGAAAATTATCATTTTAGTTAAATACAATACGTTTAGGTTTCTTGGACTTACTCACAGACCTTTATCAATGGTAGAGATGTTATGTGCACGAGAAAGAGCAAGTTCAATTAACCAATTAATTAATATTGATATACTACAAGGTTAAACGCAAATGTGTTGAAACTTTCTGTTACATTTTATTTTAATATCAAATAATAACGTGATACAGCTATTGTTTAAATAAGGGCATTGTTCTAAAATAATTCTAAGACGTTCCTATCTCTGTAAATTATTTTACTCTTATTGTTGACGCTATTTTAACATATTTATACTTCTTTTAAATTATTCATTCAGTGATATGAATTTAAAAATTTGAATACGTTTTTTTAAAGTCTATTTTAATATATTAAGGTAATATTAAAGTTTGAAAAATTAAACTTTTCTCATATAATTATTTATATAATTAATTTCTATTTGTTTTAAAACACTCATTATTTCATTAAAAAAATGGTACTTAAACTGAATAGTTTATTTAATAGATTCCTTACTCTATCGATAAATAATATACTTGGAATAAAATAAATTGTTTTAACTGTAAGAATTCATTCTGAAATTTTTAATTAAATTTATTATTATTTTTTTTTAACTGAACCAAAAAAGGTTCATTTTTTTCCTTATTTTCCAATATTATTTTCAAATTCTTGTGACGTTTGATTTTAAATGAGCCTAATTACATCACCTTTCAAATTGTTAAAGTAGATTTGCTTAAAAACGTCAAAAAAATAAATAAAATAATAATGTATTTAGGCCTCATTATCTTCATCTGAATACAAATCATTTACATAAAGACAAATTTAAAAATGGACATTTTATTTTAAATGTAATAGGAATCGTGTATTAAACTAAAGGAAATTATGATTTACATATAATGTTCAAGTTCTTTTAACCGTTTTGATAATTATAAATCTTATTGAATAAAAATCTATGTTTAAATGCAATATGAAACAGAATTCATCTGCTTATATATATATATATATATATATATTCTTTAAAAAAATAATAATGTATACTGATATTTTATTGTTTAAACATTTAAAAGAAAACCTTTTATTATTCCTTTATTGCTGCTGTAAGTTTCAAATAATTTTTAATGGATAACGATATTTCGCCTCAATAAATGGAGACTTTTAGATGAATATAAAATATATTTATTAAGGTGTAATTTTTTTTTTTCACTGTACATAATGAATGATATTTAATATTGTAATTCTCTTATAGATGTTGTCTTTTAATTTACATTTTCCTAATTTTTATAGGAATGAATGTCATTAATAATATAATATATCGTAATTTTATTCTATATCTGATATACAGGGTGTTTAAAAACTCATGGGCAATACTTTAAAAGATGATAGAAAACATCTAAACAAGCCATTTTCACCACACAATACATGGGCGGAGAGTAATCGGTGACCGCTAGAGGGCGTTGTAATGGAAAGTATAAAGCGCGCGTTTTCATACACATTGTCATTTCTACCGTGAATTTCAGCAGTAATCAGAAAAAGGCGGACTTGCATTTTGTGTATGGTCTGGCGAATGGGAATGCTCTGTAAGCCGCAAGGCTGTGGCATTTTTCGGTCTGGCACTTGTTCTCTCGGGAAATGCTGCCTGAACAGTCTTGCGGCTTCCAGAGCATTCCCATTCGCCCCCATACACAAAATGCTTGTCCGCCTTTTCCTGATTACTGTATGTCTCCACGCTTGCTGAAATCCACGGTAGAAATGACGATGTGTAAGAAAACGCACGCTTTATTCTTTCCATTACAGCGCCCTCTAGCGGTCACCGATTGCTCTCCGCCCATGCATTGTATGGTGAAAATGGCTTATTTAGATGTTTTCAACCACTTTCTGCCATGAGTACGTTGAGAAAAAATTCTATGAATGACATCTAGAATCTAAATTGCGTCTCTTGTAAAAATAGTTCCATGTCATCCTTATAAATTTTACTCCCTTCTGAAAGCGAGTCCTATAAACCCTACCAAAATTCTAGATCGTTTTATTATATTACTGTGGTCAAACTTCTTTAAAAGGTTTTGCAAATAAAAGCGAACTCAAGAGGCGAGTTTTAGTAAATTTAATCTTGGTTTATGACCAAATTCTAGGAAACCAAGTCAGAAAAGGATTCATAATCTCCATAATATTCACAGTATTGTTTCACCGTCCAGAAAAGTTTAGACTAGAAAATCTATATCATTTCGTCTATCCAGGTTTTTTGTTTACCTCATATGCATAGCTCATAAATCTATATTTCTTGATTATGGTTTCAGAAAATGACTTTTTGTTCTAGATAGAGGCGGTATATATTTTTTTCTCAGTGTAGTAACTCATAAATTTAATCATTATATCTCGAGTTGTTCCTTTAAAACAAAAACAACTGCATTAATATTCTACAAAGAAATGAGAGAAAAATGTATATTCCTAACTACTTTATTGCTTCGTAAAACTGGAAAACATTTTTGCTATATTTTATTTCTATAATTTTTTAACATAAATAATTTAAAATTGTCAAAATAAAGTATTCTCTAAAATATGGATTAAAACGTAATTTGAAACACAAACTAATTAAAATGTATTAGAAATTATAAAATATATGCAACCTGTCATAAATTACAATTTTAAATTAGTTTAAATTATTTAGATTCGAAAGGTAATTTGTGTCATGGGAATTAAACATTTTTTTAAAAATCAACATTTTTTAAAGCACATATATAAATAAAATTACTATTTTTTAGAAAGAAATATCACAATATTTTTTTTAACAAATAAAAGTAAAAGAAATGAGTAAAAATTATATTATTCATTTGGTATGCATCAAGTAATCTAGATTTAAATTTATGTACACATATATATATATATATATATCATTTTAGTAAAAAATATCATTTTTCACTTTATATATTAAAAATATTGTTCCTATCATCTCTACAAAGTTAATTTTTTTTTCTTCTATATATATATATGATAAATTTTAAATATAGGATGGAATAAAACTTGAATTTTTAAATATAGAACTAGAATAGAGTAGTTATAAACCAATGCGAAAATGCAGCGAAAGGAAATATAAAACAGTAAAAATAAGCAAAATTACAAAGGTTAAATGAAAATTAATCCCAAAACACACGAGGGTCTTCATCAGGGAACTTTCTCATATAGGGAATGGAATATGAGAAGTTCCTGACGAAACGCTGACTATTTAGCCAAAAAAAACACGTTTCTAGCTGAAACGGCTTACCAGGTGAAACGGGCTCTATGTTTATGATGGGGGGGGGGGGAATTTCAATTTTCCTCATTCTACTGACTATTCAAGTTTTTCCAAGTATGTATTTATTTATATTCTTTGATATAAATATATTCTTGTGTTTTATTTTGATGTATTGATTTGAGGGGGGCTACCGCCCCCCTCAACCCCCCGTTTCATTAATACACCTAGATTTATAGAAAAATTAATTCGGTTATTAAAAAATAATTCTGTTTTTAAAAAATAATTTATTAAAATTATTATTTAAAAAAATTATGTTTTATGATAATGCAGACGATTTCCATATTAGAGAAGTAGTATAACACTAAATATCCGAAAAAAGTCCATTTTAATCTCAATATTTAAAAAAAAAAAAAAAAATCGATTTTTTTTCGTTAAAAGTAAAAAAAAATCGATAACTTTATTTTAAATTATCGCAGATCGATATTTCAACCATTCGTTTTAAAGGTATTGGCGAGCTCTTTTAAAAGATACCCATCATGAAAATTTACACCCCCCAGGGAAGAGGCGAGGCTCCTACATACACAATTTTTTTTCCCAGTTGACTATCTCTATTACAAAATATATATATTCGTTTCATTTGGTTTAGTGCAGTCTATAGACGTTAAACTCTACTTACCTGTAATTTCCCCCATTGACGCAATGTATTAGAATTCTCTTGATTGTCCCTGTACACGAACCATTTGCTTGATCTTAACGAAAAGCTTACTGTAGCATCTATATATGATACACTTTTAGAATACCAAGTTTGGAATGTCTGCTACTATTTGTTCTTGAGATATGCTGATAACAGACAGACACACACAGACACACAGACATACACACAGACATACACACAGACTCACAGACTCACAGACACACAGACACACAGACATACACACAGACCGTTTGCTAAAAACATGATTTTCGTATTTAGGGGACCTCAGAACGTGTAAATATAACAAAAACTCGCGTTCGAAAATTTGACCCCAAAACAATACTTTCTCTACCTTATGGGTAAGAGAAAGTAAAAAGTAAGAGTCACATTTTTAAATTAGTTGATAAGTGAAATGTATAAGATCTTTATTATTCCAAAAAAATGAGTAATTCGTATAAACTTTTTGAAATAACAAAATTAGAAATTATTGCATATTCCCCATGGATTTACTTAAAACAGTTATGGTTTATAGCAAAAAAAAAAAAAAAAAAAAAAAGATTTATAAATATACAAAATTTAATAAATATTTTCTTTATATTAAATAAATTTGAATATACGCACTAGTTTAAATTCAATAAAAATAAAATCAACAACAAAAAGTTTAATTACGACTTCATAAAACTAATTGTATTATTACACTATGCTTAAAATATCAAACATATTTTTCTTCATCTAAAGCAATCTGAAATTTCATAATAGAATACATATAAGAAAACATCATTAATAAGAAAAAAATAAATGTAATTTCATTTTTCTGAAAATCACGCATAATAAGAGTTATTTCTTTCTTTTTTCCTTCTTCCTTTTTTTTTTTCTTCTTTTTTTAATCTTTCAAAATGCGACTCCAGAACATCCTGTCTAAAAATGGAGTTCAAGTATTAACATAAAATTAGATAATGCTCCAAGAACAGAACTTTATTTTTTTTCGTAGCAAAGTAATTAAATTAGGGAAAATAAGTATTATTTAAAATGCAGTTTTAAATCTAATTTATCTTAAATAGAAAACGAAATTATTAAAAACTTTTTCGCAAGTCTTTTGTGTAATTGAACGTTTAAGTAAAATGTATGTATGCATACCACGTTTACATTGTTTTCATAGATAATAGGATGTTTTTTTATTTCGGTTTTAAATAAGCAACCTTTATTTGTAAAGATATGCAACTTCGCTTTCTTCCCCCAAAATTTGCAAATAGATTACTTTTGTTTGTTCTTTCTCAAAGAATAAAAAGATAATTATCTACTCTTTTGAGAAGAGCCCTTAAATGCTTTATGGTTTAGATGTAATATCTCGAAAATAAACTGATAAAATATGTTCAATGTAGTTATTTCTTTTAAATTTTGTTTAGAAGAAATGTCTTTTTTTATATTTGGATGTCACCGATTGTTTAGTTTTCTTTATGCCCGTAATTGTGATTATTATCATTATTATTTATTTTTATTTTTATTTTTTAACCACGTTTAAATATTTAGTTATTATTTTATATCATTTAGTTTCCATAAGAGGGAAATAATTTTGAATAATTATGTAATTTAAATTAATTTTGATAAATATAAAGAACTGAAGTTTATATAACTATTAAATGCAACGAATTTTATGAATTATGCAATAATAATAGCATTTATAATTTAATAATAATTGCATTAATATTTTTTACTATTAAACATATTTCAACCTGATTTTTGACAAAATTTTCTTTTTAAAAAAATCACAATTGCATTTTAAATGGGATAAACCGATAAATATATTTTTTAATGCTAATTAAATAATTTTTACATATGGGTTTTATCAAAATTTCTTTATAAATAATTGTTCTATGTGGGATAAATATAACCATCATATATAAAGATACATATCTGGAAGAAGTATCATTATAGTTATATTTTTTCTTAAAAGGCTTAAATTGTTAAAAGTTCCAAGCTTATTTATATTGAACACATAGCTATACATTTAAAATCCTGTATTTTAAAAGTTTTAGAATTTCTGCAAGTCGAATTCTTTTTTCAATTAAAATTAAAAGTAATTATTGATATTCTTTTTTAAACATTATTTTCCCTTTGTCGTATTATAATATAACATTAATTTCTATATCGAAATATTTTAAGGAGATTGAATCTTTCATTGGTTATAAAAACAAAATTATTTTCTCAGATTCTATCCGTATAAGAAATATATATATATATATATATATATATATTGTCTAAAGTAGGTGTTTTTATTTTGTAGAAAAAACAGCATTAGAAACGTGAGTCAAGAGATATCATCTCTAATTCTATTTTCTTTTCTTTCGATTAGATTTAACATGTATCTTAAAAGTCAAATAACGATAAGGTGTTTTTCGCTATCTAAAATTTTCTTGATTTTTAGATACATATTGTTTACTTTCAATTTTTATTTTAAAATGAAAATAATATTAATAATAATAATAATAATAATGCATTTTTAAAATAATGCATTTATTTACAAAATCATTCAGAAAATTTTCAGTTTATTAACAAAAAATATGCCATTGTCAATGGTGATCAGAAGAAATGGGAAATCATGGAAAGTTAAATTAATTTATTTCCTTGTGTACTGAGATTTTTCATTTTACAAATAATACAGATTTACTCAGCTATTATTTATAAATCATAATTATTTTTAAATATTAACTATTCCTATTAATCATTTTTCAGAGATGTAAGAAGTTTAAGTTAGAAGCGAATTTTTTAACTCATCATGATATTTTAATCGCAGTTATATTATTTCAAAATTCTCAGTTGTTAAATTCAATATATTAAGATAAAGTATGAACAGGACCAGTGATAAAATAAATGCCGCGTGGTTAGTAACAGAGCTCGTTTGATTCGATTAAAATTTTCGTTAAATGCCTATGGGCTGTGCTGTACGCGTTTTTCTCGGATAAATTGTTAGTATATTAAAATTTATTCCAGATTTTATTATTTAAAAGTGAGTGCTTAGCATTTAAAACCATTCTAATGTGGATTTATTACTTAAATTAAGACTAATAAATAGATATTTTATTCCAAAACTGACCGTAACTGTAGACTATTTTTTCGTAGGATACCGACATACATTGGGTTTTCTCCTACGAAATTCACATCTCGGAGAAAATATGTAATATCACTTGACATATTATAAGGACGTTGGGTAGAAAGAAACATGAATTTATAATCATAACCGCAGAATCCATTAAATAACAGAGCACTAGCTAATGGTCTAGTCCATAGGTTCCCAACCTTTTTTGAACTGGTGCCCTCTTTTCTAGTGAATATTTCAATACAGCCCCCTCCCACTCCAGAGAAATAAGAACGTATATAATGCATGGTAAAAACAAGAATTAAAAAAAAAAAAAAAAAAAAAAAAAAATTACTAATAGATAGAATATTGTTGGAATTGAAACGCTACTGAATTTTTTCTTTATAAAAAAAAAAAAAAAAAAAAAAAAAAGAATAAAAGTTTTAGCTTACCTGTTATAAGAACAGGCAGGGGTTTTATGATACGAAGTAATCCATAATAAACTATTGCTTTCTAATTAGATAAACTGACAGTTTCAGAGAACAATCAAAACGCATACTTAATTATATTAAAAAGTATTTTTATTAAAATTTAAAGACATCGAATTTCTAACTTAACGAATGAGAAGGCTGAATTTGATGCATTTTAAGGATCTTGTTAATATCAGGCTCGATTTTACTTAAAAACAACAATCGTCAGGAAGATGGAGCCGATTTCTCTTTTTCGTTACCTACTATGTTGCTACAGCACTAAATTAACGTTCTGCTAAATATGAAGATGGGAATGCTATTAGAAATCTTTTAACAATCGACCATAATCCTGAATACAGTTTCAAAATCGACTTCTGCAGCCAAAATTCTTAGTAGCCATTCTTGATTTAAATTTTTAATTCCTCATTTGTCGTCAGTTCTATTAGGTTCTTCTTCTAACTGAGATGATCCTGCTATGTTGACATTGAAAAATGGTTCTAAAACCCACTCTGGTATGTCCATGTTCAAAATGTTCTGAAATCGTTTCTTGAAGTCATTGTAGAGGTTTTCCAAGTGTTGACAGTAAACAAACAAGTGGTCGTGCTTGAATGATACTACTTATAAACACGGGAATTTATTGAATTCACGTCTGCCTACATTTCTTTTATATAATAGCAGTTTGAACACGAAAGCAGCAACGCCATTTTTAGTCTTAATCAAGTTTAAGTCGTCGCCTTGAAGTTGGAGATTGACATCATTTAACAATTTATACAGGTCTGCTAAGTACGCAATATCGTTCTTTGATGCAAAGAGGTTGTCGCGCAATTTCGTGTCTTTGTTTCCTAGGAACTCTATCACAAATTCAAACAGATTGTAAAATCGAGGCAAACAAGTACTTTTTGAAAGACAGCGCACCTCTGTGTGAAGCAGCAATCGGTTGAAATCTTCATCATTTGCAATGCAAAGCTGACTAAATAATCTGCCATTCAACTAGTTGCTTCTGATTTAATTAACTGCTCTTATAACATATTGCTTATGGAGGCGTTCGCTCAAATTTTTCGCAACCAAATGCTGTCGATGAATTACGCAATGCACAACAAGCACGTCAGGAACTTTCTTTTTTAAGCATGCTATGGTTTCTCCTTTTGTATCTGTTTCCGAATTGGTAGCAAACAAACACTTCTTGACATATTTTTTCATCTTTGATAAACCTCACGTATGACAATAACAATGCTTCATTGGTTGGTAAAGTGGACTCATCCAGCTGAATTGAAAATTGACAATTCTGCAGATAATTGCACAACGATTCTTCAATGTTTTTAGCCATCTCATCAATACGTCTTCGCACAGAATTATTGCTAAGGAATTTTTCGGATAATATCTGTAGCTGGTTTATGGAGCACGTTGGTTATTATTTCTTTAACTGCTGGTAAAATTAAATCTTCCCCAATAGTACTTGGCTTGCCTGTTTTAGCAATCAACAATGAGATACTGTACGAAGCTCGAAGTCCGTCATCTTCTTGTTTAGAAGCTCATGAAAATAATTTTGATACATTTGGCTGACTTTCAAACTTCTTTTTTATGTTCTGAAAATAGGTCATATCTTTGTCTTTCTTTATCGGATGCGTTTTATTAAGATGATCTTGATGCCTAGAAGGTTTATCGCTTCATTCAAAATATTTTTTTGACAAATAAGGCACATTGGCGTTCATGGATTTGTGGGATTTTCGATAAATCCGTATTTTATATAATATACACTATACTGCCGCCTCTTCTTTTTTGCTTCCGACATGGGTCCGACAAATGCCGTTTTCATCATACGCAGTACGTGCTGCGATGAACAATAGAGAGAGTGAGAATGAGTCAACAGTTTTCTGCGAGAGAGAAATAGGCTAGCTTCAGGGTTGCCGCGAGGAGTGTATCTCGCCAAATTGGCAAGACCGGTTGCTAGTTTTGGCGCATGCAGCCGCAGAGTCGTATATACTAGAGAGGTATCTCTTTTTCTCAACAGTGAAGTCTCATATCGAAATATGTGCATTTTCGCATACGTGACAGAAATGAATTATCAGCGTGATTTTTAAGCCTTTTTTAGACTATATTTGGTCAATCTTCCAACGCCCCTCCGTGCCATATCAACGCCCCCCTGAAAGTCTCAAACGCCCACGAAGGGGCGTTATCGCCCACGTTGGGAACCTATGGTCTAGTCTATTCAATATTGCACCTACCATAGCGCTGCTAGCTGCAGTGATCTTCAGTGGAGAACAATTAACTTCATTCACTCTGCATGCTGATACACAATATTCAAACTCCTCCTATATCATTAATCTGAGGTCCACGTCACAATGTAATGGTGTAGCACATTATCCGCTACTATGGGGGAAATGCAGCAACTAGGCTTAGGGACACATGACGTAAAATCAGATTTTTTTTTTTTCATTTTTAAGAGTTTATCACTGCATAAAATATTAGGGGAACATACATATTAATGAACGTAAGACCTGAGAATTTTCTATATGGATAGTATTTTAAAATTTTCTTAAAATTTCTTAAATAATCAATATAAATCAATTCCTATTTTACAAATTATAATAATAGTTATTAATGTTTAACGAAATTATTTTAATCTTACGCATGTACGTACTAGATTGCATTTTTGTATTTTATGAAAAGACGACGAAAAAGAAAAAGAACCACTTCAAGTAGAAAATGTAGCGCAGACGATTTGTTAGAAGCTATTAGACTCAAAAATGAAAAAAAAAAATAGTCAGGATTAAAATAGCTCTTAGAAAAAACAGGTGTTCCAAAACGGATAATTGTACGACGATCGAAATATAACAACTTGGTATAGACTGGATATGGGTTACAATCATACCCAGGAGTACTAGAAAAAAATACACTTATTCTTTATATTGAAAATAGTCAAGTTTGAGGAATTAGCTAGCTCCTTTGATACTTTTAAAAATAGCTTATGATCTTGCGTTTGAAATTAAATGAAGAAGGTTTAACGGTGAAAAAGAAAGAGCTCGTAGATATTAAAAAAAAATCTGACGGCAAGTAATCGTAGAACAAAAAATGTATTCATTGCATAAATTTATAGTATAAATACACATGATGAAAGTAAGCTGTTTGAAGTTTTGAGGAAAGCAATAGTAGATTAAAATCTACTTATCAGACCTTCTGTAGTATATTTTATTAACAAAACTAGCTTTAAACTCAATGTAAAATAACGCTGCCAGAAAAATAATAATAACAAAAAAATAAATAAATAAATAAATAAAAATTAGAGTTAAAATGTAAATCAAGTGTTTGCAATTGAAAAGGTTAAAACTACGACCATTATTGTATTCTGCAATGTAAAAGGACATTTTCTCTCACGATCTGGTATCTCTAAAGGTAAAATGTAAAAGAAAGATCAATGGTAAGACTTAATGCTGTCTAGTTCACTTACAAGCGTGTAAAATTTTTAAGGTCAGTTAGAAGTTTTCTCAATTTTCTTAAATAACAAAGAAAATTGCTTCGAACTGGAAATGAAATTTTTATTTCTATTTCTAAAATCTAATTAAGTAGTCGAAAATTTTAATTCGTGAACAAGATTAGCCAAAATTAAATAGAGAATGAAAAACTGCTTAATGAAACTGTATATAAAGTTTAAGGCCAACGTTAAAAATTTAATAATACTTTTTTCATAAACTAATTTTATACTTTATAGAAAACCTTAATAAAGAATCATTTGAAAAAAAAAAAAAAAAATGTTAGTGCCCATGCAATTTATAAGTATGGATTTAAAACTTACAATAGAAAACAAATAAAATAATAACGTATGTAGAAAAAACGAATGTTTTGTCTTTTAAGAAAAAAATCCCATGAGACATTCTGTTTAAAATATGCATCATTAAAAAAAAAAAAAAAAAAAAAAAAAAAAGTAAGAGTCACATTTTTAAAATTGCTGATATATGAAATGTATTAAAGGTACTATCATTATTAACCCGTTAGCACCCACTGTCCTCATTTTAGGACAGCTAATAAAATTGCATGTATATATTTTGTGGTTTCTTGGAATGAATTGTGCTTTTTAGTGACAGTTTATAGAGTCACTCTAAATGATCCCTGAAAGTTTTATGTGCCATCTATATAATTATTATTTCATAATTTGGATAGTCATTTCATGATTTTTCATTCGTCGCACATATATTTGCTTTTTGCGCAGGTATACTAACTTAAATCAAGTTGAATAATAATATATATTATAATGCTTTACTTTCGAGATCTTTGTCAACATATAATAGGACATTAATCTGTCATCTCAAAGTTTTTCTATCTCGAAATTTTCTCGCTAGAACACAAAACGTCAATAAATGAGGAGAAGCTTTAAATTTAAAACTATTAGAAGAATTGTTTATGTTAATATAATTTACTGTCAGTTGTCTATATTAATTTAGAAATTAAATAATCAGCTAATAGTATTTTTCAAAATTAATTCGGGCGTTAACATGTTAATCCAAATAAATGAGTATTTCATATGAAATTTTTGAAATAACAACATTACATATTCCAATTTATTTTCATTAGGTTTACTTAAAACTTTTTTTTAAATAATAAAAATATAGACTTAAAAAATCCTTTTTAACTTTAAACCCATAACCCCTTCTCTGGATTTAACTGGTGTAATATATTTAATTCCTTGCAAAAATTGCAAATATGTTTATATAGGTGAAACTGGCCGTACAGCAAAAATTAGACTGCAAGAACACAGACGATCTTTTAAAAATTGCAACCAAAATTCTAAAATTGTAATCCATTCAATAGAAACCGATCATATTCCTGACTTCGATAATATAAAAATTCTAAATTCTGGTTTTCATAATTGTAAATCGCGTATTTTCCTTGAGAGCTGGCACACTGCCAAGCATCTCCACACTATCAATGAAGCATGCGCACTGGCTTCTCAATATTCAGTACTCCTTTAAATTCCTTGAGTGTTCATGTGATGTTTGCATATTGTGTTGTAATTACTGATGAGGAAACCGGGACGAAACGTCTGATTTTAATTGTTTTTATATGTAATTTTTGTTTTTTAAATGTATTTTAACTTAAAAATTTTTGTCTCATAAATAAAACGTTTTTGCTTTTAATATATATAATTGAGACGGTTTGATGTTTGTGTACGTTAAAAATTAAAAAAATTGCAGTTTAATAAATAATTTCTAAAAATTATTTTGAATAATCGCACAGGATTAAATTAAATCAAAATTAAATCAACAACAAAAAGTTTAAACTTAATTGTATTATTATTTTTTTTTTCCGTTACACTATAGCTAAAAGTATTAAACAGATTTATATTCATCTAAAGCAATCTGAAAATTTAAAATAGAATACATAGAATAGAAAAATTCATTAAGAAAAACAAATAAATGTAATTTAATTTTTCTGAGAATCACGCATAAGATTTCTTTCTTTCTTTCTTTCTTTTTTTTTTTTTCTTTTTTTTTTTTATCTTTAAAAATGCGACTCCATATCCTACCTGAAAATAATGTTTAAGTATTAACATAAAATTACATATTGCTTTAAGAACAGAACTTTATTTCGTAGAAAAGTAATTAGATTACGGAAAATAAGTATCATTTATAAAAGGTAGTTTTAATTCTAATTTATCTTAAATAGAAAATGAAATTATTAAAAACTTTTTCGCAAGTCTTTTGTGTAACTGAGCGTTTAAGTAAAATTTATCTATGCATCTCGAATTTCTATTGTTACACATAGATAACAGGATTTTTTTTTCAGTTTTAAATAAACAATATTCATTTGTAAACATATGTAACTTCGTTTCCTTCCCCCAAAATTTGCAAATAGATAACATTTGTTTGTTCTTTCGCAAAGAATAAAAAGATAATTATCTACTCTTTTGAGAAGAGCCCTTAAATGTTTTATTTTTCAGATGTAATATCTTGAAAATAAACAGACAAAAATATGTTCGGGGTAGTGATTTCTTTTAAATTTTGTTTAGAAGAGACATCTTTTGTTTTATGTTTTGATGTCACCGATTTTTTTTTCTTATGTATGCAAACATGACTTACTTATTTTATTTTTATTTAATTTTGCTATGTTTAAATATTTATTTAATACTTTATTTCATTTCATTTCTTTTCTTTCTTTCTTTATTTTTTTTTTAAGAAAATGAAAATAATTTTAAATTGTCGGGTAATTTAAATTCATTTTTACTGTTGTAAATAATTCAAATTGAAATGATTATTAAATGTACGAAATTTTACAATTTATGCAAGAATAATATAAACAAACTTTAATTATTAAACATTGATTCCTTTTTTAAAGTTAATCTAATTTTAATTTTCTTATGCGTAAGGCATAATAAATTTCTTAATATATTTATTGAATATAAACAATTAAATTTGCCAATTTTTTATTTTATTTTATTTATTTATTTTTGTACTTATTCAATACACATACACACAGGTTGAGGCATATTATCATGAATACATACTGATTTACATATTAACCGTTATTTTCTTTTTATTTTCTTTTTTTTGAGGGTCGGGCGGCATCTAGATAGCTTGGAAGTGAATAAATAAGTTTCGGATACTTCTGTTTGGTACCTCTAAGCCTAAAGATTACAAAAAGAATAGAAAAGGATTAGGCATGGATTTTGACATTTTAAAAATTGATTAAAACATTTGAAAAAAAAAAAAAAAAATTAAAAATTTCTTCGAATGCCACCAATTACTCATAGCGCAGTATTGAAGCAACGTTAAACCCAACCATCCAACCTAAATCATTTTCGCATCCAATCCTATGACCGTACATTTTATACAAATGATACATATATATATTTAACTCTGCGATGCACAGTCAAGAAGTGCATTGCTTTGACATAACTTAATTTATACACATACGAATACATATAATTTTATTAATGTAAATGTAATAATATAGTAAATTTGAACATACATAATTCGGACAATATGATTTTTTTTTTTTTTTTTTTTCAAAATAAATAACAAATTATTTATTCTGAAAAAGTATTATCATAGCTATATTTTTTTCATAAAGGACTAACAAGTGAAAAATTTATTACAAAATTCGCTGTAAATGTGAACAATTTCGTATATCAAATTTTTCACTTTTTTTAGTCACGTATCATATTTGCATAGATGCCAACATTTTAATTTATTCCGGAGTATTTTTAGCTACGCCTCTATTTCTCACCAGTTTGTTTATAGAAAAAAAAAAAAATCCGATACATAACTTCGATAAAATAAGAAAAGAAAAATACTTAAAAGAAAAAAAATAAATAAATAAATAAATAAATATGTGGTATGGAATAAAGGCGGGACTAAAAATACTCCGGAATAAAGGAAAATGTTGGCATCTATGTATTTGCATTTATTTACTTTGAACTCGTGTATCATTTGCAGAGCTGCCAACCTAATCCGGCAAATTGTTAACGCCTACTGAAAAACGCCCCTTTTTCTACACCACTTAATTTTTAGAGCAATTCTCTTCAAATGTATCTATGATGAATTAAGTAGAAAAATACTCTAAAAATTAAGTGGTGTAGAAAAAGGGGCGGTACTAACAATTTGCCGGATTAGGTTGGCAGCTCTGCATTTGGGATTGTAAAATTTTGAAATTTTTAAAACCAGAAAGTTTTTCTTTTTTTTTTTTCCCCTATGAAACTGAAATTAGTTATTACATTCAATTTTTAACAGTGATTTTTCTTTTGTCATACTTTAATATAATATCAATATTTGTGTCGAAATATTTTAAGAATATAAAATCATTCATATATTATAAAAACAATACTATTTTCACAAATTTCATTCTTGTAAAATAGATAACATTTCTTTTAATAGTAGGCGTTATTATTTTGTTCCAGTATACTACTCAGAATTTATTTCTTGATATTGGAGTTATTTTCTAATTAGATAAACATGATTAAAAATATGAGTAAAGAGCAACTATCTTTGATTTTCCTCTGTTTGCCGTTGATCAGATTTGAAATGCATCTTAAAAATCAAATAACGGTAGCGCGTCTTTCTTTAAGAGTTAAAGTTTCTATTAATGAAATCTTTATATGACATCTAATTTATTTTTAAACAAATGTGTAACACTTAAAAAAAAAAAAAAAAAAAAAAAAAAATCAAAACTCTGGAAAATATTAAGAAAGAAAAAAATACATTGTGTAAATTATTTTAATAGGTTAAATAATTAGACAGTATAGGTTTAATAATACTGTCTAATTTATTAAACAAATTAGATACTGAAGAAAACAAGGAAGTTAGTGAATTTAATTCGAACATAAATCTTTCATAAGAATTAACTTAACGGAATTTTAAATATATGAACAGTTTTGCAATACTTTTAAAATAACGTACACTTAGAAAAAAAAATATACCGCCTTTCTCTAGAATGAAAAAAGTGGTCATTTTCTAAATCCATTAACTAGAAATATAGATATCCGAACTATGCGCATAAGGCACGCCAATAAACTGAATAGACGAAATTATCGAGAATTTATAGTGTACACATTTCTAGATGGTGAAACAATATTCTGACTACTCTAAATATTCGGAATCATTTTTATTGTGAGAAATTCTCGCTTGATTTTCTAGAATTCGGTAATAAATCAAGATTATAGTTGCAGAAACCTGCCTGTTTAAGTCTCATTTATTTGCAGACATTTTTAAATAACTTTGCCCTCGAGAATATAGGCAAACGCTCTAGAATTCTAGTAGGGGCTTCTAGAACTCGCTTTCCAAGGGGACTAGAATTTACAAGCATGGCATGGAACTATTTTTTCTAGAGCCACAATTTAGATTTTAGATTTCAGTTGCAGAATTTTTTCTCAGTGTATTATTTTCAAAAACTTGATTAATCTCATTAAATGAAGCACAATCGTGTGTTATGGCACGAATATTACTTATTATTTATTTCTTAATTTTAAATAACTTATATACAATAAGTAAACTAAAAAATAAATTTGTACTTAGAGTATATCTATATTATTATAATATACAAATTTCATTTCGGTAACATTTTCCTAACGCAGTAGAGGGCTTTAAATGTCGCAGGTGTTTCAAACGTGCTTCATTTCGCATTTCATCATTTTTTAGACATGAACACTGGGAATGGAAATGACACACAATTCAAGAAAAAAAGATGTGTGAGAATTATATCTGGTTTCTTCGAATTTGTGTAGTCCACTATTCCACAGCCTCTCTGTCAACGTGCAAAAATGAAACTTTTTCTCAGCGATTCTCCTCCTTATCTCAGAGTCCCTCTGGAGGCAAGTTCAAATCTTCACCGAGGGATTTTCATATTGTCATTTTAACACTCTTTTGGAAAACTGTGCGCCAACAATTCTTCTCGTCCTATCCACGGGAAACCACTCTCACAACTCCAGAGCCAAGTAATAGCTTTTATGTAATAATTGACTAAAAAAGTCATTCCTAAGTCATTCCGAGTCGACTAAGTGTATCATACTTCCCCTCGAAGTTTGTAACAAATGTTAACAGATATATATATATATATATATGATAAAATTTAAATACAGGATGGAGTAAAACTTGAATTATTAAATATATAGAACTAGATAAAAGTTTTTATAAACCAATGCGCAAATGCAGCAAAAGGAAATATAAAACTATAATAACAGAGCAAACTAATTATAGTCAGATGATGATGATGTGTTTTGGGATTAATTTTTCATCTGGCTTTAATTATTTTGCTTATATATATATAATGTATTTTTATAATATAAAGCATTTCATATATAAAATGTATTTTATATTTTCTGTTAAATAATATTTTCTGTATCTAAATTAAATTTTTACTGTTGTTAGAAAAAACTATCAATTATGTAGGAAGTAAGGCGTAGGGATTATACACGGCATAAATAATATTAATAAAAAAAAATAAAAAACTAAGTTTCTGGTTTACGTTAATTGGGTTAAATTAAGTGGGTTTAACGTAATCCTGGAGCTTAAAAGAAAGGTCTCCTTAAACTGCATACTCAGAATATTGTGAAAAAAAAAATTAAAGAGATACTACTTACATAGGTAATACAAGATCAGAGAAATTTATCAATGGAGTCCTCCAAAAAGTCCACAAAAAATTAAATACTTTAGAATATTTGGAGCGAAAAAGAAAGAATGGCGCACGCGATTTGGCGAACAACCTCCTTTCCGCACTGTAAAAAATGCTGCAGTAAAATTACGGGCAAAGCCCGGCAGCTGAGATTCCAGACAAAGCCCGTAAAAAAAAAACATTTAGACGATGAATGATGTATCGCCAGTAATTTTACGTTGTGATGAAACATACAACTAACCTGCAAAAAAAGTAGCATTGACCGTAAATTTAAAAGTTAAAGTTTGAGTTTCTCGGATGCTTTGAAAAAATTTCTTGCAATTATTACACATGCGTGCAGTGAGAAATCCACAACATTAAGCAACTTATTTACTCATGAAAGCTAATTTATTAATTTTCATTCTACGCAAACCATCTTCGGCAGCCCGAGATTCGAACTCACAATCTCCTGTGTCAAAGGTCAGCGCTTTATTAACCGCGCCGTAGGGATCGTAGTGACCTTCCTTTACAAAAACTGATAAAGTCAACATCAGAACTGATAGGTTGATAAATCGTGTCACACGTACAAAAAGACTGGAAAAAATTTTAAACCGATTTACAGCACAATGTGAAGTAACAAATCCTCAATTATTTTTACAGAACTAGCTGTAAAAATATACAGCAACCTATGTTGTATTTATGTTTAAAAAATGCTTTATTTTTACAGAAATTTTTTACAGTGATTGAATATTGTCAACGTTCAAACTATTCATAAAATATATTTTCTTTTAAGACTATTTTAAAATCTAAATTTGCTATTTTTGACAAAATTAAGAAGGCAGTCAATTATCATATTGGAAAACTTTTACTTTTAGTTAAAACAAAAATTAAATTTATTTTTTACGTTATAGAAATTTATTATATTTTTAAGTTATAAATATTGCAAATTGTAAAATTTATTTATTTTATATTCAAGAAAATTAACTAATTTTTTCTTAAAATTTTCAAATTTGAATTGAATTATAAAATAAGGTAAAAATAAATAAAAGTTTAGATTACATAAAAAGAAAAAAAAAAAAAAAAAAAAAAAAAAAAAAAGCCCGCAGGCAGCATCGAATTTTGGTCGTCTGGGTGATACCCTTGTGCTCTACTAAGCACGCCACGGTAGCGCTGTGGAGATTGCGAAAACCCTACTATTTAAAGATTACGGAAACTTTAAACGCTTTTTTCTAGAAATTCTGTGGCTAGTGGCCTTTTTTTTTTCTCTACTTCTTCTATAAAGACTGACTATGCTGATTTTTGAGAAAGAAAATCAAATATATTTTTCGAAATCATTTATATTCGTAAACACTAGCACTAAAGAGGTAGTCTTATTTCAAGATTTTCATTAGAGGAAAATAATGGGTGAGAATTTCTCATCAAAAACAAAATAAAAGGTTTTCTCGTAAAAAAAATGGTTTGATAGAAGACAAGAGCAATTTGCGTAGATTAACTTTTTCTCGTAAAAATTCAAAAGAATTATACTTTTAAAACATCAATTTACGGGCTACGACGGTTTAGCTAGCAAAACGGTCATTTCCCGTAAAATTATACGGTTATTTCCTAAAATGCTTTCAAAAATATTAATTTACGGATTATGACCGTTTAGGTAACAAAACGGTCATTTCCCCTAAAATTGTACGGTCAAATACCGTGATTTTACATTTTTTTTTTTTTTTTTTTTTTTTTTTTACAGTGCGCCAAATGCAAGTAATTTTAATGCGTTTAAGAATTTCTTGCAAAATAAATAGTTCTGAACAGCGCCTGGAAACGCATGTCGCAGATTAAAAAGTGACAAAACAAAGTTTAAATATGTAAAAAAAAAAAAAAAAAAAAAAAAAAAAAGGAAAGAAAAAAAGATAATTTTTCTTGGGCGAAAGGGTAGAATTACACCTTCTTTCAATGTCAAAGCGTGTGCTTATACAAATAAATTTGATTTTGTGTATAAATACCTGTTTTACCACTCCTCCTAATTTATTATCATTTTAATTCATAAAAAGCTTAAAAATTTTAATTATTTTTATAATTTTTCATTAAAATTTTAATAAATTAATGAAAGATACACGGTTCAAAAATTGTTGTTATGCAAATGTACTTTTTTTTTTTTTATTATTATTAAACCTTTTAAAAATTAATTTTGTACATAGAATTAGAAAAAGTTAAATTTATCTAAATAATGTAATAAAAGTAAATTATAATAAAAAACGTTTAAATTTCCAATATTAATGTATACTGTACTGAGATTTGAGAGTTTAATTTAAGTTTGAAATAATATTTATCAATTTAAATTTGGATCGCTATTACTGGTTGTGAAATCGGTATTCTTCGAAAACATAAAATAGTGCTCTGATAAGTGACTGCCGCTTACCATTGTTTCATTTCTAAACAGATCTGTACGTTAGTTCTAATTTATTATGCAATATAAATAAAAGTATGTGCTGTTTTATTTTAAGCCATGAGTTTTAAAGCTCAAGTAAAACTTAAAATTTGTTTAAGTATTTCACGATAAACTAAAGCTTGTATAATTTGATCGTAAGGTTTAATTATAAATATATGTCAAAATCGTAGTTATAAAAGTATATTTATTTAAAATAAACTTTCTTAACCCAGTTTATTATGAAGACTATGGAAAACTTTTTTCTGTAGTGAATATTTATCAAAAAAAAAAAAAAAAAAAAAAACATCAATTTATCTTCTGTCGTCAAAGCGCGATAAATAGCCAAGAATCGGACATTTTCAATATTTATTCTGCGGACAATAAATAGTTATTCCACCGGAATTTTCTCCATAAACATATATAACCTCATGAAGAGAGCATTCTGTAATTTTTGAACATTTTTTGCGTATGCGTCTATGGAGACCTCCCTTGTTAGTATCAGGGAATTAGCAACGATCTGGGATTCACCCCTAGTGTTGGTTAGGAGACAAACGATGAGAATTTTAAACCTGCGCAGTGTATTTAAATGGTTATGGGAAAAAATGGGTGTATGCATTATTTAAATAACAAATTGTAGAAGATTATCTAGATATATAGATTTCAGCATAATTAGTAAAAACTAAAGGAATGCTTATGGTAAGTCAGTTTCAAAATGATAATTACATCAGTTTTTACTCTTTTTTTTATTATTATTATTTTCTTTTATCGGT
Organism: Salticus scenicus; assembly: GCA_963930645.1. Taxonomy (NCBI): domain Eukaryota; kingdom Metazoa; phylum Arthropoda; class Arachnida; order Araneae; family Salticidae; genus Salticus; species Salticus scenicus. Next base: position 121,726,967 of record OZ005648.1, on the reverse strand, counting down.
GTCAAAAGAGCGCCATAAAGTGAATATCAAGTCTTCTCGAATTTCATCAGAATGAGTGGTATTAGATAATGCATCTTGATAAAATATTTCTTTTGAAAAATCGTTTCCATCCAGCTATTAAATGACCCAGTTCCATTGAAATTTTAAAATTTGTTCAATACCCCCCTTCCCCCCCCCCGTGATTCCCACATGCACGGTTAAACGCAATTCCTCTTACACTTATTAAGCCGTGTTTTACGGATTTTTTTTTTATTCCGTCACGTTCCCAACGAATTGAGGATAGTGTGTGACTCTGTATATATTACTGAAGCTCTTACAAATTATTACATAGATCGAAAACTTAAAATATGCGTAATGCGATATTCGCATGTAAAAAATGCGTTTAAAAAAGTGTACTAATATCGTTTGAACGTTTTGCTAGCGTGTGAGGAATTAACGGTTGTCATGATCTCATTTAACTTTAGATTAAGCTTAACTTAATTACTTAATTACTTAATGAAGTGAGCACGAGACTTGAATATAAAATAAATAACGAGCTTTTATTTAGAGCTTAAATGAAAAGGTGGGCGTTGGACTATATTCACATTTAATACTTTTATAACTTAAAGGGCAGCCTTCATAAATACTTTAACTATCAATAGATAGCCATAATTAATCTCAACAGCTTCACTTAACTTCGTTACCTCTCACGACTATACACGTATTTCGTTAGTGGGAGGATTCCCTTATCCACTATACTACTCGACTAACTACCTTCTACTATAGCCGCTCGCTATTAACTCATTTAGCCTCCTACTACTTCTCATTCACTATCCACCTCTTACTCTAAGCAGCCTCTTCTCTTACTCTCCTCCTCTAAGCAGCTCACTTTTTCCTTTTATATGAATCACTTTCGAAAATATTAACATATCGCAAATTACAGTTTCGTTTATCATAAGAACTAACTCCATTAATCAACCGAATCCTAAAACTCTGCACATTCACGTGTTATTCGTAAAGTGCGAATTTCATTTGTAGCGTTACGCTAACGTTACTTTACCTCACAATTCCTCCCCAAAAGACAAAAATTTCACGTAAAAATCGACAACGGGTTTTTACCCGTGGAAATTTTAAAATATTGCTAAGCTATACAACTGAAAAACAGTTGCAGTGACTTACTGCTAAAATTAAACTGCATAAGACTTTAGAAAAAAAAAGAGGGGGGAAATCTTAAGTTAAACTGCCCAACAATAACTACTTTTTTTAAAATCTAATAATGAAAAAAAAATTTAAAAGCGCCGGGCTGAAAAATCATTCACTTAGAAAAATTTATGATAAGAAATTTTAAGTTCAGTCTAAGTTGCTTTATAATGGAAAACCCTTGCGCTCAAACTTAGTGAAAGATAGTCCAACGTACAGCGGGGATGACAAGTACATCTTTCCTTAAACGGAAAGGAAAAAATTTCATGAAATAAAAAAAATTTAGTACAGAAGGATCGATTAGACAAAAAATGCGATCATTAATTATAAAATTCAATTTTTCTGGTACAAAATGATAAGAAAAAAGTCTTTATTTTGCAGAGTTCATCAAAGAAAAAAAAACCAGTTTTCTATCAGATTTATCTCTTGAAAGAGTCCGCTGGCATGCGTCCAAGAAAACTCTACTTCAGAAATCAAACAGTGCTGGCAAACTTCCAGAATTACTTCCTTCTGCATTTCAAAGTAACAATTGAAGATATCAGATGGTATTTTCAAATTAGCGGTCGAGTTGAGTTTACTTCAGAATAAGCGACTGGACATCAGAATCATCACAGTATTTCTAAAATGCAAAATTTTTTACAGTATAAATCAAAATAGAAAGTGAACTACAACTTGTAGATAAGTGAGAGTTTGGCATGTAAAATTTTATAGATAACCAATATTTCCCATCTAGCTATTTGCACAACGGAAAAAACGAAATTGTTAGTTTATTAAAGTTAGTCGTTACACACCAATTTACATGCAAAATAGCTAAAAAACCTTCTTTTTGCCCCATACTAATAATACATACATAGAACTTTTAGTTGAATACAAAAGTTTTAACAATAAGAAATATTCATTTTATACAATTTATACAACATTTAGAAAAACATAGATGGGGAATATATATATAGACAAATGGTCAAAAAGGTTTTTACCAAAAACTGCCGTTGATGGCTACAAATAGAAAAACATTAGAGTATATACATATAGATCATGTAAAAAACTATAGAGGGGAAACTTTATATACAATGGGAAGAACATTTTTTTTTATCGTACTAATTACTGCTGTTGATGGCTGTAAGTAAAAAAAAAACATTAAAGTACATACATGAATATATTATATAACAGAAAAAAATTTATGACATGTAAACAAAACATAAAATTTACGGAGTTGAAAGTTCATGCTCCAAGTTTAAATTTAGAAAATTGAAATTTAAGAAAGTTCATAGATTTCAGATAATGGTTGAAAGTCCAAAAGGCTTCACTACATGTCCTAGATTTTATGACTGCTCTGTTAGAAATACACTTTATAACGGAAAAATATAGAACCATAGTACCTGACATATTGATTCCCTGATATCAGCAAAATCAGAAATGCGGGTTAGAATGGCCTGTGGAGTTGTTGCAGAAATTTCAGCGCTGGTGGCTTGCAGAACGGAGTCCGGCATCGGAGAGGCGCTTTTCTGGGACGGACTCGAACCCGGTACACTGTCGCTGTCTATAGTATCAGAGGATGCAGCTTGCTCTCTACTCACACATTTGGAGGTCCTGGATGGCTTACAAGCTTTAAGACATTGTAATGCAGTAGTAAAAATCACTTTTTCTGTTACTTTGTCGTTTAAACTAGCGACACAGTTATCTGACTTTTCCGTTCGATTTACGACTTTATCGTTGAATTTATGTACTAGATGTGCAGAACTAAAGTTAGTTAACACTGCATTTTGAAATGTATTACTTTCATTTACATTAACTACTAGATTTTCTTTAAAAGTAGTTGCGAGATATTTAGAAGCACAGTGGTTAAACTTTTCACTTTCTTTTAACACAGTTTCTGTAAAAATAAAAGAATCTATCGACTTGACTGTTTTTAAATGTAAATTATCAGAAGATACATTCAAACTACTAGAAAAGTTTGTTGGCTTAACAGTTTTAAAACCTAAATTTGAGGTATTGGCGGAAGGATTAGCCGCAATATTTAATGATTTGTCACTTTCGCTTAGTTTAGCCACATGTATTTTACTAGCATTTTCCTGTACAACTCCCGTCGCTACATTAGATAATTTGTCAGATTTTTTATCCGTATCCAAAGGCTGAATAGTCGACTTAAATTCGTCGGTATTGCTGTTTGAAAGAAAAGTTTGCTCGTTTGCTTCAACTTGTATTTGACTTTTGCCACTAGAAATACAGTTTTTATTGCCAGTTTTAGGTTGATTTAATGTACTCGAGCTTGCGTCCTGTGACGTAATAACTTGTTGTGGTTTTTCCACATCCCTTATAACCACTTTCCAATGACTTTCTTGAGGGGTGTGTGGAACGTTCGTGCTCCAATCTTAATCTATCATACCGAGTGGCAAAAAGACTGATTACTCTAGTTTTCAAATCCGCATAGGTTGGATTTGGGCCAAGTGAATGGCAGGCAATTAAATCATGCCACTGTCTTGGTTCACCACTTAAGGAACATTTTAACCAAGCATATTTTTCGGCAATATCAATTTTATAAAAATTAAAAAAATATTCAAGCTCATCCAAAAATTGAAGCACACTAGTAGTGCCATCAAAAAATACTGGCTCGGGGGGGGGGGGGGGGAATTCGAGCGAATATGGGCGCCACTGTGAGGAATTAACGGTTGTCATGATCTCATTTAACTTTAGATTAAGCTTAACTTAATTACTTAATTACTTAATAAAGTGAGCACGAGACTTGAATATAAAATAAATAACGAGCTTTTATTTAGAGCTTAAATGAAAAGGTGGGCGTTGGACTATATTCACATTTAATACCTTTATAACTTAAAGGGCAGCCTTCATAAATACACTAACTATCAATAGATTGCCATAAATAATCTCAACAGCTTCACTTAACTTCGTTACCTCTCACGACTATACTCGTCTTTCGTTAGTGGGAGGATTCCCTTATCCACTATACTACTCGACTAACTACCTTCTACTATAGCCGCTCGCTATTAACTCCTTTAGCCTCCTACTACTTCTCATTCACTATCCACCTCTTACTCTAAGCAGCTTCTTCTCTTACTCTCCTCCTCTAAGCAGCTCACTTTTTCCTTTTATGTAAATCATTTTCCAAAATATTAACATATCGCAAATTACAGCTTCGTTTATCATAAGAACTAACTCCATTAATCAACCGAATTCTAAAACTGCACATTCACGTGTTATTCGTAAAGTGCGAATTTCATTTGTAGCGTTACGCTAACGTTACTTTACCTCACAAGCGTTCTCACAATTTAAGGGTTATAGCACCTTTCACTTGGCACCACTCGATGAACTTTTATGGCTTTATTTATTTTTCCCTGAATTTAAATTTTTAAATTGTTTTTTCTGAGTTTGCGTTTTTTTTTTTTTTTTTTTTCTTAATGAGTTTATGATATTCAAACTGCTAAATCTTATTTTAAAAACGACTTCGTTATATTTCTAGATTTTTAACAGAAACTACTTAAATTAATTAGGGATACATTTTTATATTTGTTTATTAGTTTAAAGGAAAAAAAAATAAAAATGTGCATGTCTATGTAAAAATTAGGAAATAAAAGTTAATTTTTGTTATGTCTTTATTTTTAGTAATTTTTCTCTTAAAGATATTATGAAATTAACACTTTTTTTTTTCTTTTTTATTAAGTTCTATTAAATATACAAGAAAATAATAAAATCATTTCTTAATTATCAGTAGAGGTTTAAGCATTTTCAAGATCAGGAATGGATGGACAAAAGGCAAGCTGATAAAATGCAATTTAAAGATTTCAAATCTATAATAAATATATCAAAAACCGTAAGAATTGTTGCCTAATTCTAAATATTTTTGAACAAATCTAATATAGTTCAATTTATAATATTAAATGAAAATATGAGCTTTTATATGACACCTTCTTCAATTTTGCCAAGTCAAAAGTTCTACGTCCCGAAAAACACATTAAATTTGATAAAACAGCAGGTAATAGAAAAAAATATATATAGAACGTATGCGGAAAAAATAACTTTATAGTTATTCAAGTAAAAGGTTTTAAACAATCTTTTTAGAAAATGTATAATGACAAACAAAATCACAAATTAGATTCACATTTAGAAATAAGTCAACAAGTGAATATTGCTGTATTTTTTTTTTTTTTTTACAGATCTAAAAAATTGCATATTTCATATGATCTTATTGAAATAATATATATTCTTGTATATTGAATTCAGCATAGATTTATTCTAGGTTTAAGTTTAGCTTATAATGAGAATATATGCATCCAGAAACAGTAGTTTGGAAAAAAAAAAAAATATATATATATATATATATATATATATTTGAATAAAATTTGCTTATTTATTCACAATCGCGCAAGTTTAAAATCATTAAAAATTAAAATAATAATAAATAAATAAACAAATAAATGTTTAACTTATAGCATAGTGAAACCATTTGTATTATTTTTCTATTTCAAAGTACTAAAAATATCAAACCCATTTCTCTATGTCTAAGGCAATAGGAGCTTTTGAAATAAAATACATAGAAGAGCAACTTTGTGAACAAGAAAAAAAATAATTTTTCTGAAAATCACGCTTAATAAGATTTCATTTCTTTATTTTTTTTTTTTTTCTTATTCTTTTTCAAAACGCGACTCTCCAGTATCCTGTCCAAAAATACAGTCTAAGTATTAACATAAAATTAGATGATGATTTAAGAACAGAACTTTACAATTTTTTTTTTTTTTTTTTTTAAGCAAAGTAATTAGATTAGAGAAAATAGGTAAAGTGCAATTTTAAATCTAATTTATCTTAAATAGAAAACAAAATTATTAAAAACTTTCCCGCAAGCCTTTTATGTAATTGGACGTTTAATTAAAATTTATCGATGCATCCAACATTTGCATTGCTTTCATAGATAACAGGATTTTTTTTTTTTTTTTAAATAAACAATCCTCATTTGTAAAGGCATGACACTGCGTTTTTCCCCCCTAAAATTTGCAAATAGATTACTTTTGTTTAATCTTCCCGCAAAAAATAAAAATATAATTATCTTCTCTTTTGAGAAGGATCCTTAAATGTTTTATGTTTCAAATGCAATATCTTAAAAATAAACAGATAAAATATGTTCAATGTAGTGATTTCTTTTAAAATCTGTTTAGAGGAAATATCTTCGGTTTTATGTTTTAATGTCACCGATTCATTTTATGTATATCAGCGCAAAATCCAGTGATTTTTTTTTTTCTATATTGAAATATTCGTTTATATATTATTGCTTTCTATTTTCATAAAACGAAAATATTTTTGATTTGTTGTGTAATTTAGTTTCATTTTCACAATTATAAAGAACTCATTTTTAATACTCTTTTATTAACATGGCATGATGTAACTCTTAATGTATATAACGGAATCTTGCAATTCAATTTTCAGCCACATTTTTTTGATCCGGTGGACCTGAAATTTTTCAAACCACTTCATAATAAATGACAATATTTTACACAAGGATTTTCAGGATTTGGCCGTATTTGTATAACGTAGAGGGGCAACACATATTTTTTTATTAATGGTTTAAATGTATGTAATTGCTTTCTAAAAACTTTATTAGTTCGTATTTCAATAAAAGCGTGTTTTTCAGTTTTTTAAAAGTATAATTCTATTATTTCTTGTATGCTTTGAATGTCATCTACTTTTTTTTATGACTATGCGTGATTTTATTATTATTATTTTAAGCTTTGTTTAAATATTTATTTACTATTTTATTTATTTATTTCTCTTTTCGTTTTCTTAAAATGAAAATTGTTTGAATTGTTGAGTAAAATTATATTTTCATTGTTATAAAGAACTCAAATTTAGATAATTATTAAATATATATAATTTTATAAAATATGCCATAATAAAAATAAAAATAATTATAATAATAATAAATTTTTACTATTTAACATCAAAATGGCGAATCAACTTGGTTGAAAAACTCATCTAAGGTATTTAAAAGATAAGTTAAGGTAATGTCCTAATTTGGTTCGATTTGAAGTATTATTTCAGAAGTTATTATGATTTTAAATTTTCAAGTGGTAGCCTGATTTCAAGTGGCCCCGCTTAACTTAAGATATGCACCACTTTATTCAAAATGCCGGATAAAGTGCATTGAGACACTTATGCAATCTATGTATACATCAAAATTCAAATAAATTCTGAATACGCTTTTTACAATTTGAATTTGAAATTTTCAAGTGGTCTTCACTTGAAATCAAAATGGCGAAGCAACTTGGTTAACAAACTCATCTAAGATATTTATGAAATAATTAAGTTAAGACACTGTCCAAATTTGGCTCAATTTGGAGTATTATTTCGGAAGTTATAGTGATTTTAGATTTTCAAGTGGGAGCCTGATTTCAAGTGGCACCGCTTAACTTAAAATACCTGCCACTTTATTAAAAATGGCGTATAAACTTCATTAATAAACTTCATTGAGACCTTTATGTGGCCTGTATTTACATCAAAATTCAAGCAAATCTTGCTTTAAATCTGCTTTTTAACCGACTTCAAAAAAGGAGGAAGGTTCTCAATTCAAAGGGTATGTTTTTTTTTTTTTTTTGTTAGCTCATAACTTCTGAACGGATGCCCCGATTTCGATATTTTTTGTTTCATTGAAAAGGTCTTGATCTGTGATATCTTTACGATCTAAAGAAAATACAGGGTGCTCAAAAATATCAGTCCCGACTCTTTTAACTGCTAAATGGCTGCATCTATAGTAATAAAAATTGTATGTAAGTATAGCAAAGTGGTAATGCAGTACAAGGTTAAACCGCTTGCAGCGCCACCTGGTGGAAAATAGCGGAGTTAGTATTACTATCTCGAAAATGGTTCTAGAGAAAAAGTAAATTACAAAGATGAAGAGTATCACTGATTTAGTACAAAAATATAGTTTAGACATTCAAGCTAGCGTTCCTATCTCGAAAGCGGTTAAAGACAGGGGAAAAAAGTGAATTATAAAATTTCAGAGCATCATCGATTTAGTACGAAAAGATAGTTTAGACATTGATGCTAAAAATACAATGATAAAAACGTGCATATGTTTGTTCGCAATTTCTTACACTATGCACTCTTGAGTTACATTGCACACGTTGTAGCGTAGCTGGTGGGACATATGCTATGTAGTTCAAAATACGGTTACTTGATACTTTTTGTTTTGTTGTGAAGATCTTCGTCTGAAGTAAATCCCATTGTAATATCTTTACAATCTAAAGAAAGTAAAGCGCCATCTGGTGAAAAACAGCAGATTTAGCATTCCTATCTCAAAAACGGTTCAAGATGGGAGAAAAGTTAAGTACGAAGTTGTAAAGCATCATCGATTTACTAAGAAAGACAGTTTTTAGACATTATTGCTAAAACTAGAACGCTTGAAACGAGCAGTTGTTTGTTTGCAATTTCCTACACTGTGCACACTTGGACTACGTTCCACAATTTGCAGCGTAGAGGATGACACATATACTCTGTGGTTCAAAGTACTGTTACTGTAAGCGTTCACATCGATTAGCGCAAAGTCGTTTTCAACCAACTTCAGAAAGGAGGGTGTTCTTAATTCGAGCTATGTGTTGTCGTTGGTGTTTGTAAGCTTATAACATCGTAAGAGCTGCTCTAATTAACCGACTTCAAAAAGGAGGAGGTTCTCAATTCAAAGCGTATGTTTTTGTTTTAGTTTGTTAGTTCATAACTCCTGAACGGATGATCCGATTTTGATACTTTTTGCTTTATTGTAAAGGTCTTTGTCTGAAATAGGTCCCATTGTAATATCTTTACGATATATATATAAAAAAAAAAAAAAAAAAAAAAAAAAAAAAAAAAAAAAAAACAGGGTGCAAAAATGTCAGTCCCGACTCTTTCAACTGCTGAACAGCTGCAGCTATAATCATAAAAGTGGTATGTAGGTACAGTAAAGTGGACATCTGCTACGCGATTCAACCGCCTACAGCGCCACCTGGTGGAAAACACTGGAGTTAGCGTTCCTATCTCGGAAACGGTTCATGACAGGGGAAAAAGTGATCTATAAAATTACAGAGTATCATGGATTTAATACGAAAATATAGTTTAGACATTAATGCTAAAAAAATAGAACGCTTAAAACATGCATTTGTTTGTTCACAATTTCCTATTTTGAGCCCCCTTGAACGACATTGCATATGTTGTAGCGTAGCGGATGACATTTATGCTATGTAATATTCAAAGTATGGTTATTGTAAGCGGTCACATCGATTAACGCATAGACGTTTTAAACCGACTTCATAAAGGAAGAGTTTCTCAATAAAAACCATGCTTCTTATTGTTGCTGTTATTGAAATTTGTTAGCTTATAACTTCGTAAGAGATGATTTAATTTTAATATTTTTTTGTTGTCGTAATTATCGTGGCCTGAAATAGGTTTCGTTATGATTTCATTAAGATATAAACAAATTACAGGATACTCACAAAAGTCTGTTTTCACTCTAACTGCTGAACGCATGCAGCTACACTGGTAAAAGCAGTATGTACATATCGATGTTGAAACTTCTGTCCGTCAGCTGCAATGCATATTTTGTACTTTGTCTGAACTTTACGCTGCGCAATTTCCAGCGCAGCGGGTAACACGTATTCACTCTAATGTTCAATATATATGCCTAACAGAATTTTTGGTTACGAATACAGCGTATCCGTTCTTTACATTTCTAAAGACTTTTTAATTTAACGTATGTACATTCAATAGATAGTTTTTTGCTCATATCCGATAAAGGCAAGAAAAGTGACGCAACTTAAAAATGCAGCATTTGAGAAAAATCAACTTAAAAATAACTTATGGAGATGTAACTTTTTTGTTCACATTGGGTGCATTTCATGTATTTTTCAGTGACATAAACCATTTTTTGAGTTATGTCACTTTTCTTGGAAGTTGTGATTTGTGAAACTGCCATCAAACATCTTTTGGTGTTCCATTATATAAATAAGTTTTCACTGAAAAGAGAAAAATAAAATTATTTTGTAAAAAAATAGAACCGACTCCAAAAAGCAACTACTATTCAAACAACTGAAGAAAAAAAAAATATATGAAATGAAACTGTAAATTGCGCCTAAAAGTATAAAATAATTTCCTTCGCCAAACAACCTCTAACACTACAATTAATTATAACTTTTGAAGTCGGAAATTAAATAAAAACTGATACCTTTATTCAATACAAAAATCAAATTCTATTCAAAATACACATCTCACATTGTCGCCTGGAAAACGCTACTGAAAACTACTTTGATTCAAGGAAACAAATAAGATTTCGTAAGCAGCAAAAGTTGGCGAAGATGCTTGTATCTGACGTCCTTGGTGAAAGAAAAATCGCAAAATTATCTGGCAAACATATTAAATTTCTTTGGGATATCCTGATTATTTTGATAAGGTATAGTAAGAGAGTAATATAGATTATGGAACAATACTTCGTGCAATATATATTATAAAAATATACATCCTGCGTGTATATTTTTGCATTACTTTTTGATCGCCAAATCCAAAACCCGCCAAGGATGATAATTATCAATTATACCAAATTTGCAAATTAAACTCTAACTTCGTAGAAATATAATTACCGCACTGTTCTATGTAGATGCTACTATTGGACCAATTGTATACAGTGATAAAATAATAAAGAAAACATGAAAATGGATCATTCGAGACAACAACATTTGTTGCTACTGATCTAAAGACAAAGCTTTAAAAACTAATTAAATTTTATTTAATTTTGCGCCGACTTCAAAAGTTATCATTAATTGTATTGTTATAGGTTGTTTGACGAAGGAAATTATTTTATACTTTAAGGCGCAATTTACAGTTTCATTTCATGTCATTTTTTTTTCAGTTGTTTGAAAAGTAGTTGCTTTTTGGAGTCGGTTCTATTTTTTTTACAAAAAGATTTTATTACATTACGGGATTGAAACTTTCAAGTGGCTGCCATTTGAAAACAAAATGTCGGAGCATCTTAGTTAACGGACTCATCCAAGATATTTATAAGATCAGTTCACTGTCTAAATTTTGTTCGATTTGGAGTATTATTTCGGGAGTTATCGTGATGACAAAATTTTCATTATATAGATTGTTAGATAGATAGATAGATAAACGAAGTGATTGCACGAGGTCGATTTCTAAAGAAATTAACCTAAAATGTGGTAATAATAATAATGTAATAAATGCGGTATTAATAAAAATGCCATCTCAAAGAATTTATATCGAAACGTAAATTTATATCCAAACACTGTAGAGATATTCGCAGTAAAAAAAAAAAAAACGGTCATTTGAACGGCTGTTTTCTGTCTATCGTATTTTTAGATAACAGTTATTTTACAAAATTTTGATTATGTCATAAGGAGGCTGCAAAATATATCAAATAAATCAAAATTGCTAACTAAATATAACAAAAAACATAAGAATCTTACTACTTGCCTTACAAGTACAGCCCTTGTATCCATTGATTTAGGGTACAAGGACAGTACTAAATTATTTTTTCTTTTACAGAAATGCTATATCCAATCCGCTATTAAAAAAAAAAAAAAAAAAAAAAAAAAAAAAATATATGTCGGCGTTGCGAAACAGTCAAACTAAAATTAAACATACGATTAATTAACCTCATTCCAATAAATGACTATACGATTTTTTTTTTTTTTTTTTTTTTTTTAAAGCGTGGTTTAAAAAACTTTGCAAATTAACGGTATTTCTACTACGTTATAAATAAATAGTAAAGTGAGAGTAAAATAAAAGATTAATAAATCATTATTTTACGGAAAGTTTTTACAGTGTAGTGCAAAAGTATTTATTGGATAAAGAATAAGTCAGAAGCAGAGTAATAGGTGTAGAACTGAGTTAATTATTTGAAAAAAAAAATGGACATTTCTCAAACATTGCAGTTTTACACCGAATATTTAATTATTTTGAAAAGATTTATTTTCTAATGAAATATGTTATTTTTAGTAAGTAATTAAATGCTACTATAGTTTTAATATTATAAAGCAATTAAATAATAATCTAGATTTTTTTTTCTTTATTATTATATGGCAAATGATACTAACATGCCTTTTTTTAGTCAAGTAACAACTATCAATTTATTTACTTTGAACATATGTATACGTTTGAATGTGATTCAGTTTATTGAAGAAAAAAAAAAGTATATACACACACACACACACACATATATATATGTGTGTGTGTATATATATATATATATATATATGTATGTATATATATATGTATCCATATTTAATTAAGACTAAAATTAGTTTTTTACGTTCCTTACGTTTAGATTTGTTAACTTTCACTTTCTTTTGCCCTTACGTAATATATTATTTATGTTTATATTGAAGTATTTTGAGGAGATAAAAGATCTTATTTATTGTAAAAACAGTAATACTTTCTCAAGTTACATTTTCATCAGGTAGATAAAATATATAAAATGTAGATGTTTAAATAGTACTGAGAATTTCTTTTGTGGTGTTAGACATTTCTTTCTAATTAGGAAACAGGATTAGAAATATGAGCAACGAGCTACCATCTCTAATTCTCATCGCTTTATTTTTGATTGATTAATTTACTAAGCATTAAATATGTTTTAAAAGTCAAGTAAAGATATCGCACCTCTTTTTTACTGAATAAATTCTATTAAGGAAATCTAAATGTAAGATATGAATATCTTAAACATATCTCTGGCATTTAATGCAGTTTTTACTGTGTAAATCAGTATGCAGAATATTAATTCTGACCAATGTTTTAAACAAATCTGATGTAAATGAAACATATAAATTAGCCTATTTAAATAGAACATTTTTTTTTTTTTTTTAAATAATGAATTAACAAAATGTCATACTATACTTGTAAATATTTAAGCAACAACTTGAAAATATCATATTATTCTCTAAAAACTTAATTAACCTCATTAAAGTAAGCACTATTGTGTGTTATGGCACACACGTCACATATATTTATTTATTTATTTTTAACTAGTTTATATGCAATAGATAAATTCAAAAGTATGTTTGTGCATAAAATACATTTATGAAGTATGTAAAAAGATAACATATAAAACATACTTACCATATACATAAGTTTTATTACAATTTTCATTGCATGTGTTTTATGATATTTCACCAATTTTTTTTTTTTAATTTTAAGTTAAATAACATTTTAATTATCTATGATGATTTTTATTGCTGTTAAGAAACAATCATTAAAGTAGGAAGTAACGCGCATAGATCATACGGCATAAGTAATTTTATAAAATTTTACTAAGGTTGCAGTTTACGACAGTTGAGTTCAATTGAGTGAGTTCATCGTTGCCCTAGAGTTAAGTATGAAAGCAATTAGCGAAAATCTGAAATTGAATCCTAGGGTTGGTTCGGAGACACGCCATCACAATTTTAAACTACCTCAGCACGCTTTAATATCCGTATGAAGAATATGTCTGTATGCATTATTTAAGTCGATTACTGTCGATTTCCGCATAATTAATAAAAATTCGATGAATGCTGATGGTGAGCCAATTGCAAAATGTTAAATTATATAAGTTATTACTTTTACTTTTATTATTATTATTATTATTATTATTATTATTTATCGGGGTCAAATCAAAGCTATAAAGCAAACATCAACTCTTCTGCAACTTTATCAGAGAAAATGTATAATCAGAGTAGAGAATGGATCTTACTAAGATGTTTCTTTTGAAGGGACCTAGGATATCGAGCTATTAGAAGACTTTCTTACTGTTTGAAATTTTAAAGTTTGCTCCAAATATTCTCACTTTTGTCTCCCAGACTATTTATTTCAGTAGAACATAATTCTCTTAAAATTTAATGGACGCGTGTTTCACATTTTTTTTTTTTTTTTTCTAAATACCAATATGTTCTCAAGATACTGAGAGTAGGATTTGACCCTGTATACATACTCATCTTCCTAAATAAATTGCTTAAATTGATAATATTAAATATTTGCAATGCGATATTGTAGGGGAAAAAACAGTTAGAAAGCACATTGATATCATTTGAAAGAATTGTAAATGGTCGGTTGTACGGTTAATTTGCGGCTTAAGACCGATTGAGTGCACTAGGATCTATAGGAGAAGTGCCCTCCATGAGGGTCCATTCTAATTTGTCCTAGACCGTACTATCTACTCAAGTTTCGGAGAAAACGGATTGGTCAATGAGCGCGACTTAGGATCGAGCACGGCACTTCACATATACCAGTTTTGAACGCAGAACCGCTTAGCCACTACTGGGTAGCTTTGTAGTGTTCTCATAATGGCTTTACGATTTTCCAATTAAAAAGCTTGGAACAATTTGTTTAAAACACGTATCAGAAAGTCAGAAAAAAAAAGTAGAATTACATTTGTAAAATTAGTTATTAATTGAAATTTGCGGTATTTTTTTTATTAATCCATAAATAATCAGTGCTTCATATAAGCTTATTTAAATAGTAATTTTATAGTCTTATATATCAGAGAAGTTTACTTAAGTTATAATTTTAATTTATAATGAAAAAAAAAAAAAAAAAAAAAAAAAAAAGACTAAAAATTTTAAGAGAAAAGTATATTTTATTAATTATTTTCCTAACATGCATCGATTGTGCACAATCACAGAAAAATAAATCCACTAAAAATTTAAATTATAATTAAACTTGGGAATTTTTAAATCATTTTTTTTGTTGTTGTTTTGCTAAAAATATCAAATACACCATCAAAGGCAATATGAAATTTTAAAATAGGATACATGTAAAAAACATTTTATAAGCAATTTCATTTTTCTGAAAATCACGCTTAGTGAAATTTCATTTCATTTAATTTTTTTTTTTTTCATACAAAATGCATGTCTACAATAGCCTCTCTAAAAATAAAGTTTAAATAATAACATAGAATATGATAATGCTTTAAGAATAAAGCTTCATTTTTATTTGTATTTTACTTATTTATTTCTTTATATATTTTTTTTTTTTTTTCGTAGCAAAGTAATTAGTTTAGGGAAAATAAGTATTATTTATAAAGCAGCATTAAATATAATTTATTTAAATAGAAAACGTAATTATTAAAAACTTTCTCTACAAGTTTTTTTGTGTAGTTGAACGTTTAAGTAAAATTTATCTATGCATCCAACATTTACATTGTTTCCATAGATAACAAGATTTTTTTTTTTTTTAATTTCTGTTTTAAATAAACAATCTTCATTTGTAAAGATATACAACTTCGCTTTCTTCAACGAAAATTTGCAAATAGATTATTTTTATTTGTTTTTCCCGCGAAGAATAAAAAGATAATTATCTACTCTTTTGAGAAGGGTCTTTAAATGTATTATGTTTCAGATCCAACATCTTGAAAATAAACAGATAAAGCATATGTTCAATGTAGTAATTTCTTTTAAATTTTGTTTAGAGGGAATATCTTAGGTTTTATGTTTTGATTTCATCGACTTTTTTTATGAAATTATTATTCATTTTTAGGCAATTATGAAATTTTATAAATTGGACAAAATAATAATAAATTTTTACTGTTAAGCATACTTCACTTTTTTTTCTAACTAAAAAAAAAAAAAAAAAAAAAAAAAAAAAAAATGCTTTTCAAGCACCGAGAAAAAAAAAAAAAAAAATATATATATATATATATATATATATATATATATACTGCCTACCTCTAGATGTGGTCTTTTTCTAAGTCTTTTAGCTAGAAATATATATTTACCAGCTATGCGCATAAGGCACGCTAATAAACTGAATAGACGAAATAATCGAGAATTTCTAGTGTAAACATTTCTGGATGGTGAAACAATATTCCGAACGTTCCGAATATTCTAAATCTTTTGTATTGCGAGAAATTCTCGCTTATTTTCTAGAATTGGGTAATGAACTAAGATCATAGTTATTGAAACCCGCCTCGTGTAGTCTCAATTATTTACAGAGATTTTTAAACAACTTTGCCTTCGATAATATAGGTAAACGCTCTAGAACTCTAATAGGGGCTTCTAGAGCTTGCTTTCCAAGGGGATTAGAATTTGCAAGGATGGCATGGAACTATTTTTTCTAGAGCCACAATTTAGATTCTAGATGTCAGTTACATAATTTTTTCTCAGTGAGAATAATAAGATGTAAAATTCCTTTCTTTTTTTAATGTTTAATTAAAGAATATACAGATGTAGTGTTTATCAAACTTTCTTGATACATGATACTTACATATGGAAAACATATTTAAAGTTAATTTGATCATGCATACTTCTATATGTGATACATAATAAATTACGTGATATATTGAATGAAGATAAAGATTTAAACGCACCAATTTTTAATTTGTTTAAAATGTGTTTAAAGCACACATCCACAGATTAAGACGTATTATTGTGAATACCTACTGATATCCAGATATTTATTATTATTATTATTATTATTATTTTATTTTTTAAGGATGTACTACATTTAGACAGCTTTGACGAGATCAAATATGTATTCGAATGGTACCTGGAGACCTACATATTACAATAAATCATTCTCAATGCGGATTAAAATATTTGAATAAATAAAATTATTAATATATATATATTTTTTAACCATCACGTTCTCACATCGTACAATGCATACGGATGCCTTGCTTACGGATGCTTACGGATGCAATGCATATGGATGCATTGATACATTTTTAAATCTCCGATGCACCGTGCAGAGTGCATTGCTTTTTACGCGCATACAAATAAATACTCTTTCATTATTGGTGATTATGTTTATATTATTTATTTCAGATCACAAATTATTTATTACGAAAAGAAATATTACTATAGTTTTATTTTATTTTAATTTAATTTTAATTTAATTAATTAATTAATTAATTTTTATTTATTTTGTCCAAAAAGACATAATTTGGTAATATTTTATTACAAAATTCTCTCTAAATGTGAAAACCTACATACTTGTCAGTCTTTTTTCTTTTCTTTTTTTCTTTCATATATCTAATAAAATGAGATAATGGGGTATGAGATAATAGGTATGTAATATTATTGTAATAAAAGCTGTATAAATTTAAATTTCATGTCAAAGAATTTATATTTAAAAGTAATAATATAGTGCTGTAGTATTTATTGGATAAATAGTAACTTACAAATAGTTAATTGACGTAAATTTATAGTATTTGTTCACAAAATTTTGGAAGTATCTCGAACCTCCTAATTGTACATAGAATACTTTATCATAATAAAGAAATTTCTTTTTAAATGAAACATCTAACTTTTAGCTCAATAATTAATAGATATAGTTATAATGCTATAAAGAGGTTGAATATTAATTTAGAAAAAAAAAAAAATAGATATTTTTTCATAGCAAACAATACTATTATACCGTTTGTTACATAAGGTTTGAATTTAGATTTATTTACCTTCAACATATGTATGCACCTGAGGAATGTTTTTCGATGTGTTTTAGTTTTTTCCAAGGATTCTTTTTTTCATTAAAATTATTTATTTTTATATTCCCCTTCTTAAGTTTCATTTTTGTTTGTCATAACGTAATATATTATTTATTTCGATGTCAGAATATTTTAAGAAAATAATAACTTTTACTTTTGTAAAAACAATAATATTTTCTCAATTTTCATTCTTATAAGATGAATAACATTTATTTTAAGAGTAGGTGTTATCATTTTGTATAAATATAACAACAACTGAGAAATGTTCTTCTTGCTTTCGGCGTTTCTTTCTAATTAGTAAACAGGGTTAGAAATGTGAGTAAAGAGATAGTTACAATTTCTAAATTTTATCTCTTTACCTTTGTTTAGATGTTTATGACTTTTTAGACTTTTAAGAAAAAAAAATCTTGACACAATCTGCTTATAATATGCATCGTAAAGGCAAATAAATAAACAAGTAAGAGTCACATTTTTAATTAGTTGATAAGCGAAATGTATAAGATTTTATTAATCCAAAATTTTGAGTATTTTATATGAACTTATTAATATATATATATATATATATATATATATATTCCTCATAGATTCACTTAAAGCAATTTTAGTTTAAAAAAAATTGATTAAAAAAAATTGTTGATTAATTGCATTCTTATTATTAACTCAGTGGCTGTCTTCGAAAAAGGGCAAAGTCGAAATTTTGCTTTCATTGCACAGTTTTTCAATGTACTGAAATAATGCTTATTTTGACTAGAGACTAAAATTTTAACTATGCACATGACTATAAAGCCCGTGTTATTTTTTTAAACGTCATTTTAACATAATGATCAATAGGAGGCACCACTACTCTTTTCTTAAACAGCGGGTGATGTAGTGCGAAATGATTTATTTTAAAATATTTTAAAATTTAAGGCATTCGTCTTGAATGACTAAGTTTAAGACTTATTACTGTATTAAGACATTTTATATTAGTTTATTTCCAACACCAGTTTAAAGATACAAAACGTGGCTTAAATAAAAGTATATATTATGCCTAAGCTGTATATTAAAGTATTTACATTTCTAAAATACTTTTTCAGACATTTGATTTGTTTTACTTTAAGACTGCTGTATTTTCAGCGTAGCAAAGTAATTAGATTATGGGAAATAAGTGTTATTTCAAATGTAGATTTAAATGTAATTTTTCTTAAAAAAAAAAAAAAAAAACGAAGCTATAAAAAAAGTTTTTTGCAAAACTTTTGTGTAATTGGACGTTTAGGTAAAATTCATTTATGCATCCAGTATTTCCATTGTTTTAATAGATAACAGGGTGTGTTTTATTTCGGTATTAAATAAGCAATCTTCATTTGAAATGATATGCAACTTCGCTTTCTTCTCATAAAACATGCAAACAGATTACTTTTGTTTGTTCTTCCCGCGAAGAATAAAAATATAATTATTTACTCTTTTAAGGAGAGTCCTTAAATGTTTTATGTTTCACATGTTAATACCCTGAAAATAAACAGATAAAATATATTCAATGTAGTGATTTCTTTTAAATTTTATTTACAGGAAATCTGTTTTGTTGCATGTTTTGATGCATCCATTTTTTTTTTTTTTTTTTTTTTTTTTTTTTTTTTATGTACACAAGCATGTTTTTTTTTTTTTTTTTTTTTTTTTTTTTCTAATCTAGGTTTAATATTCATTTATTTCTTCTTTTTTGTTTTCGTGAAACGAAAATAATTTTGAATTCTTATGTATTTTAATTTCATTTTCACAAGTATAAAAAACGCAATTTTAGATAGCTATTAAGTACATCGAATATTATTAATTATGCTACAATAATAATAAATTTTTACTATTAAGCTACATGCTTTTGACAACACTTTTATTTCAAACAATTATTATTGCATTTCAAAAGAGATAAGCCGATAAATTCATTTTTTAATATTTAATTAAAGAATATACAGATATGGTGTTTTAAATTCTCATTTTTTTTATTATTATTATTTTAATTATTCAACATACACACAGATTGAGACGCATTATCAAGGATACTTATTAGATACAAATACAAATTCCAGACGAATACGAATAAGAATTCCAGATTAACTCTTTTCTTCTCTATCTCTTTGACGGGTGGATGAGATATAGCCGTCTTGGATGTATGTTGATAAGATTTCAAAAATTTGTCACTAGTATCTAGAAACCTAAAAATTACAATAACTATAGAAAGCGATTAGCTACGGATTTCGGTATTATAAAAATCGATTAAAACATTTGACAATAAAACTTTATTAATGTTTTTTCCAGTGTGTCATCACACCGTACAGTACATACGAATAGTACAATATTTTTGAAACTTTTCGATGCAAGATCGCAGAATGCATAGCTTTGACATAGCTCAATTTACGTGAATATAAATGCGTACTATTTTATAAATGTAGATGTAATAATAGAACTGAGATCATAATATTTATTCCAGTCTTTTTTTTTTTTTTCAGAATAAATAGTAAATTATTTATTCTGGAAAAATATCATTATAATTATATTTTTTACTGAAATGCATAACTTGTAAAAAGAATCCATGTAAAATTTAGTTCGAATATGAACAACTTCATATGTCAAAAACTTTTTTTTTTTTTTTTTTTTTTTTGACTCAACTATGAAATTTCAACTTATTTACTTTAAGCACATCTGTACATTTGAAACAGTGTATTTTAAAAGTTTTAGAATTCCTGCAAGTCGAATTTTCTTTTTCAATTAAAATTGAAATTAATTATTTATATCTCTTAAAATATTATTTTTCCTTTGTCATATTATAATATAATATTAATTTCTATGTCAAAATATTTTAATAAATATAATATTTCATTTATTCTAAAAACAATATTACTTTCTAAAATACTATTCTTGTAAGACACATAAAATTTCTTTTAAAAGTAGTGGTTTTCATTTTGTAGAAAAATACTTCTAAGAATTTATCTTCTTGTTTGCAGTGTTTCTTTCTAATTAGATAAACAGGATTAGAAACGTGAGTAAGGAGCTACCATCTCTAATTCTTATCTCTTTACCTTTGATTAGATTTAAGATGTATCCTAAAAGTCAAATAAAGGTAACATGTCTTTCTTGCCGAGTTAATGCAATGTGTTAATGAAATCTTCATATTACGTATAGTTTCGTTTGTAACATTTGTGTGATAGTTAAAGTATATTTTTTTTTATAAATCTACATTATATTTTGTAAATTAGTTTGTCTACTTTATTAAGGTAAGTAATTCTGTCTATTTGTTAAAAAAAAATTGATGAAGAAGAAAACTTCTTTATGTTTTGAAAAATGTTCTAGAAAGTGTGGTAAATTCTTGGTCAATATTCTAAGCAAAGCTTTCTTTAAGCGAGGTTCATTTTCAATGGAGAAGTTTCTTTAATTTTATTTTTAAAGTAAAAATGCCGTTATAGTTTTAACTGTGCAGCAAGCCTTAGACAATATGGAAACTTTAGATTCGGACGAATTCCCAGTAGATGAGTGCAGTATCCCTTGTTTGCTACCCGATTCTGGTCATATAACTGATGAAAAAAATTTTATTGAAAATAATGTAGATGATGTTGTGCCAGTGGATATACGCTGAGATATCGCACTTAATTTTAAACGGTGTCAAACACTAGGTATTTCAAGGAAGAAAATAACATGAAAAAAAGAGGAATAAGTGATGACGATGGTTTGAATAGAAGTAAAAACCAACAAACAAAACTGCACAAACTAAATGATGCTATTAGGGCAAGGAAAAAAAACCAGCAGACGCTCTTTATTGTGGAGCCCTGAAAAGCATAAAATAAAAATCTATTCTTGCAAAGGTATGCTAAAAATAAATGAAAGTTTAAGCACTAGGAAAATTTTAGAGAAAAATACAGATATTTCACTTTTGCAAGAGATGAAAATTAATAACTATCCAAAATGTTTTTAAAAGCTATCGACACCAATATTCTTCATCATTAGTTTCTACATAAGTATTTATTAAACCATAAATTTCAAAGGTCCCGAAAGCTTTTTAGAATATGTTGAATATTTAAAAAATTCCATCTCTTGAAAAGTGAAATATCTATATTTTTCGATAAAATTTTCCTAGTGTTGAAACTTTCATTTATTTATAGCATGTCTTTGTAGCAATATTTTTTTTATTTTATGCTTTTCAGGGCTCTGGAATAAAAAGCCTCTACTGTTATTTATATTATTTCCTTTTTTACTTAAATGTATATTTTCTGCTTTTGAGTTATAAAAAAAGCTTCTTTAAAAACAAATAAAAAAATTTAGGATACTGTGTAGGCTTTGAAAGATTTTCTTTTATCGATTAACACCTTTTCTATTAATTATCTGCAAAAATTAACACATCGGTCCCTGGAGAATCGAACCCATGACATGCTCTAACCAGAAATCAAAGAAAAGTTATGGAACGTGCTAAAATATTCCAACAAATTCTTACACAAAAGAATATTGTTCTCGAATGCTTTTTAAAATATTTTCAATATTTAAAATTTTTTATCTCTTGCAAAGTGAAATATTTATGTTTTTGTTTAATTATTTATATTTTTGGGTTTAAGCAGTTTTCTTATTGTTGAAACTTTTATTTAATTTTTTTGCAAGAATATTTTTTTTATGCTTTTTAGGGCTACACAATAAAAATTTCCAGTTTTATTATTATTATTATTATTATTATTATTATTGCACGTTTTAGTAACTAAAAGAAGCTTCTTAAAAAAATTAATCTATTTTTTTTTTAGAATAGTTTATAGACAACGAAGGATCTTTATTTTATCATATGACATATTTCCTATTACTTTTCTGCAGTAAAGTACACTGTAAACAAAAAAAAAAAAAAAAAAAAAAAAAAACGTAAAATCACGGTATTTGACCGAATAATTTTAGGGGAAATGACCTTTTTGCTAGCTAATTGGTGATAACCCGTGAATTGATGTTTTGAAAGTATAATTTTGGAATTTTTACGAAAAAAAGTCTATGGAAATTGCTCTTATCTCCAACCAAAACACTTTTTTACGGGCAAATTCCTTCAAATGCTATCATTTCCGTGAAATCATAAGAGAACGATTTAATTCTCAAACTGAAACTATGATTGTTATTTATACTCATTTAATGTGTTTAATTATGAACGCATGACGCGCAGAAACATAAATTTGTTTTAATAAGCTATCGTTTTCATAATTTAATTCAAAGAATTTAGTTCTGACTGAAACTGAATAATTGATATTATTATTATTATTTTTTTTTGTGTGTGTGTGTGTGTGTGTGTATTGACACGAACATATTAAAAAAGAAAGCTAAAATGGTTTCTTGATTTGAAACTAGATTTGCAAAACACGAACTACAACCTAATGGTTATTTTATCCACTAAGCGCATTTTTTTTTTTTTTTTTTTTTTTTTAACATACAGCATTCTAACTGCTCTTAACACTTTAGTTAAGCAATAGAAAACGAAAAATTTTAATGTTGTTTCCACAATGCAAATTTTACATTATGCTAAAGTAAAGTTTATTTCAATATGATATAAATATGTAATTAGCCAACTGAAGATAAATTTATGATTATTATGTATGATCATTACTGTAAAGAAAAACAAAACTGTTTTGTCTGAATATGACCGTTAGATATCTACATGTACTTCATATATAACATGTTCTGTCCTCGAAATACTGCAGTCCTGCCTCCGTTTAATGGAATACAGAAAAAAAAAATCTTCTGCTGTTCTAAAAAGTGAAAATACGCCTAACACTTCATAAACACAGTTTGAAATCGGTCCTATAATGAAAACCTGTTTGGATGAGTAAGAATATAGGCTCTAGTTATTTCTGTTTTGAACCCAATACAGAAACTATAAAGATCGAACACCCTGAAAAAAATCGTATTAATTGGAGATACAAATTCTCTGTGTCCATGTAAAAGATTTATTATTATTCTTCAAAGTTTATTTGGGGTATCGATTAATTTTCAGAGATCTCACATAGTTTTCAAAAGTTTTTTTTTGTTTTTGAAGAAGAGTGAGAAATTTTCATCCATTATTTTCCTGTAATGCTAGCCTTGAAATAATAATACCTGTTTATTTCTAGTGTTTTCAAATAAAAATGATATTAAAAATTAAATTAGATTTTCTTTCTCAAAAATCAGTACCATAGTCTTTATAGCAAAAAAAAAAAAAAAAAAAAAGAAAGAAAGAAAGAAAGAAAGAAAGGCTTTCGTTTTTCCAATACGAGAATTGACTGACTTCTTAATTTTGTGAAAATTAGCAAAGTCAGATTTTAAAATAGTCTTAAAAGAAAATATTTTTTATGCATAATTTGAACGCTAACAATATTGAATATTAAGAGCATTCGAGAAACTCAAATTTTAACTTTACGGTGAATACTTTTTTTTTTTTTTTTTTTTTTTTTTTTTTTTTTACAAGTTGGTTGTATGTTTCCTCACAACACAAAAACGGTGGCAATACATCATTCATTGTCTAAATGTTATTTTGCGGGCTTTGTCTGAAATCTCCACTGCCGGGCTTTGCCCGTAATTTTGATGCAGCATTTTAAACAGTATAACACCTAACATTTACGAAAAAGTGGAGGCTTTTCGTTTTTCAGTGTGACACGGAAACATGGTGGCACAATCCAACTTCAATAAAAAGCTTCTAAAAATATATATTTATTTAAGTATTTTTTACTTAAAACTTATTATTTTGTGCTTTTTTTAATATTGATTTTTTATATATATATATATCTAAAAAAAATCTTAGGATAATGTGTAGTCAACAAATAATTTTATTTTATCAATTGACACCTTTTCTACTAATTAACTGCAAAAATTATCTCGCCGGACCTTCGAGGACTGAACTCTCGACCACCGCGTTACTAACGTGGCGCTCTAACCAACTAAGCCATAGAACGACAAACTGAACAGCATATAACTGTAAAATGGAGGCGCCTTGTTTATTAGCATAGCACGAAGACACAATGACAAAGTCAATTTCATATAAAAAGCCTCTAAAAAGAGACAAAAAGAAATATGTTTGGAAAAAAAAAAACGAGGATTTAGCTTCGATTCAGTCTGTAAAAACACCAATTTTAGATGAAATCCAAACTGAAATAGTAGTAAAACTCCTTACGAACTATTAAAATTTTAATTTGATCCTGATATCATAGATCTTATTTTAAAATAAACTTTGAGGTATGCTACGCAAAATAATAATTATATATTTTCATTATCTGAAAAGTTATTGGAAATATTTATCGGAATTATATTGTTTAGAGAATATCATTCTTTGCCTCAAGAAAGTTTATACTGAAACAATTCAGAAGATTGTAATCTGTCCTTCATTTAGAATGCCATAAAAAGGCAAAGATTTAGATATATAAAGAAGTATCTCTATTTATGTGATAATAATTCAATTGATGGCTCTGACAAGTTTTCCAAATTCCGATGTTTCATTGAGATGTTTTTTTTTTTTTTTTTTTTTTTTTTTTTTTTTTTTTTAAATGCGGCAATTCGGAATATTTTGTGAATGTTTAATCATTGATGAGGAAATGATACCTTTTAACAGGAAGGCATTTTGCAAAACTGTATATATGCATGGAAAATTCATAAAATTTGGATTCAAATTGTCGATCCTTGCTTTTTCCCCTTGAAATTAGGCTCCTTCTTGAAAATTTTCAACCACGATAACGTTAAAAATAAATAATTAAATCACATTGAAAATGAACCATGAAATATCTTGGATAATTTAAGTGGTCAACTTGCTCCGCTATTTTGTTTTTAAGTGGCGGTTGTTAGAAATCAGGCTGCCACTTGAAAATTTGGCATCATAACTTTTAAAACACTTAATTAATTCGATCAAAATTCGGGCAGTGAACATATCATTCAAACATTTTATTATCAAATAATTTAGCTGAACAATTTGCTCCTTCATGTTTTTTTCTAAGTTGTGGTCACTTAATATCAGCCTTCCGCTTAAAAATTTGACATCACAATAACTTTTGAAATATTGAACTAATTCGAACCAGATTTGTGCAGTGAACTTAGGAATATCTCGAACGAAGTTACGAATATCTCATGTAGATACGTGTAGATATCTCGAATGTGTTCGCTAGGACACTGTTTCCGCCATTTTGCTTCAAAAGGGCAGCCATTAGAAAATTTGTCATTTTGATAGCTTTTAAAATACTGATTTTTTCGGAACCAAAGTTGAATTGTGAAGTATTGTATCAAATATCTTAAATGAGTTCACTGCGTAATTCAGGTGACGGCCACTAGAAAATTTGCGAGCACATTAACTTTTGAAATACTGAAAATATACGAAACGGAATTAGACAATGGATCTCTCTTAAAAATATTTTGGAAGATTTCATTTAGCAACATTCTCCGCCATTTTCTTTCCATGTTGCGGTCACTTCAAAATGTGTGATTACAAATAATTTCTTAATACTGATTTACTTCGAGACAAAATTTGTACAGTAGGTTTATCTTAGAAATAAACTTGATATGTTCTTTGGCCAACTTGATCCGCCATATTGTTTTCAAGTGTCGGTCACTTGAAAAGCTCAAAATCACAGGAAAAAATGATGAATCGGTTTGTTAAAAGTTCCATATATAGATAGCACACATAAATACCTCCAAGTTTATTAATAAACTTTATCCGCCATATTGTTTCAAAATTTTAGCTACTTGCTGAGAAAAGAAATCAACCTACCCTTTCGATTGAGCCGTAAAGACTTATTTAGATTTTTTTTAGCGCATA
Source organism: Salticus scenicus (assembly GCA_963930645.1). Lineage (NCBI taxonomy): Eukaryota > Metazoa > Arthropoda > Arachnida > Araneae > Salticidae > Salticus > Salticus scenicus. Next base: position 121,700,589 of record OZ005648.1, on the reverse strand, counting down.
ATAAATTTTTGTTTCTTTTATAAAGCAATTAATGAAGTAGGATGTAACGCGTATAGCGCAATTTAAAAAAGCTTTACTAAGTTTACGGTTTACGCTAATTGTGTTTCATTGAGTGGTTTTAACGTCGAAATAGAGTTAAGTATTAGGACAATGTACAACAATATGATATTCCCCCCATCGGGTTCTTTCAAAAACATGACATCATAATTTTAAACCATCGTAGAGCTTTTAAATATGGGTGTGAGGAAAATGTGTATATGCATTATTTAGATAACTGATTATACAAGACTGTTAATACAAATGCAAAGAATATTGATTGTAAATGAGTTACAAATATTTAAATTGTATAAATATTTTCCTTTAATTATTTTCTTGTAAATGTAGAATCAGTGCTATGAAGCAAGCGCTTGATATTCTACAATTTCATCAGAATAGATGAGAGTAGTGAATAGAACATTATGTCTTATCACTACCGCTTGTGTGACCTCAGAGTTATTGCATTTTCGGATCATAATCCTAAGTACTTATGCATGAATCATATAAGAAAACAAACACTATATACTAGTTGAATAAAATTAAATAAAAAGTACATAAAAATATTCTATGAAGGACATCTGGCTGAATCGCAAACATATTTCTGACAAGTCATCTTCTGAGTATCTGTCCGGCGAACTAGTAGGGATTTTGAAGAAAAAATCAGGAGATCTAGAAGAACCCAATTTACTATCCGTAGCCAGCGTTTATATATGAGACAATTGTTTTTCCGTTTCTCTATCTTACCTTAATTTTTTCCTCCTCTCCTACATGGCGAATACTGGTCATGTCTGATGCTACAGCATTCCACGGAAGTGCTCTCGGGAAGCAATCATCCAGCGCATGATGTTGCTACTAACCAACATTGTTCATAGGTTGTTGGGCTTGGTATAAAGACTGTGTAAACTTTGTTTAAAGACTGTGTGAACTTTGTACATTACCTGTATGAACTCTGTAAATAGACTACCAGTCGGCTCCGGTCCTCTTCACTTTCATGCAACTTTGTCGCCTTTTGTCGCGGGAGAGCTCTGCTCTTGCGACCATTGTAATATATATATATATATATATATATATATATATATATATATATGCTTATGCAATAAACAACGGGAGAGGCTTAACCTTTAGACACGGGCTCTTTTGAATCTGTACAGTGGCTTTGATACCCTATTTAAAGGTTAAAAATGCTCAAAACCGCTGCATAGTGGTGAGCGGCCTCCTTCCGTCTTAGAGTCTTAGAATTGTTTTTACTGACTTATGGTGACTCTTTTCTCTTGCCACCATTGAAATAGGTTCCATACAAACACTTATATTTCCATTTAATATTTATAAATTAAACTATGTTCAATAAAATGTATAATCTGACAACAATTCGCATGGTTTTTGAGACATTGTTTAAAGATTTGAAATAGTTAAGGTGCGTTTTCCCTGTCTGTATTTTTTAATGAATTCGAGATCTTCAAAATGGTAAATCTTCTACAAATATTTAAAAAAATACTTAATATTTTTTCGATGTTTAATAGGACCAACCTCAAAGAATTCCAGATGGATTTTGTAATAGCTTTAAATGAAAAAACATTAAAAAACAAAATATAACAAAATTATGCCTTTTTGCAAAAGTCTTACATAGACGTGCAATTTATTTCTTTATTTTTTCTTTCTTTCTTTTCTTTTTTTTTTTTCTCGTAAATGAATTGATAAATTTCAAAATCCATCTCTAATTCTTTTAAATAGTTCTATTAAAAAATATATAAATTATAAATTTTTCCTAAATATCTGTTGTAGTTTTAACATTTTGAAGATCACGAATTCATGAAAAATGCAAAATGGTAAAACGCAATTTAAAGATTTGAAATCTGTAAAAATTGTGTCAAAAATCACAAGAATTGCTGTCTGAATACAAATTTTACTGAATAAACCTAATATGCTTCAATTTATAAATATTAAATAAAAATACTATAAGTTTTTATATAAAAACCTACATTAATGGTACCATGTCAAAGGTGCCAGGTCCCATTAAGTGTAAGTGCGTCTACAAACCACGTGTAAAAATTCCTGCTACTAATAAGGCTCTTCTTTTGAAATCATTTTTCAGCCTTAAATTATGTTTTTAAAAGTAAGTTATAATAAGCATGTATTTTTGTTGTTGTTGTTGTCGTGTGCCACTCGGAAATTCCGAGCCCCGGTAGTGGAACTAACCGGATTTTTAAGGCATGAGGGGTGCGTCTTCCGTTATTAGGAGCGCCTCAAAGGGAGGAAGTACGACTTTAGCTCCAGGAGCTGGTGAAAGATAGCAGCACCAGCCAGATAACAGGAACTCGAATTTTGATCCGGATCAGAGCGAGTTAAACCCATGTTCCGGTACCCCAGATGTATAATTTTTGATGGGAACTTGGAGGACTTTGCGACCACGACGGAATTTATCGTGCACCAGTCGCCATTAGCGTACACGACGGTCTTCGGCCGGCTCGAAGACCGAACCCGCAATCTTTCGATCACGAACTCGCTGCTCTTACCGACCAGGCTAAGCATGTATTTTCCCTTTTAAAATATAATGATACACAATTTATTGCATCTGTAAAATAAAAAAGGCATTCATATACTGTACTTTATACTAGTATATTATTCTTATGCATGTAGAAATTTAATGCTGTCATATAAAAGATTACACAAAGACAGTTTTCTTACAAATAAAAGAAAAATATATGTATCATGGATGATTTAGAATTCAATTTATTTTGTTATAAAATCAAATTTTACTATTATTAAAATTTAGTTTTCCATATTTATATAATAATGCTTTATATTTTCAAAAATCTATAATAAACAATGAGTGAGAAAGACATGAATATATACATAAAGAAACGATTTCATTTTAACCAATATTTATTAATTTGTTTACTTTTCCAAAAGACTGCAAATTTTCCAAAATTAATGACAGTAGAACAAAGAGAAAAATTACTTCTAATAGAAATGAGAGTAATAAAATCCACATACTGTCAAGTGCATTTATACTATTAAAAGTTTTTTCTCTTATTTTATAATAAATCCTTATATGTTGTATATATAACACATACGGGCATATATACATAGGAATTTATTATTCCTTATTTTGTCATGTGGTGTATTCGAAAAGGTTTTCATATATATATTCAAAACCCCCAAATTATCTAAATGACAAAAAGTTACTTAGACATAGAAAAATAATTAAAGACGACATTCAATCTATAAAACACAAAATATTTACAAGTTTTTTATTAGTGTATCTTTCTAATTAGATAAAAACAATAAGAAACAGGGATATTGGAAGACATTGAGTATTTTATCTGACTGAGTTTATTTTTTGATTAATGATACATTTTTATGTTTCCTAAAGTCTTCCTTCATGTTTGCGATATAATTACATAATGTCTATATTTCTATCAGATTTATAGTTATGTATAATATATGATTATATTTTTGAAGTTTTATACATTCAGTAATTTTGAAATTATAAAAAATATCTTATGTTTTTAAAACATTATTATATTAGGGGGACCGGAAAATAATGTCGTTTTGAATTAATAAAATGAAACCGGAAATTTTTGTTTAACAGTGTTTACATGGTACTTTACAAATAACCATTTTATAAGTTACCTAAGAATATCTTAAATTTTATCCAGGATAAATTTCCGATGTCAGTATTTTAATTCAAAACGACATTATTTTCCGGTCCCCCTAATATATATATTTAAAACATAAATTCATTAATTACCGGATGTCATCGAAGGACACATTATATATTGATTTTTATTCTTTAAGAGTATTCTAAGTTACAAAAAATTAATAGTTTAAAAGTTAATGAAAATATAACTTTAAAATATTTTATTTTTATTTTGAATGCGGTATACAGTAATAACATACTATTTTCATTGAAAAGCATGTATAAAACAGAAAAGACTCTGACTTATATTCATCCATTTGATGGCAGATTTTTTATATATTAATATATTTTAATCTAAAAAACGATTTTTTTTTTAACCGACTTCAAAAAAGAAGGAAGGATCTCAATTCAAAAAGGATTTTTTTTTTTTTTTGTTAGCTCATAACTTCTGAACTGATGCTCCGATTTTGATACTTTTTGTTTTGTTGAAAAGGTCTTGGTCTGAAACAGGACCCATTGTAATATCATTATGATCTAAAGAAAATACAGGGTGCCCCAAAAAAAAACCAGTCCCAACTCTTTTAACAGCTAAACGGCTGCAGCTATAGTAATAGAAATGGTATGTAAGTATAGCAAAGTGGCCATGCAGTATAAGGTTAAACCACTTGTAGTGCCACATGGTGTAAAACAGTGGAGTTAGTGTTCCTATCTCGAAAACGGTTCTAGAGAAAAAAGTGAATCACAACGTTGAAGAGTATCACAGATTTAGTACAAAAAGATAGTTTAGACATTCATGCTAGCGTTCCTATCTTGGAAACGGTTCAAGACAGGGGGGAAAAGTGAATTATAAAATTACAGAGTATCATCGATTTAGTACGAAAAGATAGTTTATACATTGATGCTAAAAATACAATGCTAAAAACGTGCATTTGTTTGTCCGCAATTTCTTACACAATGCACACTTGAGCTACATTGCACACGTTGTAGCTTAGCTTGTGAGACATACGCTATGTAGTTCAAAATACGGTTACTTGATACTTTTTGTTTTGTTGTAATCTTGGAATGAAGTAGGTCCCATTGAAATATATTTACAATTTAAAGAAAATCAAGCGCCATCTGGTGAAAAATAGCGGAATTAGCGCTCCTATCTCAAAAACGGTTCAAGATAAAAGTTAATTATGAAGTTGTGTAGAGCATTATCGATTTACTACGAAAAGATTATCGATTTACTACGAAAAGATTATATTATTGCTAAAATTAGAACACTTAAAACGTACAGTTGTTTGCTCGCAATTCCCTACACTGTGCTGACTTGAACTACGTTGCACACTTTGCAGCGTAGCGGATGACACGTATACTCTGTGGTTCAAAGTACTGTTACTGTAAACGGTCACATCGATTAGCACAAAGTCGTTTTCAACCAATTTCAGAAAGGACAGTGTTCTTAATTCGAGCCATGTGTTGTTGTTGGTGTTTGTAAGCTTATAACTTCGTAAGAGATACTCTAATTAACCGACTTCCAAAAAGAGAAGATTCTCAATTCAAAGCGGTTTTTTTTTTTTTTTTGTTAGCTCATAACTTCTGAACGTATGACCCAATTTTGATACTTTTTGTTTTACTGTAAAGGTATTGGTCTGAAATAGGTCCCATTGAAATATTTTTACGATCAAAATAAAATACATGGTGCCCAAAAAAGTCAGTCCCAACTCTTTAAACTGCTGAACAGCTGCAGCTATAGTCATAAAGGTGCTATGTAGGTATAGTAAAGTGGATATTTGCTACGCGATTCAACCACCTACAGCACCACCTGGTGAAAAACAGTGGAGTTAGCGTTCCTGTCTCGAAAACGGTTCAAGACAGGGGGGATATACTTATTCCACTTTGTCCAAGAATATCATTAATATATGTCTTATAAGATAAGAGTAATTAAAGCATCTCATTTACTAAATGGAAAATGACTCGATGCTATGTTTTGTTTTACGGAGCTGTTTGAACCTGTGTTTTGCTATAACGTTCATGGCCGCTTCCTACTTTAGATATCTCCATCCCAGCTTCTTCATTAAAGCATAGAGGTTTTAAACCGAATTCATTAAGGAAGTGGTTCTCAATACAAACCATTTTTTTCATTGTTGTTGTTGTTGTTGTTGAAATTTGTTAGTTTATAACTTCGTAAGAGATAATTTAATTTGAATACTTTTTTTGTTGTCTTAATGATCTTGGCCTGAAATAGGTTTCATTATAATTTCATTAAGATATAAACAAATTACAGGATACTCACAAAAGTCGGTTCTCACTCTAACTGCTGAACGCATGCAGCTATACTGGTAAAAGCAGTATGTAAATATAGATGTTGAAACTTCTGTCCGTCAGCTGCAATGCATATCATGCTCTTTGTTTCAACTTTACGCTACGCAATTTTCAGCGCAGCGGGTGACACGTATTCACTGTAAAGTTCAATATAGATGCCTAAAAGAAATTTTGGTTACGAATACAGCATATCCGTTCTTTACATTTCTAAAGACTTTTTAATTTAACGTATGTTAATAGATAGTTTTTTGCTCATATCCGATAAAGGCAAGAAAAGTGACACAACTTTAAAATGCAGCATTTCAGAAAAATCAACTTAAAGATAAGGCATTGACTAGAATAAAACTGTCACAATTCGTCTCTCAAGTGGATAATTTTTTTAGATGTAGATATATATATATTTTTTTCATGTTGGGGGCATTTCATGTATTTTTCAGTGACATAAACCATTTTTTGTGTTACGTCACTTTTCTTGGAAGTTGTGATTTGTAAAACTGCCGTCGAACGTCTTCTGATGTTCTGCTGTATGAATAAGTTTTCACTGAAAAGAAAAAGATAAAATCTTTTTCTATAAAAATAGAACCGACTCCAAAAAGCAACTACTATCAAAACAAACAAACAACAACAAAAAAAAAATTGGTATGAAATGAATCTGTAAATTGCGCCTAAAATTATAAAATAATTTCTTTCGCCAAACAACCTATAACACTACAATTAATCATAAATTTTGAAGTCGGCGTAAAATTTAATAAAAACTGATACCTTTATTCAATACAGAAATCAAATCATATTCAAAAGGCACATCTCACATTGTCACCTGCAAAACGCAGCCGAAAACTACTTTGATTCAAGAAAACAAATAAGATTTCGTAAGTAGCAAAAGTTGGCGAAGATGCTGGTATCTGACGTCCTTGGTGAAAGAAAAATCGCAAAGTCATCTGGCAAACATATTGAATTTCTTTGGGATATCATGATTATTTTGATAAGGTATATTAAGACAGTAATGAAGAATATAAAACAATACTTCGTACAATATATATTATGAAAATATACATCTTGCGCGTATATTTTTGCGTTACGTTTTGATCGCCAAATCCAAAAGCCATCAAGGATGATAGTTATCAAAGTTATACCAAATTTGTAAAGGAAACTCTAACTTCGTAGAAGCATAAATACCGCATTGTGAAGAATGTTCACTGTTCTATGTAGATGCTACAGTCGGTAACAAAAGTGTCCGAACACTAGCAAAAATTCCTATGTAAAAAAGTACACTTCACACGATTTTGTTAAATAAATCCTTGTCGAATCCTGTTCTTAGTCAGTGTAAGAACATGATTCGATAAGGATTTATTTAACAAAACCGTATGAAGTGTACTTTTTTTACATAGGAATTTTTGCTAGTGTTCGGACACTTTTGTTACCGACTGTACTAATGGACCAATTGTATACAGTGATAAAATAATAAAAGAAACATGAAAATGGATCATTCGAGACAACAACATTTGTTGCTACCGATCTAAAAACAAACCTTTAAAAACTTATTAAATTTTATTTAATTTTGCGCCGACTTCAAAAGTTGTGATTAATTGTTGTGTTATAGGTTATTTGGCGAAGGAAATTATTTTATACTTTTAGGCGCAATTTACAGTTTCATTCCATAGCATTTTTTTATTCTTGCTTGTTTGAATAGTAGTTGCTTTTTGGAGTCGGTTCTATTTTTTTCAAAAAAAAAATTTATTAGGTATAAATACAAAGTAATATATGTATCTCAAAGTGACAGTATAGCAAATTAACAGCAAGTTACATGCTCGAAATTTTTGAAAATTTGTATATCTAACTATGTCGCCAAATTTCATCACCAGCATATCACCAAATATCCCTGTGCATAAAAGACGTCGAACTTACTTAATCTTTGCTCATTTAATGAACATTTTAAAGAACGGAAAATAGTCCATATCATTGCCCTAATATATATATATATATATTGTTTATAATACACTAATGAAATAGGATTTGGTCAAAATGTGACACTTCGACAAAAGAAGACAAGTTAGTTAAACATGACTCCAAGTTTTTTTTTTTTTTTCCTTCCTCAATTTAATAAATTATCAAATAACAATGGAAAATTGGAAGTAAAAATAAGTAAATAAATTATTCCAGTTGTCGCGTTAATTGCTAAGTCAATGCTATTGATTCCAGATCCATAGAGAAACAAAATTATTAAATGAACACTAACAGAAGCTCTGAATATAAAAACAATGATTTAAAGGCACCGGTAGACTGTCAGAATAAGAAAATTAAACTTAAATATAACTATTTCACCTTTACTAAAATATGAAACACTACATAACAGAAAAATATGTGGCAAAAAGAAATTTTCGATTTCCCTCATTCTATACTGAATTATCTTCGTTTATATATGTAAAGCAATGCTGAATATATTGTAAAATGAAATATTTAAATACCATTTTATCATAACTATTTTTTACATAGTTGAGTGAAGTTTAAGATTTTGCATGCGCCTTTTTTTTTTCTTGCTGTTGAATCTTTATTAAACTTCATTTAAAGGTTTATACATATACCATATATATACATGTCATACACATACCTTAACACACATTTTTTTTTTTTTTTTTTTTTTTTTTTTAATATATAACTTGAAAAAAAAAAAAAAAAAAAAAAAAAAAAGAGGAAAGAAGAAAGAAAAGAAGAAAAATTTTAGAAAAAATAAATAATAAATAAACGATTGTAATTTCACATAATTCTGATTGTAGACAAAGAATTTCCAATTTTTTTTTTTTTTTTTAATCATCTAAAGCTACGTCTAAAACAAATTGAAATTTCGAAACAAAAAATTAATAAGCAAGGAACAGCTTAAATTATCTACATAACATATCTTATGATATTTTGCAGTAATCTATTTATAATTATAGATACTCATTTTAAATATCCAGAATCGTCTTAAAAGAATTATTTAACTAAATCATAATTCCTACAAATAAACATTACTGGATACCTTGAAAATGGCTTTATCGTAAATAAAAATGTTGCCTTATACAATAAATAGAATCTCAGTAATAGTTATCTCAGTAATAGTGGCAATTAATGTAGTAGTAATAAATGTAATAAATGTAAAATTAAATAATACTAATTTTTATTGAGTAAATTCGCATCGGAATATACATATATGTAGAAGAATGTTTTGTGATTGCCACAACATACTAGTTTTTTTTTTTTTTTTTTTTTTTTTAAACTTAATTTTTAGCTTAATTTACAATGCATAATAAATTTTGAAACAGTACACAAACTTCATAAGACAGACACTCTTTAAAAGCTCTTTAATTCTCTTTAAAAGCAAAACGTCAATGAGATTTTTTTTTTGCGAGACTTTCTTCAATATTAATTTTAAATTATCATTATGGAAATAAATACATCGAACATAACGAGTAAATAGATTTGATATTATTTCTTTGATTTGATTTTCTTTTTATTATTTATTTCATAGTTTAGAAAGTAATTTAAACAGGTCGATTTTGTTAATTCAATATATAAGTTGCGAGAACTTAATTTTGGTAGTTTCTTTTGTACAAAATTATATTTCTCTTATTTATTTATTTATTTATTTATTATCATTGTTATTTTTAATACTATTCGATCTGAAGTTCTGGTTTTATACTTACATGAAATGTGCTAAAGTGTACGTTTTAGGGTAAATTTAAAAACTAAAGAAATACTTAACAGCCACATATCTGCTAATAAAATATGATTAAAAAGATCTAGATAATTAGTCACAATTTTCGCATTTTATATTTCAAAATGTAATATTTTTGATTAGTTCAAATATTTACTACTAACTTTAGGTAGAAAAAAAGTCTTAACGTATTAAATATTTAATGCATCTTTAATGTATTAAATCTTTAATGTAATATTTAATGTATTTAAAAATTTACTTTCATATTTTTAATTATGTTTGTCAGCGAAAAGTTGATTTTGGACAACGAAATTTTTTTTCTTATCTTATTTTGACGAAAGGTATATTGCTATATACTGGGAGTCCCTGTATTCGTGGGCAAAACTTTAAGGAGAAATAATGGGTTCAGAATTTAATAGGAATTCATGTCCCCAAACGTCATTTTGGCAGTTTAAGAACTAGATGTTTTGCGCTATTTTGTACTACTAACTCTGCTAACTGTGTGAATTTATAAGCTTACATGCATCATACAGATTGTTCGTAATATTGCACAGCGTATGTATTACGATCATTGCAATAAAATACATCCATAAAAACAGAATTTGTTCATTTATATATTAGCACGTAAAAATTCTTTAAAAAATGCAATAAGGAAGAGCCACGCCTATATCCACGCAAAATCACCCGGTTCTTACATGGCTAAAATGACGTGTTGGGATTATGAAATTCTACATGCAATCCTATGCAATTCTAAATCTTTAGAAAGAATCCTATTTCCTCTTAAGTTTAGCCCATGAATTCAGGGAGGTCTCTTAAGCTTTGTAAAATATTTCGATCATTTAAAAATTTTGATTTCTTGTGAAAGAGAAATATCTATATTATTCTCTAGAATTTTCTTAGTGCTGAAACTTTCATTTCTTTAGAGTATATCTTTGCAAGATTTTTTTTTTATTTTATGATATTCAGGGTTCCGCAATAAAAAGCCTCTACTGTTAAAACATGTATTTTTATTTAAATTTTTATTTTGTGCTTTTTAGTTAAAAAATATAAATAAATAAATAAATAAATAAATAAATAAATAAATACACTTAAAAAAAAAAAAAAATAATCGGAAATTCTTAGGACACTGTGTAGACATTGAAAGATTTTCTTTTATCAATTCCCATTCAATTAATTATATGCAAAAATTAACTCATAGACACGTATCGAACCCATAGCCATCGAGTTGTCAGCATGGCGCTCAAACCAAAAGTCAAAGAACAGTAAAGAAAAGTCGTAGAACATACAAGAAAACTCTAACAAATGCATATACAAAAAGAAAATTGTTCTCAAATGTTTTTTAAAATATTATGAATGTTAAAAAAAAAAAAAAAAAAAAAAAAAAAAAAAGAAAGAAAGAAAAAGAAAAAAATCATATCTTACAAAAGTGAAATACCTATTTCATTCTTCAAAATGTTCTTATTCTTGAAACTTTTATTTTTTATAGCATGTTTCTACAAGAATAAATTTTTATTTTATGCTTTTTAGGGCTCCACTTTAAAAAGCTTCAGTTTTTTTTTTTTTTTTTTTTTTACTTAAGTTTTAATTGCTACGTTTCCGTAGCTTAAAACAAAAAACTTCTTAAAAACTCATCAAAATTTCTTAAGATAATGTCAGACACTGAAAGATTTCCTTTTATGAGTTGATATCTTTTAAATTTATTTTTTGCAAAAAAGTAACACGGCAGCACTTGAGAATCGAACCCACGACCATCGCGTTATTGACACGTCGCTTTAACCAACTGAACTAACGAGTGGCGAAAAAAGTTGCTTACATTTACAAAATAGTTGAGGCGCCTTGTTTTTCAGCGTGACACAAAGACACGATGTTAAAAATCGAATTTCAATAAAATGTTTCTATTTTTTTTTTTCAATATAATATTATTATTTTTTTTTAATTTAAATTTTTATTTTGTGCTAATTAGTAACAAGATAAAAATCTGTTACAAAAAAAGAAAAAGAAAAAAAAAGAAAGAAAGAAAGAAAGAAACCCTCCAAAAATTCTTTGGATACTGAGTAGACGATGAAAAATTTTCTTTTATCAATTGACACCTTTTCTAATTATTATCTGCAAAAATTACCACCTCGTCCCTTCGAGAATTGAACTCCCGATTGTCGCGTTATCAACATGACACTCTAACCAACTAATCCAACAAGAGACGAAGTGAATTGTTTACATTTTCTTTAAAAAAAGAGACGCCTTGTATTTTAGCGTTACATGAAGACTCGATGACAAAATTCAATTTCAATAAAAAGCTTCTAATGTGATTTTTTATAAAATAACAAACGTCTTACCATTTTATTAGGTATAACTATAGAAAAAGTACATTTTATTTGACAGAAATAAAAGCTATTGCTGTATAAAATATAAAGACAACTTGAGTTGACTACAAACAATTTTATTCAAAAGTATATTTAAAAAGAATATTTTTAATGTAATATTGATATAAAATCCAACGAAACAATTGCTAAATATCACTTACCTACTGAGTAAATAATCTAGATAAAACCTTTTAGTATCAAAACAATCTAGTTAATCTCATTATTTCTTAATTTGCGTGTAGTTTCAGGACTATAATTAATTTCACATATGCAATGGAACACCTAATTGAAAACACGATACCGTTCCCAACTATTTTAGAATGATACACAGTAACTATAATTTAATGTTTAGGTATGCTACCATTCATCTGCAACAGAGCATGACATTATACGAAATGTTATGGTACAGACTTGTATATTGATTTACTTAGGCTACAAAATGATTTCGACAGAAAATATTAACAACAACTATTAATCCGCTATTTCATAACCAAATGGTTTTGTAAATGAACAAAATAAAGATGAAATGTAAATATATATATATATATATATATATATATATATTAGAAAATTGAGGTCACAGATTGAAACAAATAAATTTGAAAATATATGTATTATATTTTCTCACATTATTTTACAAATTAAAAGTAAATAGCATAATTAGTTGATAGATATATAAGACAAGCACGGAGCTCAAAAAATTATGCATATAAACACATCATTCGATAATTGTATTGCACTAGGGTGCAGTAACAAACCGTTTTTAGGACTCAAATTCAAATAGTAATACATATATATATATATATATATATATATACACACTCTGTTACAAAAAAATATATGCACCCAGAAGAAATCGAACGACATTCACGAAACTCGGTACAAACGTAGTCTGGTAACAGATATGGAAACGATTACAATTTCAATGCCAATGAGACAGAGCTAAGAACGTTATGCGCAGTTCATGGCGAGTTTAAAAGCATGATTTCTCGCGCCGCAGAGATATTCAAACGAATCTGTCGACTTTAATGGACGGTATTGTGACTTGAGATGCCTCTGAGTCGTAAAAGGCGACAGTACATACAATTGCTGGTTAGTGAGAGCGTATAGTAGGCCTCAGAGAAGCAGGTCGGTCGCTCAGGTGTATCGGCGGCCACATCGTTCGGTGCGAAATGGTAGTTGCTCGGGATAGGCAACAGTGGATCACGGAAGGGAGAGCCAACCATTGTGGAGGGTCAAGACGTCCCAGGAGTGCAAATGAATGCACGGATCGAGAAATCATAAGAGCGGCCACGTCCGCAGCAACAGCGTCATCACCATCAATTCAACGCCACTTACCACCTTCTAAGCATCCAGTAGTATCAAGGGAAACCATTCGAAGACGACTGGCCGACGCTGGTATAAACAACCGACGTCCATTAAGACGCCTACCCCTCACCCCACATCATAAGCAGTTTGCACTGGATTTTTGTCGACCCAAGGCAAGCTGAAGTGTGACCGACCTGGCGTGCGATCTTCAGCGATAAATTACGATTCAGTCTCAGTGCTGATGACCATCGCAGACGCATGTGGAAGCAGCCAGGCCAGCGGTCTGATTCGGTACTTTTTTTAGAGCGGCATGCTGCTATTACGCAAGGTGTAACAGCGTTGGGAGCGATTTGTTGGGACACACGATCACCTCAAATCTTCTTTCAAGGCACTATGACGGATATGACAGTTACGTGCACAGCTTTTTAACGCCGGTTGTTCTGCCTATTCTATCAAGCCGCCCAGTTGCCATTTATCAGCAAGACAACGCTCGCCCATATACTGCTCGACTCTCCCAATAAAGTCTTCAAGGATAAGACATACTCCATACTCCCATGGCCTACCAGGTATCAGACCCTTCGCCAATAGAGCACGTCTCGGACGTGCTAAGAAGGCAACTGAAGCCATGCCGGATTAATGGTGAATTAACTGCTCAGTTGCAAAGGTTATGCATATCTTCCCCAGGGGGAAATAGATGACCTTACTGATTCGATGCCACACCGTGTTTCAGCTTGTATAGCTGGCAAAGATGGCTTTACTACTTACTGATTTGCAACCTTTTACATCCTATAACTTCTTAATAAAACGATCTTTTGTTTCAGATTTTTAATCATTTGCTTATATGCCCATACACCATACGCATGTTAAGTTTCGTGATTGTAGGTCATCTCCTTCTGGGTGCATATATTTTTTTGTGACAGAGTGTATATATATTAGTGAATTAAAGAAAAAAAAAGTTACGGTATTGTTTTTCTTTTCGAATTTTTCTTTGGAGCAACTACGGTATAAAATGTTATAAAGAAAAAAGAGTAATGTAATATTATTTATGATGCATTAAAAATATCTCTTATTACCCAATAGCCAATAAAGTTACATTAAATGGTATCTATCAGCTAGATATCCCCATGAAAATATTTTTACCATATTATTTAGCATATTTTTACCATGTCATTGAACAAGCAATAGTATATCTACTAGTTAGCAATTCGTCTAAATTTTAAAGCTGAAGAACAACAAGAAAACCTGAATATAAGAAAACCTGAATATATTTCAATGTCTCAAATATTAACTTCATAGCATTAGATTTTTTTGGTTTGACTCTATGTCACAACACCTTTATTTAAGTTACTGTACTTCTGGAGTTAATAATGATGAAGTAAAAGAATTTCCAGGATGGATTTACAAACAAGATTTCTCGATAGACAAGACAATTTTCAAACCACTATAGTTTTCTCAATCTGCAGACAGATGTGTTAAGTAATTACGAATCAGCAGTTACGAGGTCTAGAGAAATTTGAAGGGGTGGCTTTATTCAAACTGTAATGGAATATTACAGATTTGTTCTATGGTTCAACAGAAAGAGATAATTTCATACTTAATTCATTAAAGGGAAATACATACTTACACTAATTATCTAATTTTAATTCCGTACTGCAAAAATTCATCCGTGTTTTTTCCCCTATTTTACTTTTATAACTTATTGGAAAACTTATTAAATAAAATACTGGTGGCTTTCGATATTAAATGTTTAACACTTAGTCGACCTAACGCTCTAAAGCGCTCTAAACATTGTTGTCAAATTTAAAGACTATTTTATTCAACTATCACCAATAATTTGTAGAAGTGATATACATAATGAACGAATAGCCTTTGAAGTGGTTAGATAATTGTTGCAGTTAAAATTTAGTAATGGATAATGAATAAAAATTAAATTTTAACAACTCTGAAAGTGAAATTAAATAGTACCGGGAAAGTGTTAAATGAGTTAAATGGTCCGTAATGAGCTAAGTAGGTTTATTTCGCGCTTAAAAAAATGAAAATTTGAACAATAAAATTATAAAAATGTTGTGTTATAATATAGTTAATCGTAACCATTTACTTGTTTTTGTTAGCTCCTTTTACGTGTATAGTGTGTAGCATTCCTTTTAACTACATTGTGTAGCATTTCTTTTAACTACAAAGAAATATAAATAAACGAATGTAATAACCGAGGCTAGGAAATGAAACACAGTTAATCCATCCCTTTATATGGAAAAATATATTAAAATAAATCCTGTCATAGTAAATTGAATTCTGTTGTAGTCGGACTTTTTTATTTTTATTATTCACCATCTATTACTTATCAAACAAAAATTGACTTGGGGTTTTATTATTGTTATTATTATTACAAAACATAATTAGAAAAATAAAAAGTAAATAAATAAATTAAACCGCACTGAAGAAATATCTACTAACTCTAAAACACACGAGTTATATATACACTGTTAAAAAAATGCAGAAAAAATACAGGAATTCTCTGTAATTTTAAAATACAAAGTCGTAAAATACGTTTTGTCTACGTAATTTTTCCGTAATTTACGACTTTTTTTCTGAAATTACAGAGAATTTCTGTATTTTTTCTGCATTTTTTAACAGTGTATATACATATATATATATATATATATATATATATATATATATTCCACACACCTGTTTAAAAACTGGAAAGTGAAAAAAAAAATAGTGATCGCGTCATAAGTGTGATTCTCACTTGGAGTGTCAAGAAGCACCAACGACGGTTCGATTCATGTTTCTTTTGATCTAGTTTATTGGCTACCGCTAGCATGGCGCTATCTTCCCCGAGTAGCAGAACCATTTTCCTGATCCTGACAATCGTCAGTTCCTGTAATGTTAATTGCCATGGAAAACTTGGATTTATTTTGTAAAATTCTTCAAGAAACAATAAAAATAACATCACTGATTTTCCGCATGTCTAAAAGTTAAAAGGTCGTTTTTCGATAACGAATAATTTACGAATAATTTACGCACAGAAGTGTGAACCGAAAAATTATTTAATAATGTGCTATAAATAAAATAAAAAGTATTCAATTTGTAAATTTTCTGACAATTTTGTGAATTGATCTTTTAGATATATTTTTTAAAAATGTTAAATTTGGTATTTTTCTTAGTACACAGCTTTTAGTAGTTATTGGATTCTAAGATTAGAAAAACAGTTTTTTTTTTTTTTTTTTTTTTTTTTTTTTTTTTTTTTTTACTGTTCTCTAACACACAGTCTCGCAGAGCCACATAATTATAATAATAATATATGATCAACATCTGTAACAAAATGTTTAAAAGGACGTCTTACATACGAAAAATGATTTTTTTCAACCTTATTTATTATTTTGTATATCTCCATTTAATTGTAACACACTTTCTTAATAATTTAAACAATATATTTTAACGTTTTATTTTATACATTGTCTATGTTTTAGTTATTAAAGCCGAATTTTCGCTCATTTGTTTTCTTTCATGATGCATATTGATTATAATTTCACAAATCATCTATAAAACCTAATAATACTGTGGTTGACTGAAATTATAAACGGTGTGCTTAGATAGTTCACACATTTTTGAATAAATTTTGCTGACCCAAGAATGTCACCCGCTCTTCTTTTTCTTAAAAATTACTTCTCTTAAATAAAATTGTATATTTTATCTTATTCAAGTTATCTTCATTTTTGGTAAAATATCACCATGATAGCATCATAATAACTATTATGATGTAAAATTTGGTAAGGATATCCCCTGCTTCTCTTCTTCTAAAAAAAATACTTCTCTTAAATAAAAGTGGGTATTTATTCTTATACAAATTATCTTCATTTTCGGCAAAATGTCATCAGGACAGCACCATGATATCTGTTATGATGTAAAATTTGGTAAGAATTTAGTCAATTTTGTTTACACACTTAAAAAAAAAAGTAATAAATTAAATTGAAGATTGAATTGAGATGTGGTTTTAAACCCTTACCTACCGACGAAAGCTTGCGAGATTTGCTTTCCAGTGCCACAGTTTTTCACACAAGCGCGCGTAGTTATGCTTTTACTGTTCCAGAATTCCCTTTCGGATTCTACCCACACCCTTCTTCTCTGAAATAAGCAATATATTGAAAACACTATCAAGGTCACATTCAAGATTGTTTTATTGCATTATAAACCGTGGGACTCGTTTCCCTGGTAGCAGCGCAATACAAAGGAAAGGCGTGTATATACGGCCGGGGAAATTAACGCATTGGCTTAGAGAGAAGAATATATATATATATATAACCGAGGCCGTTAAGGGAATGATACATTTAAAAAATAATAATAGGGCAAGTCCTTAATAGTAAGAGTTTTCCTTTCATCAAAAAATATATTAAAATTTAAGTTTTATACAGAATTTGGGTGATTACAATTACAAGCTATATATCTTTTTTAAACAAACTTAAAACAAATTAATAATAAGTGTCACATAAAAAAAAAAAAAAGAAAAAAAAAATGAGGAATTTCATAAAATAGAACAAAATATCATAATATTTTTTCAGTTAATTAAAATTTTTTAATGAAAGATCTTAATTAATTAATTACTTATTTATACTCTATATTTTAAATACTCTGTTATTAAATTGGTTATTATTATTATTTTTAATTGAATTATTTCTAACATATATTCATTAAACTATTTGATAACAAATATTTATTTTCTACTCAATGTCAATATTTCAACATACATTTCACAAATACTAGTAGTATTTAAAATATAAATAAACATATTCATTACATATATTAATATTTCCTTAATATAAATCCCTTAACAGGTATAATTATGAAATACCAGCATTAAAGTAAGCTTCACCGAAAGCATGATAGCATTTTCAATCACTTTAGATATATTCCGTTTAATCGTAATTTTATGCATGCTTAATTCACAATTTATCTGCAACAGAGCGTAAAACGACTCTGAATATTAAGTAACAGTATAACTTTCTCAAATATATATGTAAATAAATAAATACAATGGTGTTAAAGATTGAAGCAGAAAATTAATATTTTTAACGTTAATAGAGTTTATAATATTCTTACTTAAACTTTAAAAGAAAACTTTAAAAAATGAAAATTAGCATAACTTAAAATGATTAAAACCAAAACAATGATACAGATTTGTTTTCGTTTTCGATTATAACTTCTCACTCAATGACATTCAAAATGATATATATATATATATATATATATATATATATATATATATATATATTAACATTTGTTTTACATTATTGGATATGTTTTTCTGATGGATATATGTACACGTACCTACTCGCTTTAATGTAATACTACATTTTAATAGCTCTTTCGTATTAATTTATTAAATTTTTGTATTGAAATGCTCATTACTGGTTTACTAATATATATATATATATATATAGATATAGATATTATTATTATTTATTTAAATGTTAATATGTAATATGTTGCATTTGAAAATAATCTGGTGTGTCACACACACGACTTTCTCTTACCCTGAAATTTAATACTATAAATACAGGTTGCAGATTAAGAGGTAAGATAACGAGTACTGTTATGTAAACCTGTGTTAAACAATTCAAATTAGGCTTCGGAAGAGTTTTATATGAAAATTAGTTATGTGTGAGGGGGGGGGGTTACCGCCCCTCTCAACCCCCCCGTTTCATTAATGCACTTACATTTATATAGAATTTAATGCCGCTATTAAAAAATAAGATGCAAACGCTTTCCATATTAGAGAAGATGTATAACCCTAAATATCCAAAAAGTCCGTTTTATTCTCAATAAAAAATAAATAAATAAATAAATAAATAAATAAAAAACGATTTTTTTTTCGTTAAAAGTAAAAAAAAAAAAAAAAAAAAAAAAAAAAAATCGATAACTGTGTATCGCAGATCGATAGTTCAACCATTCGTTTTAGAGGTATTAGCGAGCTCTTTTGAAAGATACCCATCATGAAAATTTACTCCCCTCGAGGGGGGGACTTCCTCCTCATGGGGGAGGCGAGGCTCCTACATACACATGTTTTTTCCCTGTTGACTATCTCTATTACAAAAAATATATATTCGTTTCATTTGGTTTAGTGCAGTCTATAGATGAAAATATGATTTTCGTATACAGGGGACCTCAGGACATGTAAATATAACAAAAATTCGCGTTCGAAAATTTGACCCCAAAACAGTACTTTCTCTACCTTATGGGTAAGAGAAAGTAAAAAAAAAAAAAAAAAAAAAAAAAAAAAATCGTTTGTGTATTACTTTCCTTGTAAAGAATTCTTCAAATATTTTCCGAAATCTTTTAATTCAATCTAAATTGTGCTATGGATTTTGATTGGTTCGTTTTTTTCACACAATTAAGAAAAGATAAATTTATGGCTTAAGATTTAAATATTTAGGCTTTACACAAGCCTAAATAATTTTGTTCTCATTTTTCATTTTAAAATGTTATAAAATAAATACCATTAATAGAATACTAGGTTCATGTATCGTCTTTAGCAAATAATTCTAAAATTTGTTAAATATGAGAAAAAAATATTTTATAAACATTCACAAAATTTTTTATATGATATCTTTTCCGTGATAATTGACAAGCAAAAATTTTTTTAATTGAAAAAAAAAAAAAAAAAAAAAAAAAAAATGTAAATCAAACATTCAATAAGGTTTACGTAGATAATAAGATCAATTATCCTAAAGCAAAGTCGTATTATTTTAGACAAATTAATTTTACACTTATAAAGGGTATTCAAAAAGTGAGTTACTTGTTCCTCTACAGTTAACATCAATAAAAAATCAAGACCGAAGCTTCCCCAGACGGTATTTAATTCCGCGTTTGCCAATGGTAGCAATTTCATTCGATTAGTTGCGTCCATTGCTGTACTGTCTTCGAACAAAATGTTGCTTCCGCAGGATACTTTCTCGAAAGTTGAAACGCGTGTAAGAATATGACTTTTACGGGCAAAACGTCGCATTTGTAGGGGGATTTATCGTGAAATATCGGTTACCAATAGACTTCATACAATATCATTTTCTTCCTTTATGAATTGGTGCGAGCCGTTCATAGACGGTTGCAGAAACTAAACCATTTGATGGCCAATAACACCCATTATCCATCTGATACGGTGAAGCGGCTGAAAGGCTTTATATTCTCAGCAATTGCAGTATGATCTTTGAAGAAATTTCACAGGTGTCGGTAATATCTGTTGGTAGTGCTTATTCTATAGTCCGTCACCAGTTCTAAGCTGTCCATTTCATTCCGGTTCTAAGTTGGCTCCAGAGCCAATGGATAAGTTTCTATCGTTTCTATTGTCAGGGCATCTTGCGATTAGTCCAACGTTTTGATAAATATTTGCAGCTACTGAGAAATTGAATCCATGATTTGAATCAATGATTTATGTGGTGTATGTGTGTCGTAGTTTAGCGCACCTCTTTTTGACAACTGGATGCAAATTTCTAAACGTAAAGAACTTACTAAGAATGGAAATATTTCTTTTTATGTTTATTTGAGCAGCATACAAAAAAAAAAAAATAATAATAATAATAGTTGAGTTCTTTCACATCAACTGCGATGAATCCGAATTCAAATAAATCATATTTATATTTCCGTTTGTTTCTTTATCTTTTTTTTTTTTTTCCTTTTTGTTATGAATTACCAATTTTTATTAAATATTTCTCCATTTTGGCTATAAATTTATGTATTTTTTAAATTAGTTCACAGTAAGAAATTTATTGATTTATTTACATACTTCATAAACCTTTTGATTTTCAGAAAGAGAAAACGTTAATTACAATTGAAAATAAATGAATAAATAAAACTTAAAACGGGGGAAAATTAATTTTACAGTATATTTTTAATAAGTGTTGACTATTGAGGCCATTATAAATAGTATTTTGAAGTTACACATCTATGAAATTTTAATCATTTCTCAATATCCCTCGCGGCACATATCGGTTTCTTACAATTCTTAAGAAGATATTTAGAAAAAAAAATATTTTTTAATATCATTTTAAACATTAATGTCAGTAACAAGATTCCATGCTTCTAAAAAGTTTCAAATTTTAGCCTTGTGGTACTTTATTTATTTATTATAGCTGAATATCAGCATTTAAATTAAATAAAAATAATAGTCTTTATACTAAACTTATACTGTTCTAATTTATTTCATTGTTATTGAAGAGAATCTGTTTTAGTTTTAAATTTCCTAAAACCATTGAGCTAAAATAAATTTTTTGATATCATAGCATGTATTTTTAGTATTATATAGAATTTAAAACTGTTCAAAAAAGCAATAAAAAGTACATTTTTAAAAAAGAATTATAATTCGCTTCCAGTTGTATCCGCTATCTGTAATTAATTTAAAATTATAGGAATTTTGCCAGAAATGTCATAATATAAAATTATTTATTAACTTTTAAAAATACCAATGATAAAATAGAAAACACAAATATTTTAATGCAATTTCTGTACTATAAATCAATATATTTCTACGAAATATGAATTTCTTGTTAGTGACACTTTCTAAATAAATACAGGAACCAGAATAAAATGTATGATACATCGGGAAGATTGCTTGATTTCCATCATATTTGGTTTATTCTACGTTTCTTTATGGAAGTCAATAATAATGCTTCGGCTGTATAATATTTACAAAGGAAAATTACATTATATGTTGATAAATACAAAGACAAAAAAATTAATATTATTCTTTATTTATCTATATGGTATAACTCAATTTCGAAATGAAAAAACAGAATATACTAAACACATGATTTTATAAAATTAAATATATTCATTTTTAAACATATTTTACATAAAAATTAGTAGTATTTGTAAAATTTAATAACATATTGATTTAAATATGGAAATTTTATTAAATACTATAAATGCATTTATGGTATTTAATGTATCAGAAATAAATGGTAGCAAAATGGCAATTTAACAAAAATAAAATCAGCGTTTGATTAAACTACCACATATTCCCTGTATTTAAATCGTAGTTTGTCTTGAATACTGAATTTATCAGCAAATAAAATTTATTTCCTTAATTTTCTTTCAAATATAATACGGAAATAGATATATAAAAACGAATTAAAATTTTTAATTAATAATTTTCTGAATATATATATATATATATATATATATATATATATATATTTATAATTATAAATCTTTAAAATATAAGAACAATTTTATTCAAAGATCCGAGCATTTTTAATTTATTCTGTAATATTGTTAATGCTTTTTATTTATTATTATTATTATTATTACACACAACTTTATCTGAAGAGAAAGTTTTTCTTATTTATTCATATATTCATATATTAAGATCACTATAGTATATTTGCGATTGAAAATTGTCTAATATGCGTTAGGTAAGTAAGTACAGGAATTCACAAAATATTTACGGTCTTATGAAAATATAATTTTTTTAACATTATTTTAAAGATACAGTCGGTAATAAAAGTGTCCGAACACTAGCAAAAATTCCTATATAAAAAAAATACACTTAATACTCTTTTTGGTAAATAAATCCTTGTCGAATCCTTTTCTTAGTCAGTCTAAGAACAGGATTCGACAAAGATTTATTTAACAAAACTGTATTAAGCGTATATATATATATATATATATATATATATTTTTTTTTTTTTTTTTACATAGGAATTTTTGCTAGTGTTCAGATAATTTTGTTACCGACTGTATCTTTAATATGTTTACACTGCACAGAACAAAGCAAAACTAACAAGCACTATTCCGATGCAAAAATAAATAAATAAATAAATAAATATAAAGATATAAAATAAATAAATAAAATAAAACTTTTTTTCTACAGAATATTGTATTTCTGAGTCATATTCGTAGATTTTAAATTTCCACAAATTTGATCACAGATATTACAAAATCTACGAAAGTATTTTTAATGTAATATTTATTGTTATAAAAATTTGTTATTATGTGCTTATGCAATATTCAGACAATATACATAGCTATACAACAGCAAATGTATTAAAAGTTAATTTTTAATAATAAATATATAAATACTTCTTTTGTGAAACTTTAACGCCTGCAACTGTAAAAAAAAAAAAAAAAAAAAAAAAAAAAAGTATTTTTATGTAGTCTCAATATTTTCGAACAACATATATTATCCCAGAAAAGTAATATTTTTCTTTTCTTATTTATTTATTTATTTTTTCCTTAATTGAAGATATAAGGACAGATTTTGTGATATTTCTTTCTCCTTATTTAAAAACAAGATATATTTTCAGATAATATCACTGACGTAAAACGTATATTAAGTATTATACAAAGTAATTTATATAATAATAATAATAATAATAATAATAATAATAATAATAATAAGTTTTTACTCGGCTCAGTATCATAAAGATTTGTTTCTCGCATAAACAAATACATTATTAGTATCCAAAATAATTACAAAAAATTATCAATTTGCAACAAAAACTATTTAAATTATGGTGTAATTTGAACATTTTCATAACTAACAACGGTAATTACGAAAAACAATTATTGATTAATTCGCCTAATGGAGTTTTAAGGGAATAGAACTGTAAATATTCCTAATTGTGTCATTTCTGTTAAACTAGAAATATTATAATTACGCTTGTACATAGTTGATGAGTTATCTGAAATAATGTAGCCATGGGACACGTTTAAGATAATAATGAGCATTTATTTCCAAGTATTACTTAACGAGAAATATTTGTATTATAATTTAAGTAATAAATTGAATTAGATTGTTTAATAATTATCTTTTTTTAATATTCACATTAAGATATAACAATGAAACAACCATATTGTTGAGAAAAAATTAGACAAATAGTGAAAAGCATTTCAAACGGCCTGTATAGGATAATTAATGTCAAGCTGCTAATAAAAGTGTTTAACGTGTAAATTACATTCATATTTAATTCTGTAGTTACATAGTTAAGTTTTAGATTTTGGAATTTTTTGTTTTAGTATGACATATTCTCAGTCCTGATGAATATATTGCAGGCAAATAATATATATAGCGAGAGATATAGATCATACAATAAATATATGATATATACATATTTACTGATATAAATAGTTAAACGACTACGTACTCCCATATTTAATGCGCAAGAAAATTAAGAAAAATAGAATATATATAATCTGGTGTATCACTCACACGACTTTTTCTTACCCTGAAATTTAATATAATTACTGATTGCAGATTAAGTGGTATAGATTACGAGTACTGTTATGTAAACTTATATCAAAACAATTCAAATTTGGCTTCGAAAGAGCTTTATTTGATAAATAATTCTGGTAGAGGGGGACGACCGCCCCCTCAACCTTCCGTTTTATTTTTGTACCTACATTTATATAGAATTCAAATCTGTTATTAAATTCAAAAGTCATTTTAAATTATCCATACAACTTTTACAAGCAATAATCCTTGAAACTTATGAATCTTGATCACACTTTCCTGGTAATAAACGTATTGACTTCAAAATACAACATTTGGAGCACCTGAAATTATTTGCTTTTCATTTACTCAAAGAAACATAGATAAAGATCAAACGTTATTTGATTTCGGTATTTAGGAAGCTTCAAGACGTGTTAATATACAAAAAAACAAATGATGAATATTTAGCGTAAAAAAATACATTCTTTACCATGTGGCTGTTAGGAATTAATTTCAATTCTTGAGCAGCTTTCCTGGACATGGCCGAATCCTAACAGTAAACACTTTTACTAACAATAAAAGAAAAGGTTGTGGCTTAAATATTGGCAAACCTGTATATCTTCTGCAGGTTATGAACACACCACATGGTGCACATAAATATAATCCTATATTAATAATACAATGCACAACCTGAAATGCACTTTCATCAATTTTCAAATATTGTCGCACTATAAACTAATTCTTTTGCGTAGCCCTGTATACAAACTGTGATCGATTCCCGTATCATATTATACACGAAACATATTTTTAAGCATATACAGTATATATATATATATTCGTTTCATTTGGTTTAGTGCAGTCTATATATGTTAAACTCTACTTACCTGCAATTTCCCCCATAGACGTAATGTATTAGAATTCTCTTGGGTATCCCTGTACACGAACCATTTGCTTGATCTCAACGAAAAGTTTAGTGTAGAACCCCTTACACATTTAGAATACCAAGTTTGGAATTTCCGCCGCTATTTGTTCTAGGGATTTGCTAATAACAGACGCATATACACACAAACAGACAGACCAACTGCTAAAAACATGATTTTCGTATTCAAGGGAACTGAAAACGCGTAAATATAACAAGAACTCACTTTTGAAAATTTCACCCAAAAACAATATTTTCTCTATATGGGTAAGAGAAAGTAAAAATATTAATGTATAAATTAAAAAGTAATGCCGACGAATAATTAAAAATAGAAAGAGGTAAAATGCCAGACAGAAAAAATAACCAATCAAAAAACATTCAGGTCATTTACAGCAAACACCCCTGGGAGTTTTAAAAGCAGCAAACAGCGACCTTTTTCAAGATCTACTACTAAAAGCAAAAATGGTTTATCCCTCTACATGTTGCCAAGAGAAAGACACATGTATTCTACATTAAAGTGGATTGACTCCTTTTTCTTGATAACATTTAGGCAGGCAAGCTACATAAGCTTTAAATCGTAACGCTTTGAACATGCAGCTTTTTCTTTATTCTATATAAATTGCGGAACTTTTCTTACTTTCTTTTCTTTTCTTTTTTTTTTTTTTTTTTTTTACAAATAGTTATAGATTTGTATTTTTAAATATCGACAGTAAATAACAGAATTTTTTTCTCGGTTAACTACAAGCGAAAAATCAATTACATTATCCTATTACATTCAATATAAAAGTTATGGATAACGATTTATAAGATAGACTGGCTTATATATTAATTTGAAAAAGAAAATGCGAAGTTATTGAAACAAAGAAATTTAGAAGAATTTAAAGTAAAAAAAGTTAAAAAAAAAAAAAAAAGAATATTAATTTTGTTTTTATCATCATCATTATTATTATATATAATGTAAACTACCATGTTAGTGATTTTAACTATAATAACATTAAATTAACTGTACATCTTTGACATCTCAAAAATATTTTAAATTAGATTCAAAAACTGTTTACTAAGAGTTTTTGAATTGAATCCCTGCTTTTTACATAAATATTCATAGATAGAATTTTCCACTGTATCCTGAGCTTTTACCTCATTCAAGATCACCAGTTTGTATGTGTTTATGTCAAAAATGTTTCAAGTGTATAATATTGAAATTCCCCACTAAATTAATAATAATAATAATAATAATAATAATAATAATAATAATAATAAATAAATAAATAAAAAATAAAATATTCACAATAATCATACGTTAATTAATGTAAAAAAAAATGTACTTATGAATCTTAATAACTTTTTAGTATATGTATGAAAAATATCTGCTTTTAACAGGCTTATAATTTACCATCTTCTTTATACTGCAAAAGAAGATAATCACAATGCCAAATTAACTAATTCATTTAACATGCTGAGCGTTTTGGGCTGATTTCGTATACTGTTATTTTGGTAAATAGTACAAGGTGACCGTAATTAAACTGGCCTATTCAGAGACCTCTGTAACTGTAACTTAGAGGCAGGTTGACTCGAACATTTTAAATAGACTACAATTCAAAGGATGGGCTCAAAGATTTAAATAATTAAATAAATAATTAAATAATAAATAATAAATAATAAAAATTTTCCGCTAGGAGCACATTACACTGTCAAAAAAAGAAAAAGTCCTATTTGCCGCAGTTTGCTGCCAGAAAGTTTCTCAGAATTAATAATTCAGAAAAATATGTTCTATCAACGTAATTTTTCCGTTGATAGAACGTATTTTTCTGAACTACAGAAAAATTCTGGCACGCTGTGAAAAAAAAAAAAAAAAAAAAAAAGTCCTGTTTGCTGCAGTTTGCTGCTAGAAATTTTCTGTAATTCAGAAAAATGCGTTCTACCAACGTAATTTTTCCGTTCATAGAACGTATTTTTCTGAATTACAGAAAATGTTTATTTATTATAGACATGTTTGTTATTAATTAGAGACAGTTTAGTGGTTTAAAGCATATTGTTTAATATGGGATGTAACCATTTATTTGTACGCAATCGAGAAACAGTACCGATCAATAGCCGCCTGCAGCTAATCGCAAATAATTTGTCCCACATTGTCCTTTACGCCAGCTAACTTATCGTAAAGCAGTTACAAGACTGCCACATTTTACGATAAACTAACAGCCATTGTAACTGAAAGAATGATAATCACTCAGTTTCCTAATTTTATACCCAGAAATTACGTTAAATCCATCAGATTATATAAACCAAATTCTTCTCCTCTTCACTTGTAGTGCCAAAATTATCATTCATCGTACTGCTATAATGCTTCAAAATATTAAAAATAACAGTTTTGAATGTCATAATGTTTGAAAATGTTAAAATGTATACAGTTATTTATTCCATATCATTTCAAGTAAGTTGACTTGTACTGCGCCAATAGCTTTATTTTGTTTGTTTGTTTTTTCAATATCTTTTTGCGCATTCTTTGAAATGTCTATCAACAAAGTTTCGATAGACAAATTTGTTTTAATTTCAGCTAAAGAGTGGTATGAATAGGCGAATATTAATTACGATCAATCTGTACATAAAATGCCTTACCCATTGTCCTAGGATTTGAACCTGGTTTAAATTTACCAACATATTGTGACAGTAACTAAAAGCATGTGCATACTGCAAGTATAACACTTAAATATGTAAAATTAAATTTATACCTAATTTGTTTGCGAAAACTGAGCCATTTTCATATCTTTTAAAATAAGTATTATTTATTTTCTGTTTAAGTTTTTAGTATCTATTAAAAAGGAGTAAAAAATTAATTATAAATAAAAAAAAAATAAAAAAGACAACGAAGAATTTTTTTTTCTATAAAAAGGTTGTGTAAATTTCATTATTTTTTTTCTTTTGGTACAGAAAAAATAACAATAATTTCGATGAAAGTTTTTCATTAGATATTCATTTTGTTATTATTTCTTTTTAGAATTTCATCAAAGTTATATTTTTTTCGGAGGTATAGCAGTAAATAACGCTCTTAATATTAAACATTTTCATGTGTGAAATAGCAATGATTTAACACATAAATCACATTATATATATATATACGCTCTGGAACAAAAAAAAAAAAAAAAAGGCGCACCAAGAACGAGTAAGGCAAGTTGGACACAAATTGACATGCATTCAGGTTACGACTGAAAATGCAAAATTTTAAAGTTTGGCTTTCACCGAATGAGTACGCGACGCTGCAGCGCATCTTAAATGTGCAATTGGCAGAATATTAAAAAGGAGGAATTTAGATTTCAGGTCATAAATTCTTCGAGAACTTTTTTCCGTCTACTCAGATAGACAGTAACTATGCCCCGCATAAAAGTTCGCAAACAATATGCGCAGATGTCAGCATTTGAGAGAGGTGCGTGGTTGGGCTCAAAGAAGTCGGTTGGTCTAATCTGCGAATTGTTTGACAACTGGATAGGAACGATGCTACTAGTAGATGGTAATAGCAGGAATGGCTGAACCATGGCCGAACACAGCGTCAGGAAGAAAAAGGTCGGGCCGAGAGAGAGGAAAGAACGTGAGAACCGGTCAATCGTTAGAGCGGTACATAAAGCCTCATATTCTACACTGTCGTAGATACTACGTGCAAGTAGTACTTAAATGACTTCAAAGACCATTAATAGGCGGCTCAGACAAATTGGGTTGAGTTCTCGGATCTCCTTGTGCGGACTGCTATTAAATTTTGTATACCAACAAGGACGTTTGCAGTGATAGCAGAATTGTTCGAACTGGAATGGCAATGAATGGAGGAGAATTGTCTTCAGTCTCATTCCGATATGACCTCGATGACCAGCGACGTGTCTGGAGACACCCCGAAAAAGGAGGGATTCCAACCCGAGTGTCGCCCACTGAGCTCAAGAAACACTGGAGGAAATGCTAGACTGGTTTTCGCGTGCCGTTTTTTGAAGGTTTGTCTTCCGAGCGTTGCATGGCAAAACGCATTTGATATATTTATATTTCAAAGTAAAATTGTGTAAATGTTGTCTGTTCGAACAACCATATGCTAAGCATGACATTACAATTTTAAATTTTAATTCTTGAAAGATTATAATAGTAATAGACGACCCGACAAATGTTACTTGCCATGCAAGGCAGGTGAACGATTGCAGAAAAACTGGCACGCACGAACACTGTGTAAAAGTGTTGGAAGCATTTGCTCCAGTTGTTCTTCAGCTCAGTGGTGTCGCCGGCCATTCGACTAGATGACTAGTCTGGGGTGTCATTTCATCGTATAGCAGAATACCTTTGGTTCGCATCGGTGGCATCTTTACAACACAGCGGTACGATGACGACAGTTAACGCCCTGTTGTGTTTCCCTTCATATCACGCAATCCTGATCGTATATTTTAGCATGACGAGGACGTCAGCGCACAGAGATAGTTTTCACTGCTTGTATTCTTATTTTCCAACAATATTTTGGCTAGCAAATTCGCCATATCTTTCTCTCACTGAGGACTTTTGGGGCATCATGAAAATGATCCTACAACCACCTCGGGATTTTTCTAATCTAACGCAGAAATTGGACAAAATACACGATATCTTAGAGGAGCACATCTGCCAAATCTATCAATTAATGCCAAGCCGAATAACTGCTTATATAAATGCCAGAAGTGGACCAAAGCGTTATTGACATGTTTACTTTGCGAGGCCCTATCTCTTGATTAAATCATCCAAATTTTCTGAAACTGTAACCATTTGTTTTTCTCGATCACATCTACCAAATTTTGTCTGTGTCGGATAACTCTTCTTGGTGCGTTGAGTTTTGTTTTGTTTTGTTTTAGAGTGTATAACATATATGTGTGTGTGCGTGTGTGTGTTCAAATTTAATTGTTCCACTAGTAGCTTTTATCAAAACCTGGATACAGTTTGGAATGGTATAGGTAAATTCCAGAGTTTTACCCAAGTGGATTTCGACCTATTTTTCACGCAAATATTCCCAGTGTTCTCGGTGGAAAGCTCTTTGTTCAAGCCTTCGGGACCGTCATCGAAGGCGTGAACAAAAATGGTCTATCTACAAGATGTGAAATTCCTGCCAAGTGACTAACCGATCGATAGCAGCTTCAGAATTCTCCAAAAACCATATTTTGCCTAAATTTTGGTATTTCTGGCATACTGGCAAAAAATTCCAGTCTAGATGAAAACAAATGATGTCATTTAAAGTAAACCACAAGGATATATCGGAAACATGCTCTACAATATGATGGTAATCTTTTTACACTGCCAATAATGACTTCAGTTTCAATTTACACATATCGTCGTCCACATCTGCATATGATGCACCCACACCATAAGGGAAAATACATTTAAAGTTTCACTTATTAGGCACTTTAGATAAAAAAAAAAAAAAAAAAAGTTTTTGACATTTCTGGGGAAGATACATATTTCTACAAGTCCATATGGTGGCACTCCATCTTTGTAGTCCGCTGTTTATATTTTTCAACGTTGACATTGTTAAACAACAGTACAAGACTAACAACTTTTGAACGATAATTGATAAGATAAAGTTATCAGACAGATGTAATTCGACACACTTAGCAGAGTATTCTGACACATCTGCGGTGAATCACCAAGTATATCTTGTTTAATCATTTGGTTGTCCTTATCTGTCAAGCTCATAGATACGGTCTACCCGAATGTGGGCTATTAATTTCATTTCGAACGTTTTTTCTATAGCAGGATCACACGATAAACGGTGTACAACGTTATTTTTAGAGTTTAGACAATTTTCCGTTTGCTTCTACTGCAAAATTAACGTTTAACTATACGCTTTCTTTGAAAATCACTTAAAACTCTATGTATTGCCTCGAGGAATAATTTTCATTTCTGAAAGGCCGTTACGATATTCTAATTAAGGAAGAAAATAAAACTGTTGGTAGTTAATTCCATGTAATACAATCGCTTATCGTCAACTTCTTTGGTATCTGAATGTTTATGACAAGTCTCTGTATACATAAATGTAAAGATGTAATAAATCTGTAAAGGTGAAAGAATAATATATTAGGTAAATTTTATTATGTTAATTTCAAACGTGTAACTGCACGGATTATTCCCATCATTACTATGCGCGTTTTTTTTTTCTTTGTGTGCGTGGATATATTCTTTGAATATAGTTGTGGAATGTTATGTGATGGTCAAAAAATAAGCAGAAAAAAATTCAAGTTTTAAAAGTAAAAATAAATATTTTATTTTACAGAAAGCTCTCTGTATAATTTCGTATCTACCTTGTATCCTTTTAAGCATGCTTCTTTTTCTAAAGAATTTATTTTTTATTTTTTACAAATATAGTTCCCTAAAAAATCTTTAAAAAGTGAAATAAATTCGCATAGCACTAAAAATTATTTTATATTTATCGTTGAAATTTTATCCAAGGTTAAATAAATAAAATTTTCGGAAAATTCTGCATTAATCCATTTAATAAATTTCACTCAAAAATTATTTACCAAGAACAATCATTTTTAGGTACATAATCACGTAAATTAAATTTTTATTATTTTATTTTATGGAAAAAAAATAAAATAAAACTATTATTTTTAAAGCATATTTCGAAAAAAATAAATGCACGTTTTTCATTTTACATTTTTTTTTTTTAATTTAAATAGATGTTACGTTTTATTCCAATTTTTAAAAGAAAGCAATAACTAATATTTTCTTTAATTGATATTGATCAGCTTAAAAATACATTGTAAAACAAAATATTATTTGTTTATCTAAAATTATAATATCGAAACTAATACAAGGACGCGTTAAAAAAAAAAAAAAAAAAAAAAAAAAAAAAAACATAAAAATAATATTGCATGTAACTGATTTATATTTTTATTCCTATCAAACTATTAAAAAAAATATCAATTAAAAAAAAAAATAAAAATAAAAGTATTAAAAGCTTAAATTAAGACAAATTTATATTGCGAAAGAAAAAACCTTAATCTACATTTTTTTTTTTTTTTAACTATATCAAACACATTATGGCTACTGTCACGATTACTGTTATTTAATATTAAATTGAATACAATTTATTATATATATATATTTATGGAATAGCATACAGAAATAAATATATAATTTTATCTATGTTTTAGTTGAAAAAAAAATGCACATATAGACATATTTTTAAGATAAAATTAATTTTGAGCATATTTTATTTATCAATATAAAACATTAATATTGTTTAACCAAATTAATAAATAAATCTATAAATTGAAATAGTATACAGGGTGTCAAGAAATTCAACCGACAAATTAAGAGGGGTAATATAAAGCGTTAGTGAAATGAAAACTTACCTTTAGAACATCGAATCGCAAACTTCGTTTAAAGGTTGAAAATTGTGAAAAATCGTGGAGTTGGACTGGACGCGCAGGACACGTAACATGGCCTCACAATTCGCGGGATCTTAACCCGTCTGATTTTCCCTATGTGGTTATCTTTAATTTCTGATGTATGCGACGCTTCTGGATGCCCCATAGGATTTTATAGAGCAGCGCTCCAAATAACTCTTATAATAATTAACCAAATAAGTCTTTTTGTGGATAGATCGTATTTTTGACGTTCTCACGTGACGACTAAACCTGCAAGCGTTTATCGCGATTTTTTTCCTCTATGGTAATTTTTCCTTCTCTAATTTCCTTCTGTCATGCCTCTCAACTTGCCGGTCGAGTTTCGTATCAACTTGTATATTGCTATATCATATTTTGGTAGAGTTAAATTGACAGTAGAGCAAAAATTAAAATTGATCTATAAATTTTACATAAATTAATAATTAAAATTATTTTTTCATTTCAATACTTTTCGATTGGGAAAAATAAAAATAAAAATGTTATATTGTATTATTCTCATTCACTAAGAAATATTATGATACAAAAAATAAAGTAATTTATATGATATGAATAACCAAATAAGGAGAGATTTTTCCGTTACTTAATATTTTATATTTACCCACAATTGATTTTTTGAAGAAATAAAGAGTTAAAATAATTTTGAGAGCATTTTAGTTTAATTATTCACAAGTTTTTAATAGTGGTGTTTCATTAAAATAAGTTTTTTCAAACATGTAATTTAATTCTAATTATACATTTTAACTATTGTTATCGTAATTGTGACGTTTTGAAAATAAAATAATCTATAGTGACTCAATTTACACTTTTTGCAGCAGTAAGTAATTAACGTAAATATATTATAGTAAGAGAACTCGTTTGATTAACAAAAAAAGAAATATTAATAATAGTAGAGATTCCAATCTATACTAATATATAAAGAGGAAAACATTGTTTGTATGTGGAGGGTAATGTCTGAAACTACTAAACTGGTTTAAAAAAAAAAAAAGAAAAAAAAAAGAAGAAGAAGAAGAAAAGAAAATTAAAAAAAAAAAAAGAAAATCATTAATCAAAAGTTAATGTATCCCTGAGTGATATAGGATGATAAAATAATGCTTAATTCAAAATTTCAATATTTTAATTAACCCTCGCTTTACCAAGATCAAGGCATTACTGCAGAATAATTGCTTTCAGGAGCAGCTTGGCACGTTTGGCGAGAATCACCAGCACCGCGCCTTTATGTATCTTTTAGAAGTTGCAACATTCCACTGGTTACGTTTGAAATTTCTGGCGAATTAGCGCACTTTTTGAATGAGGCGGGCTAAACTAAATTTCAGCTACAAAATGGGGTCAAAATGATCCCATCTTGGGAAAGCGAGGGTTAAAATCTCATTAATTGTTCGGTTAATGTTATTTAATTTCTAGATTTGTCGAATACTATAATATACTGTGCTAGAAAATTCATCAGTTGTATATAAACCGATGTAAAATTCAGTTGAGTTGAAAAATAAAGTATCGATTATTAACCATTTCCAGCGCAAGGTAATTCGGATCATTTAAATTACACTACCAATGGAATTCACGAACAAAATTAAAATAAAATAATTTGACGACGTTTTCTGCTATGTTATAAATGTAAAATTTTGCTAAAAAATTTCCGGGATGATTTTTCGCAGTTGAAAATTAAAATTAGGTGATGCTCTAGTGGTATCACAGACCCTAAAAGGGTTAAGTTCTCTGTGCTTTATCGCTTTAGTGTTTCTCCGCAATGACATAACATTGACGTCATAACATTTCAAAAATATGTATTTATTTATATTTAAAACATGAATTTCATTTAATATATATTTTTTTCTTCATTTTATCGTTCACAAAGTAACGTGGGTACAAATTTAGTAAAAAATTCCCAAGGCGACTTTTATTTATTTATTTATTTTTTGTAAATGTAAGGATGAATACAAATAACTATCGCAATTGTACAAGTAAAGAACTTGACAAGAAATGTCAGAGCTATTGTTCAAGTTTCAAAGTTCGCTAACGAGGTCCTATAGTATAGCAGTTTTCCAATATAAATGAAAATTTAGTTATTTTAACAGCTTATTAATAAAGCCGAAATAGCGTCTGTCTTTCTCTCAGCTGCTCAGAAAAATATACCACACTTATAGATGTGAAATTTGTTTGGACATAGTCTGGAATGTCACCGTGTGCACCTCGAAATCAAATTTTCTTTTCTTCTTTTCTTTCTTTCTTTCCTTTTTTTTTTTTTTTTTTTTTAATTGGAAGAAAATTACCAATTAAAATGGGATTAACTATCCAGAATTTTTGCAAAATATTTCACCAAGAAAAGTTCTTTTTCACACTCCGAGGGAAAAAATCGAAGATTGTGCTATTTCTTCATTATGTCCTAAAATGCGATATAAATTATCTTTTTTCAAATTTCAATCGTTTATTTTAAATGGATCATTTTTGTTTTCTTTTTGTTTCCTTTTTTTTTTTTTTTTTTTTTGACACCAAATTAAATTTTATAACGTATTGTAGTACTATATTTGGAGATAAACTGCTGTCATTTTATGGTCGGCATGTAAATCAATAACATATAAAAAGTAGCATAATAGTAAATAAGATGTCCTTATGGTATTCTTCAATGTATTCGAAAATGAAATATGAAAGAAATATTTCGTTTACTTTTCTTATATATATGTATATATATATATATATATATATATATATACAACCTTGTGCAACTTAATTGAAACAAGCTTTTTTTTTTGTGAATTTTAAAATCATTCCTATTATTCTGCAACAATCATGCTCAAATATGTTAAAATATGGATGGGAGAAATAAATCCATTGCCTACTAACAATTTCCACTAAACAGAGGGGCTCTGAGAGCGCATGCGCAGGAACTTCCGTAAATGAAAGTTCGAGCAATGATCACATCAGTTGAGAGTTCACTGTCGTCAGAGATCTATGTGACACCACGAAAGCATACAAATATTGTTACTCTATCTGAACATATATCAAATTCTTATAGAGAGATTTCTAAGATCGTTGGCGTTAGTGTTGCAACTAAGACCCGTATTATAAAACAAAATAAAGAAACAGGTTCCATATCTCCAAAGCGGAGAGGGAAATTTGGGCAGAAAAAGAAAACAACGCCAAGCGATGACTTTTTTCTACTTACGCAAAGAAAAAAATATCCTCGAAAGACTAATGTTGCACTTAATAGAGATTAAAAAGGTCATGGAATAAATATTAGCTCATCTACTGTTCGGAGGCGTCTTCTTATAGCCTATCGGCCTATGAAGAATCAGCTTCTGACCCAACCAATGAAGAATAAGCACTACTTGTGGGTGTTAAAATATAAAACCTAGACAGTCGAAAATTGGAAAAAAGTGCTATTTGCAACAAAAGCCATTTTTTTGCCCAAGGGCAGAGAACATAACACGTGCGGAGATCGTCAGACGAAAAAATTCGGAGTTGCAATATTAACCAATTTGTTAAACACCCTCAAAAGAAGATGTTTTGGGGTTGTTTCGTTTACACTGGGGTTGGTTCTTTGCAGCCTGCTGTCATTATGATGCCTTCTGAGCATTACATAACTATTTTGGATAAAATGGTTATTCCAGAGTTGGAAAAACGATACCCTGATAGAACGGGGATTTTCAACAGGATTTAGCCCCGTTCCATACGTCCAAAATGATCGAAAAATTCATGTCTGAGAACCAAATTCAGACATTGGAATGGCCTGAGAACTTTCCTGATATCAACCCAAGGGAGAATCTGTAGGCTATATGAAAGAATCACATATTAAATATAGACTGTACAAGTATAGAGAAGAAAATCACGGTGCTAATTCATGTGTGGTACAAGGACACAAATTTATAAATGGCTGTAAAAAAATGGTAGAATCCATGCCAAATCGTATCCACATGTTAATAAAGAGTCGTATGGACTATATCATGTACTAAAAAGTTTTGATTTTGCATAAATTTATATAAAATAGCGTTTTTTATTAGTTATCTCAATTTTTTGAGTTTGTTTCAATTAGTTTGCACAAGTGTGTATATATATATATATTAAAAAAAAAAAAAAAAAAAAAAAAAAAAAAACTATTTTATTTATGAGACAAAACTTTAGTTAAAATACATTTAAAAACAAAACATACATTTTAAAAGCATTTAAAATGTAGACGTTTCGAAACCCGTCCAGGTTTCCTCATCAGTATCACTACAACATAATTCGCATGCATTACATGAATACACAAGGAATTTATAGAAGTACAGAATGTTGAGGAGCCAATGCGCATGTTTCATTGATAGTGTAGAGATGGCTGGCAGTGTGCCATCTCTCAAGGAAAATACGCGATTTATAATTATCATAGCCAGAATTTAGAACTTTTATATTAACGAAGTCAGGAATATGATCTGTTTCTATTGAATGGATTACAATTTTAAAATTTTGGTTGAAATTTTTATATGACCGTCTGTGCTCCTGTAGTCTAATTCCTGCCGTACGGCCAGTTTCACCTATATAAACATACTAACAATTTTTACAAGGAATTAAATATCTTACGCCAGTTAGATCAAATGAAGGGGTTACAGGTTTAATGTTAAAAAGAAAGTTTTTTAATTGTTTAATCGGCCGGAAAGCAGTATAAATATTATGTGGTTTAAGTAATTTAGAAATAAGTTCTGAAGTAAAACCAAAATATGGAAATGAAATATAATTTTTCATATTAATTAGTGAATTTTTTTGTTTGCATTGGTGGAAACGAAGAGGGGAGTGGATAATGTTTTCACGATAAATTCGTTTTAACCAATTAAGAGGGTAATCGTTATTCATTAAATCCTGAAATTTCTTTTAATTTCCAACTTAAAAAGTGTTTCATTACTGCATAATTGAGGAGATCTACTGACCAAAGTGCGAAAAAACGGCAATTTTATGAGAATTAGGATTAGCAGAATGAAAATTTAGATATTGACCCGTAAAAGTGGCTTTACGATATACAGAAGTTCGAAAAATATTAGGTGAATTAAAAGTGCGTTCAACAAGAACATCAAGAAAAGGCATACTATTATTTTTTTTCTATTTCCTAAGTAAATTGAATTTCTAGACAAAACGAATTAAAAAAAATGTAACGTCTTCATTTATATGTTTTTCTTCAATCAGTAAAAAAATGTCATCTACGTATCTCCGCCAAAAAGGAATTTTTTCACTTAAATTATCATTGATTTTATTTTCCAAAAATTGCATAACAATTTCTGCTATGCAAACACAAGCAGGTGAGCACGAATTTGTTTAAAATACAAATCATTAAGTTTAAAGCAATTACAAGATAAGCAGATAAAAACTAATATAAGAATCGATTCAATATTAAGAGTAGAATGAGTACTATCCATAGGATAATTTTTTATTTTATAACATCGCAAGCAAATTCAATTGGGATGGAAGTAAAAAGAGAAACAAGATCTAAGGAAACCATTATACAGTTTGGGGAGCATTAAAGTTTCTGAATTTAGAAACAAACTGAAAAGAAGAAGTTAAACTCTGTAGTGATAAGTATAAAGGATTTAAGTCCATATTCTTGATTTTTCAGGAGACGAAAAATAAAGTTTAACTAGCTAAAAACAAATCAGAAAAATGGATTAGGGAAAAGGTATTTCGTTGAATTTTACCCTTTATACCATTGAGTGGTTGGCAACCTTCATTTAATAACGGGAAAAATTGAATTAAACATTTTATACCATACATGAATGGTAAATTTCTAAATTGGTCCTTTTTTTACCAATGGATTTTCTCAAAGAATAAATGACATAGAATTAAATCCTTTATACCAATCGATAGAGAATTTTTTTCTGAGTCTGACTATGTACTTAACTCAAAATCGACATTTTTGGACTTAAATCCTTTATACTTATCAGTACAGATTTAAGGTAAGAGGTTTAAGCAATGACGAAATAAATCGAGCAAGGTTAGAAAGAGGGAAACGAGAGTAATCAATTATAGCTCTAAATGGACCAGGTTTATGTAATTTGGCAACCCATAAAAATTGGGAGCCATACCAATATAACACATTAAAGATTTGGCTGTAACATTATCTATTTGATTATTTTTCTCAAATTCACTGATCATTTTGTTAAGATTACTTTGTATTGATGGAGTGATATCTTTTTTCAAAACAGCATATGTAGAAACGTCATTAAAGAGTTCTAAAGATTTATCAACATAATCAGATTAATCGATATATATATATATATATATATATATAATCTGTTTTGAAACAGACGTACAATAAACATTCGAATTAAAGTCCAAGTGTAAGGTGTTTTTGTTGTCTCAGGTAATAAGAACACGGCCGCCATTTATTGCGGATGAGGAAGTCTTTGCCAAAGGTAGCGGGGACCCGAAGCAAGTTTTTGAGCGATTTTAATGTTTCAATTATTTATTTATTAAGCTATTGCATAGCTTTTATTGCGGGCTTTGAGCGCGGCGACCGAATCAAGAAATTCCGTAACGAAAATAAACCTAACACAGTTCGGCAGACTTCGGAAGACAGTCAGTTCGACAGACAGTTAGTTCGGCAGACTTCGGCACAGTGTTTGTGTGCGTGCGACTAGACGTATGCGTGTAGACTAGCTGCTAACTGCTCATAACTGATTCTATCTCTTTTAGACACAATGCTAGGTGAAACAGCGTGCTTTTTGGCCGCGTCAAAGAGTGAGTTCGAGCCCGCGACTAGTTGAACCTTAACGTGTATGTATATGGTACGACTGTACGAAGCTCGCACGGATCGAG
Source organism: Salticus scenicus (assembly GCA_963930645.1). Lineage (NCBI taxonomy): Eukaryota > Metazoa > Arthropoda > Arachnida > Araneae > Salticidae > Salticus > Salticus scenicus. Next base: position 121,660,954 of record OZ005648.1, on the reverse strand, counting down.
ACGAGCTGCTCTGAAATCGGACGAATACGTAAGCAGCTGTTTCTGAGAAAGTATATAGGTGTATAGGTATCTATCATCTATGTACAACAGTGAATGGCTGTACGCGTTAAATTTGTGTATAAAGTGTTTTAAATATGAATAAACAAAGTGCATTTATTAATGAAGAAAGTGATGAAAAAATAGTGAAAGAAAATGAGTGAGTACTCTATATACATACATTTTATTATTATCACAAATGCAGTATGTTTTTTTTTTTTTTTTTTTTTTTTTTTTTGAAATTTTTTTTTTTTTATATATAATACTGCTATAAAAATAACCTAATTTTTTTATATTAAAATGGGCAATCTTAAAAGTAGCCCTCTTTTATACACACAAACACACACACACACACACACATATAGTTTAAATTCTCAATTTAGATTCTCAATATGTATGTATATATATATATATATATATTTATTCTTCATATGTATATAATAGAAACCATTAAACCAACCACGTGTACTATTTAGTACCTTTGTTTTTTGTGTATAGGTAATACACATTAATGCCGCGCAGAGAAAGTATATATGATATTATATCTATATAAATGTACATCGCGCGAAATTCGATGATCAAACTCTTAATATCGTTCTTTTTGTTCAAATTTTTTGAATGAATAATTGTTTTGGTGTGTAATTACACTATTTATACCTAATTATTTATACCTATTATTTATACCTAGCTATTTTCGTTTTATAGAGAAGAAAAACTTAAAGAGCTAAAAAGAAAAAGAAATTGTGAACGTCAACGTAATTATAATTGCATAAGTTGATAAAAAATGCTATGCAATAGCTTTACCGCGGCAGTCCCCGAGTGCCACAGGTATTTTTTTTTTTCATGTTTTCAGTTATAAACTGGAAATAGTTATTATTTATTATTATTCTGTTTCTGTAAAAATATATAACTGCTGTAATATATAACTGCTAGATTCACCAAAATCTACGCTGTTCGCGCGAACGTAATCTTTAATTTTTATATAAATTTAGAGCTCAATCGAATAAGGCGATTACACTCTATAAAACTTTAAATAATTTCTATAAATAGGGCATAATGATAAACAATTTTATTTTGCGTCACTATAAAAATACATAAGTGTTAGATTTACCAATATCTATACAATTTGTGCGATCGTGACTTAAATATGTATATAAATTTTCAGTTTATTTGAATAATGCGTCTAGATGCAATCGCACCTTAAATAATTTGAGCTTATAGGCTATAATGATAAAGACTTTTTCTTTGTCACTTGCTTAAAAAAAAAAAAAAAAAAAAAAAAAACTATTGTGCTATATTCACTAATTCAATAGGGTTCGTGCTACGTTGACGTATAACACACGTATCAACATTCAAATCATTTCAACAAAGCGTTTAGACGCTATCGTAATCATTCACACGCATACACACACATACATACACACATAATTATACACATCCATACATCATCAAGAAAACACCAAAACCAAACTCATAGGACCTTAAAACGTATAGATATACGTCATTCTCAAAGTCGATTTTTGTCATGATTAGAATGTTTTCGTTACATACATATGTTCGGAAAGTAAAAACAGAGCAAAATTTCGGATAGTAACGCTATTAAAAATACATAAAATATTGTATTGTTTCTTTGACTATAATTTTATTTTATATTACACCTAAACGTATGCAAAATGTCATTTAAAATGTTTGTTTAATTTATTTTTTAATGCAGGTCAAAATACTGTATGAAAACAACGCATTATATAGGTATAAATACTTCTAAAACTTAATTGTATTGCTGGAATAATTATGTATGTATTCGATGGACTTATCTTTTTATTATTATTATTATTATTATTATTAAAAAGTAACATTTAATTAAATAAAATTTCAACTTAGTTTTTTAATTGTAAATTATTTATATCACCAAGGCATTTAAATGTTTATTAGTATTATAGAAATGATAAAATTGTATCAAATTCTAAAATTTTAATTCGTAAAAAAAATAAATAAACTTATAAAAATAAAAATAAAATAAATAAATAAAGTTTCCATTCAAAACATTATTCTTATTTTATTTTACTTTTTTTTTTTTTTTTTTTTTTAATATAAAAATTCAGAAAATATAATGTGAACCTTAATTTTTATCATTTTACATATGCCATTCAACAAGTATAAATGGATGTGAATACAATTTCATATCTAAATTATATCTAAATTGTAAAAATTAACAAACGTATAACAAATATTGTAAAAAAAAAAAAAAAAAAAAAAAACTGTAAATCAGTGAGTAAAATAATTTACGCATGAGGCGAAAAGTAAATCATGAAATATTTTACTTATTATATGCCTATGACAAAAATTTAATAAACGTGAGTGAACTGAAATAGTTCGTTAATAGATTTGAATTGCTAGGCTAATCATCAACATATATATATATATTTTTTTTTCTTTTGTTACAGATGTAATAAACTGTGCTGAAGACGAAAAAAAAAAAAAAAACATTTAGTAGAGGAAGAAGACCGAGAATAAAAGAGCCACATCTCTTTTAGTAAGAGAGAAATTTGTTCAATAAAAAATTCCAGATAAATTATTGGTAATATTTTGAAGCAGAATTTCATGAGTTAGAGCCAAGTCTTTCTTAGAACATAGTCCTGCCGACCCAGTTCATGTAATGAAAGTTGCGCTGCGAAAGCTAAAAAGGAAATAGGAATGCAAAATATTAAATGGTAGTTACATTATTATAATTTGTAACTATATTTAATTTTGTAACCCTATTTCCTATAGTTACAAAAAGAAAATGACATGCGTTCAAGTAAACATTCGAAAAATTAGCCATTGTACTCGTATGTGCACAAAACCTTCACACACATGTTTGTAACGTAGTAAAAAAAAAAACAAAAAGATTAAAAAATCTTATTTGAAATTATCTGTTTTACTTCCGTACCCTGTGCACAAACAAAATATTTTTTTTCTGAAATAAGCATATATATTCAAACAAATAATCAATTAAATATAAAAAAAAAGACTAAGGCTTTTACCCATAGGCGCATTACACTCTTGAAACGCTCACCCCCGGCTAGCCTACCAGGAAATGGAAAAACCAAAAATACATTTTAAACTTTACACATTAAAAAAAAAGTAAATAAGTTTATTTATTTATTTATTTATTTATTTTTTTTATTGAAATGTGTATTCCAAAAATTTAGATATTTATCTTTACCATGAGTCTATATATATATATATATATATATATATATATATATACATATATATTTTTTTCTTTAATGGCATATATACAAGTGTAAATAAAACACCACCAAATGTATTTATTTTTATTGTATAAACGAAAGCAACTTAAGGAAAAAAAAAAAGAGAAAGAGAGACAGAGAGAGAAATGGTGTCACATAAAACAATATATAAAATATGTTATAAAAAATTAATAAAAAATTTTAACATAAATTTTATATTTACACACACAGACACACACAGGTTGGCAAGACGTGCAAACTGAGGACTATGTGTATACACCGCCAATCGGGGACTTCGTAAATAATTGACTTAAAAGCATATTTTTGATAAATAACTATTAATAAAACTCATTCAATTATGAATCAGCTTTGATTTTTCTTAAAATTCCAAAATTTCTCAATATTTCTCAATATGTATTTTTACCGTCTAAATGGGGACCTCGATACACCGCAACACACACAGTGAACTTGATACACACAATCAACTGGGGACTTTGTAATTTTACAATCAAATGAGGACATTGACTATGTTGATACACACAATCAAATAAGGACATGAAGTTTTTTTTTTTTTTTTTTTTTTTTATGTTATGGTACAATTCACATTATACATGTTGCACATAGTTTAAGAAAATATTTTACAATAATAATAACGCTCAGACTTGCTAAGTGACTCTGTGACGATGCACGATGGCGAATTAAACGCCGCATAAAGTTTCCGGGAAAAAGAAATTTGTTAAATGTATTGTAATGAAAGTATTTGTAATTATGTGAATAGTTTTTGTAATACAAGTGAATAGTTTTACTAGTATTTTAATGAGTTTCAAAGTGGCTTCTGGTGATCAAAATACCACTTTATAATTTATTATGAATAAATGAAATTTCGTACACAATATTAAGTATATTGTATTGTAAGCCTGTTGATATTGTATAATTTGAAGCTGAGATTTCTTTGATGTTAAGACATTGCCTCCTAAACTAGATGCCTTCCGCGTGGCTCGGAAACTTGGCAAGAGTTCAAACGGTAAACAGCGCCACCTGGTGCAGATTGTGCAACTTTTTTATTCAACTGTCACCAATAATTTTCATAAGTGATATATGATATGTATAATCGACGTTTCTTCGATTCTATTCGCCTTTTATGTATATCAAATCACACTTTAAAAATTTTTGGTGGCTGTTGAATAAAAAAAGTCGCGCAATCTGTACCAGGTGGCGCTGCCTACCACAAAGTTTCCGAGCCACGCGGAAGGCATCTAGTTTAGAAGGCTATGGCCTATGGTTAAGATAATTTACAGCGCCCCCTAATGGGAAAAATGTATTAACAGTGTTGTATTGGAAGGGTTTGTTTGAGATTAGAATATATTGCTTGTTTAAGTGAGTGTATGATTTTCATCATATTTTAGAGTGTGTTACAGCTTCTCTGGTGGTCAAAATACGAATTTATATTCTATTATAAATATTATTTCGCACACATGATTAAGTATGTTCATCACATGATGGGAAATTAGGATTTTATTGTAATAAAATGCTTACAGTGCCTCATAACATCAAGAATCTTAACTGAATGTGTTGTAATGAAAGAATTTGAGTGAGATTAAGATACATTATGTGTTTAAGTGATTGAATAGTTTTAAAAATAATTTAAAAGTGTTTCGCAGTGCTTCCTGTTGGTAAAAAAAGCAGGTAAGAAAATTGTGCTAATACAAACTGACATTCAAGAACATAATGCAGATTGGTAAACCAACTCATAATATACATCGACAAGCTGAGACGAATACATAGCGGCAAGTTAAGACATAATACACACTGGCAAGCTAGGACATAATACAAACCGACAAACAACGGCATAATACACACGTGCTGAGATAGGACGTAATACACACTGACAAACGAGGACATAATACACACCTGCAAGCGAAGACTTAATACACAACGGCAATTGAAGACCTTTTACACACAGGCAAATGAGGACATGATACACACCGGCAAGTCAAGACCTTTTACACGCAGGCAAATGAGGACGTGATACACACCGGCAAGTCAAGACCTTTTACACGCAGGCAAATGAGGACGTGATACACACCGGCAAGTCAAGACCTTTTACATACAGGCAAATGAGGACGTGATACACACCGGCAAGTCAAGACCTTTTGCACACAGGCAAATGAAGACGTGATACACACCGACAAATCAAGACCTATTACACACAGGCAAATGAAGATACGCACCGGCAAGTCAAGACCTTTTGCACACAGGCAAATGAAGACGTGACACACACCGGCAAATGAAGGCGTGATACATACAGGCAAATTAAGACGTGATACACACCGGAAAGTCAAGACCTTTTACACACAGGCAAACAGAGACGTAATACACATCAACTATTTAGGATGTAATGCTCGCCACCAAGCGAGGAAATAATGTACACCTGTAAGGCAGTACTTAATGAACTATAGCCATAACTAGCCGACTAACAGATGGTTCAACAGGTTTTAGCTTCCATGAAGAATAAAAATACTTTTATTAATATGAATAAAAGTCATTGTATATATGATTGTATGTCTTTCATCTCCTAAACCCCTGAACCGATTTCAACCAAACTTGACACAATCAGTGCTTATCACAATGTTCGAAGCACTGCGGGTGTTTAAAAATTTTAGTGCACGCACAATGGGAGGGGGTGAGAAAAAACTCGCTGGAAAACCACACTTTTGTATGTTTCCTATAGTAATAATGTATCTAGAAACTTCAAATTTGATATTACCTCTGATTTATAATTTTTTCTAAGTTGATGTTTCTAAAAATTCGAAATTAGAAAAGATGAAATGATTAGTTAACGTTCTAAAACTACGTTTTTATAAAAAATGTTCCGAACAGTGGGAAGCAAGGGAAGATTTCTTCATTACAAGCATTCCTTCGGTGCGCAAATTTACACGATATTTTAAACGCCTTCTAAATCAGTTTATTTTCGAAACTAAAAAGAATAATTCTCTATATTTTCTTGACGTTTTGATTTCTATATAAAATGATTAGTTTTTAACCATTGTCTTCAGAAAACTTTATTATGACTCTCTTCCACATAATCTCTCACCCACCCCAACAGAAAATGGCTGCTTTCTGTATTTATTCTTACCGGCTTCATTTGCTTTCATTTTCTCAGATTTTAAGAAGAAATTAACATTTAAAGTATCTTGCTCTTTCTCTAGCTATAATTCCTCTATGGCCGATAGAGCTCTAAAAACCAAGAATTCTAAATTTCTCTTTTTAACTTGAATTACCAATGTTTCAATCATGTAATTTTACATTTTTATTGTTCCTTTTTTTTTTCCAGAACATCTAAATTTTTTCATAATTTGGAATTAATATAATTTTTAAATTCGTCAACAATATTAAATTTGCTTTTCCTAAAAATTCCATTCCAACTGATAATTGACGTGGTGTTTAATAATACCTAAATTATTTGTTGAAATAGATAGAAGCCTTTTGAAATATCATATAAATAAGCCCACACACAAAAAAATAAAAATAAATTAAAATAAAAATAAATTAAACAAATGCCCGTGATGAAGAGATCTCCAAATTTTCTTTTACTTTCCCTTATTGGTGTCATGGGTATTTTTATTCTTACTATTTATTTATTTTTTAATTTTTAATTTCTAAAATTGACATTATTTCCTCTCCTGTCCCCTCTTCTCATTTGGATTTCTTGGAAAGTCTTTTTTACATTTTAAGAATCTTATTAATATTTCTTCAGCGTCTTTCATATCTAATGTTTGGAAATTACACACATAACTTTCTCATGATCGGTCTTTTCTTTCTTTCTTTCCTTTTTTTTTTTTTTTTTTTTTTTTTTTTCTCTTTTAATGTCACCATTTATTTTTTTTATTAAATTTATTTTTGATATTTTTTCTGTCCATTTATATAATTATTCTTATTACACCAGATCTTTTCTTGATTTTAATTTAGCTTGTCTCTTGGATCATTTTTGTGTGTTGCCGCTTTGCTACATTCATTCCGACTTTATTTGCCTGACTCAGAGTCACAGTTTTATTTCGACCTTAAACTCGGAACATTTGTCGCGATTTATTCCATTTTGTGATGTTTACAGATTTTTTTTTTTTACTTATTGATATACATGATTAGTTAAAATAGTCTAATGTGTTTTAACGAAGTGAGTGGGCGACAACTCGTTGAATAATTTGAAACATATTTTTATATTTAATAACAATTTAAATATTTTTTTGTTAATGTGCACATAATATTCAAACAGGGGATTGTGGATCGGCGAGGCTATAGTCTTTCAACCGAAATGTATGTCTTTAAAAATAAGAAGATTTTTGAAGCAATTTTTTAAACTAATTTTAAAGGATTTTAAATTACTCTAGAAATTTTGAAATAAATAACATCTTACACATTAAACTATAGTAATATTCTGCACTAATGTGAATAACGGAAAGAAATGTCAGTGATACACCAGATTACTCCTTTTCTGGTTAGGGGGGGGGGGATGATTTCATCAATTTTAGAAAATTATGGAGTGGAAGGCTGATTTTTTATACCAACTATGTGAAAAATACCAGAGCCGGGAATAGAAACCGGGACTTCCGCTTGAGCATCCGCACGTGAAGCGGAAGTCCCGGGTTCGATTCCCGGCTCCAGTATTTTTCACATAGTTGGTATAGAAAATCAGCCTTCCACTCAATAATTTTCTGAAATGCACTTTCAGGCTTGAGGAATAAATTTTCTAAATTAGATTTCATCAAAGTTATGATTAAGTTTGAATGATCTACTGGCAGCTGACGAGTTCTTTAAAATGTATTGTCCAGGTTTATCCCCAGTTAGATATGATAATATTGAGATCTGACTGTATATTTATAATCAAATTTTTGTCCGTGTTATATAGGCCCTGCTTAAAAGTTGGTTCAAATGTCCACAAGCAACATAGAATTATTTGTATATTTTTTGTCGCTACATTACAGACCATAGGTTGCATTTTATTACTGTTAATTTACATTCAATATAATATTATTAACGTGCATTTTTAGAGTGCTGAAAATGAAATACTTTGCATATATTTTTTAGCATAAATGAATATGTAGATAATTGTATCGTATTTAGTATTATTAAACTGTTCTTGCTTTGTGTAAATATATATATTAAAGCATAATAACTGGAATTTTTTTTATTTGCACATTTTTACATTTATTTTAACTCCTAGTAGAAATCTTTGAGATTTTGTACAATGATAGTAATTTTACATGATTTAATTCATTACTGTCTCAGAAACAGCTCATTATTTTTTAACCCTGTTACTATAAATGCCGTTGTTGGAGATATATCAATTTTTGGACAATCTCAAAGTTATTTTTCTACATTAATTGAATTGTTCAACATATTTTCTTTTATTTCTATGCTTCATTTCCACATATAATAACTTAGTACTTGGATGACCGAGTTCACTCGGTCTCATCGTAAAAATCATTTGTAGTGTAGATACTGTGATTTATTTTCAGGTAAACATAAATATGTTTATTATTTGTTTGCTCAAGGCGGAGAACGAGTTAACAATGCAAGTTAATATTCCTCGATATAAGGAAAATTCAAATCCAATTATCATATTAAATCTCTAACTACAGTTTATTATCACAATCATTTAAGTAGTTTTTTAAAAGACAAGATTTCTGCTACACATTATTCTAGGACAGTTACGGTTCACTTTTCTAAAAATGATGATAAATGAAGCCGTTTTTAGTTTTAAAAATAACCTCTAACAATTTTTATTTAATCCTTTCAGCAGTTTCTATTTAAAAATAAAATAAATAAAAGGTTATGCGCATTTTTTTGTGGTATGCGGTTTACCAGTGAACGCTAATTATAATGAAGATGAGTGTTATTCAAACTCAAATTGAAATGTCATCTCAAAAACACATCAACTCTAAATAAAAACATTCGAGGGTTTAAAAAAAAAAAAAAAAAAAAAAAAAAATCAATTCAATTGTAAACTCAAAAATTCCCTAAATCTAAGTTTTTATCAAAATTATTGAAATAGTTTCTAGAAAACCATGTCTTTTCCATATTTTGCTATGTACGAATGAAGGTTTACAGTAAACTCTAATTTTTATGAAGATGGGGATAAATCAGATGGGTTTCTCCTCTCAAAAATAAACCTAATGCTAATGTTTTATCAAAACAGTTAGAGCCATTTTCTGGAAAGTTTCTGTCGTAATTTTGCCAGAGGCAGAGTGAGTGCTAATTGTGTACGTTAATTTTCCTAAAAATGAAGAAAATTCAAATTGAATTGTCATCTAAAAAACCCCATACCTTAAATACTTATCAAAATCGTTCGAGCAATGTTCTTAGACTAAGAAAATGATTCGACGGGATTTATTTAATAAAACACTAGTAAGTGTACTTTTTTTTACATAGGAATTATTGCTAGCAATCGAATGATTTTGCTGCCGACTGTAAAGCCGTAGGTTGCAATTGGCCGATAAAGGGTTGAAAACGGACGCAAATTTTCCTCAAGATGACGATATTTCTAATCACTTTAACTCTTCAAAAAACACTTAACCACAAATTTTCATCAGAATTATTATATTCATTTTCAAGTAAACCGAATTTCTGCCATATGATGCAACTGGCTTATAAAGGGTTTGCACCGAACGGGAATTTCCCTGAAAATGAGGATATTTCCCATCGATTTAGATACCTCAAAAACATTTAACTCCTAACTTTTATTAAAATAGTTTTATCCATTTCATAGCACATCCAATTTCTGTTATACGGTGCAAATGATCGATAAAGGGTTAATATCAAAAGGGAATTTTCCTGAAGATGAGCATACGTCCATCCAATTTATCTCCCTTAACCTCAAACTTTCATTTGTATTGTTTTATTCCTAAAACTCTACCAATAATAGCCCAAATGTATAGAAAATCACCAAGACTCTTCTTGAGGATATTTCCAAAAACTTACTTTTTTTTTTTTTTTTTTTTTTTTTTTTTTTTTTCCGATTTGCAATATTTGGGGGGAGGGGGATATACGAGGGGACAAATTGGACCCCATCTTTTAGCGCTAAATTCGTCCGTGGAAATCTATAGGAGGTAAGGTCACAAATTTTAGTGTGTGGCTTATTTACGTGTGTCCAACACCCATTGTAACAGGATTTTGCGAAAGCCCCCCTTTCCCCCCTTGGGAGTAGGGGGGAATAAATACGTTTCGAAGCATAACTTTGCTTCAAATTATCTCAGTAATATTAAATTTTATGTGTGGGTTGTTTATGCGTTCCCAACACGCACTATAAAGGGATTTTACGAAATTTCTCGCTCCCCCCCCCCCATTTAAGGGCAGAAGGGGGGATAAACACGTTTCCAAGCATAAATTTGCGTCATATTATCTCAGTAAGATTAAATTTTATGTGTAAATTATTTATGTATTCCAAACACGCACTATAAAGGGATTTTATGAAATTTCTCCCTCCCCTCTTTAAGGACAGGAGGGGGGGGTAATAAACACGTTTCCAAACATAACTTTGCTTCAAATTATCTCGGTAAGATTAAATTTTATGTGTAGGTTGTTCATGCGTTCCCAACATGCACTATAAAGGGATTTTACGAAATTTCTCCCTCTCCCCCTTTAGGGGCGGGCAGGGGGGCAAAAACATGCTTATGAGAGTTATTGTGCTCCACATTATTTCAGGATAGCGATTTTTTTTTATCTGTAGATTGGTTGTGCGTACACAAGACACACACTGCAAAGGAATTTTGTAAAATTCCACCATATCCCTCTTGGGGTAGGGGGAGGGGGAAATCGTTTTTCCCTGCGCAAGCTTTGAACTATCTTAGGCGATTTTTTATGCGTGGGCTGGTTATGCTTTCCCAACACGCATTATAAAGGGATTTCGTGAAATTTCCTCTTACCTCCCTTTAAAGGCGTGGGGGGGGGGGGCAAAAGCACGTTTTAAAAAGTAACTCTGCTTCAAATTATCTCAGGAAAGCGATTTCTTGATATGTCGATTGGTTATGCGTATTCAACACACACAAACTACAAAGGGATTATTTTCAATCCCGTGTTACCCCCCACCCCTTTTAAGGGTTGGTGGGTAAAAAACATGTTTCTACACGTAACTTTGTTCAAAATTATCATAGAATAGCAATTTTTGATGTGTGGACTGCTTATACGTATTCAACACACGCTACAAAGTAATATTTAGAAATTACACTCTTCCGCCCCATAGGAGGCGAGATGCAAAAACATGTATTCATGCGTAACTCTGCAGTAAATTATCTTAGGAAGGACCTTTTTGATGCGTGGGTCAGTTACATGTACCTAACTGATAATATAAAGTGATTTCGCAAAATTTCCCCCCCCCCTTTTTTCCTTTAAGAATGCGGCTAAAAAAACACAGGGGGTGGGGCTAAAAAGCATGTTTTAAAACATAACTCTGCCTTAAATAATCTCAGGATCTCAATTTTTTAATGTGTCGGTTATGTACGTGTATGCAACATGAACTATAAAGGGATTTTGTGAAATTACTCCTACCCTCCTCTTAGGGGTGGGCGGGGCAAAAAAAAACACGTTTTCAAGCTTAAACGTGCTCCAAATTACGTTTGAATGGCAAATTTTGTTGTGCGGGTTTTGATTAAATGTATTTCATATGCACTTTGATGGGATTTTGCAAATCTTCTCACTTTACCCGCGAGGTATGGGGAGTAAAATGCAAGCAAGGCGCTACCGAAGGCATTGTTTCTCTAGACTAGAAATGTGGCGTGTGGGAAAACCGCTACCGAAGGTAGCGAGAACTTTAACTTAGATTTTGACTGATATCAATGATTTTTTTTTTAAATTATAATTTTGATATGGTATTTTGAGAAATTATTTCGATATAATGACCAGCGAAGCGGGCAAAGCTTGCCAGTAGTTTATAAATTAGTAATTACACTGCTCTAGAAAAAAAAATATATATTGCTGATTCTTATGTAAAATGTCCTCCTGAATCCGAATATGACCACCATATGCCCAATCACCCACCGTTTTCTAGATACACCCCCTCCTTCATTTTTATCATTGTTTGGTAATTTTATACCCATCAGTTTGATTTGGAGAGGGACGAAGATTATTTTAACGGTTAAATGTCTTCTGAACTGAGGAGCTACAGAAGTAGAAAGTTCTAAAATGTGAACATTTGTAGTAAGGGCCCTCTTCACTTACCATTTGCTTTTCTTAAAGACAATGTTAATCTATGGGAAACTTTCTTTGCACTTAAAACAGTGACATATTAATTGATTGAGACGCGGTTTTTTTTATTGGATTACTCTCATTTCGTAAACTAACGCAGCTTTTGTAGATTTTATGAAAGAATAACAGTTGTTTTTTAAAAAAGCTGTTTTATTGCAATATTTGGGTTGATGCATTAAATGGCTTATAAAAACTCTTTCAATTTTTTTAAAACAGAATTTAAAAAGCTGCGTCAATCTCAAAGAGTTTAATTCAATGCGGAAAAAATCCTGTATTTTAATAAAATTTTAAATCAATTAAATTTGTAAAGAAAGTCCAAAAATTTTACAAATTTGTGCCGATTTTCGTTTTAAAATGCGCTTTTTTTTTATACTGTAATTTCACTTTGTTGAATGCAGAGTAACGACATTAAAATTTGTTTAAACAAAATTCACCCCGTAGGCTTTAATGATAAGAAAAACTTTGGAGTGTCCCTGTACATAGAGCATGAAAAATATACACATAAAAAATTATACAGCTATTTCTATACAGAGCTTGAAAGTGTCTACCAATTTGCAAGTTATTTGGAGAATTTTTGCAGCCGTTATTGCGGTACATGTACATTCTATCCATAGGCCATAGTGGTAAAGAAAAATTTGGTGTGTCCCCGTACACGAATTCCAGATAGAACAGACGCCAAACACACTACAGCTAATCCCATGCGGCTCGAAAACATGTGTACAAAATTGCAAATCAATAGAATGATTTTTGCGGTCGCTGAAACAGACAAACAGACAAACAAAATATACACACAGACGGAACCCAAAATCTTTTTGAGTCGCCACAGGGAAGCTTCCACTCACGTTTCGACAATGAACTAGTGGATCTGCAGATCAGGAGCCCCAATATCCTATTTGCATCACACATTATTGAACAGGTCATTTTTATTTATTTCTCATTTTTTCATATATGCGTATCACGGAGTAAAAAGACAGGAGAAGAAGGTAACGCTGAAATTTTGTGATGTTGTTTTCTAATGTTTACAGATGGCGCCAGCGTGCAATCCTTCCTTCTCTCCAGCTTCCGCAATGTTATTCAATGGGGAAATGTCTCGTTTTAATTATTTTTTTAAAAATAATATCAAGCTGAAAAAATTTCGATTGAAAGCAAATTTCATTAAATAGAGTATTCTAACCAACATGTTTTTTTTAAAGAGCCATTTTATACTAATTTTACTTTGAAAGAAAGCTTTTAAAAATGACGATTCTTATGAACCGAAGCTAGCTAAAACAGACAATTGGGAGGAAGGAGAATGGATGGAATTTTGTAAAGAAAAAAAATAAACTTACTTAGGTGCATAAAACACGAACTCGGACTTTATTTTTTTCCTAGGGCTTTTTTTTCTTTTTCTTATCACTATCATAGCCTGTTTTACAACTAGGAACGAAGCATTTATTTGAAACATCTGAATTATGCAGTTTTAAGAACTTACAAAGAAATTAAATTGCTTAAAATAAAAAAATTTAAATGTACTCCAGCAAAATTCTATTGAAAACAACAGTATAGGTAGGAAGGAATGACAAGTGGCGCCCTCAATATTTACAAAAAATTTAGATCACAGTTTCGTAGTTTTCTCCCATTGGACCTTCAACTCCTATTAATATTACTCCGTGATGCGTATATATTGATTCGATTGACTTGCTACATAAACAGATACGTTCCTGAGGGGGGCTGCCAACGCCTCCGAATCTAATAAAGATAGAGCTATGAATCTTCAGATTTAAGACAGAACTGGTGTACAGATGCATTTTACAAAGTTTGGTGAAAATTGGAAAAGTGGAAGTGGGACCGTAAGTCCGTATCCAAAAACAGCTCTAAAGATTTTCTTAAAATTTACTACATAAACACTCTATTAGATGTCCTTTCGAATTATATCGTTGGTTAGTTCAGGAAAATTGGTAGGCTCCCGGTATAAATAGCTGAATTTCAAGTCTCGCAAGTGCGATTTTTTTTTTTTTTTTTTAAGGCTGTACGGATTTTTTTTCAAACTCGCCATATTAACTCCCTTTTAAATATCCTTTTGTATGTAATTTTTGTTTTCCGATCAATAATTGAGTATGCCAAGTTTTGGTAAAAGATTGTATCTCAAAAACGGCTCTAACGATTTTCTGGAAAATTGTTGCATAAATCCATTACAGATATCCTTTCTCGTATAATACGTGGCTATTACAAGAAAATTCACAGTCATCATGCTCAGGTAGGTCACTTTTAGATCTCGGAAATTGGTGTTTCAAAAAATAACTACCATTTTTCCCCCTTTATTATTTCTTAACTCGCTATGCAAACTGTTTTAAACGTCTATATATCAGTTTTAGTCCAGGCAACGAAGGCCAAAATTTGACGAATAGAGGAAAAAAATCATGTAGTTTTGAAATTTTACATAATCATAGCCGAGAGGGTCCTGAACAACATACTAAAAGTCCCCGCCCGTGGGGGGTGAGCGGGGGGCAGGGGGGCATTTAAGGGGGGCATTTTTCAGTTTTTATTAAATATCTTGAAAACTATCGCATTTAGAGAAAAAATTTGAAACACAAAATTAATCTACGTAAAATTTCCTACAAAAATGTATATTACATTTTGTTTGTACGATCATTAGTTTAGAAGATATAGGGAGATGAAATAACACATTTTCTTGAAAAATTCTTTTTTGCAATAGTAAAATCAACTAAAGTGTGCAATTAAAAGGGTTCTTGTCAAATATTTTCTAATGTAAAAAACAAATATATACATAGGGAATATGCAAGGATAATACAGCATGTTTTGTACGTTTTAAATAATTTTAAGGCTAGTAGGCGTAAGTGGTGGTTTGAGTAAAAATCCAGATGACGAAGACCCAAAATCGATCAACATTAAAAAAAAGTCCTTCTGGCTTATTCGGAAGGGTAGGTTGATTTCTTTTTCCTTATCAAGTATAGCCGTCATTTTGTTTCAAGATGGTGGCTACAAATTATTAATGCACTTGGTAGAAATATTGATGTAGGCTCACATGGATTTTTAAGCAAATCGGTTCATAAATACCTTTTTATGTGAATTTAAAAATTTCAAGTGTCCGGCGCTTGGAAACAAAATGGTGAGTTAAGTTGACGAATACATGAAATGTATTTGTGAGATAAGTCTACTGTACACATATAGTTCGAATTAATTCAAAATCTCAAAAGTCATCGTGTTGAAAAATTAAGTGACTGGCACTTCGATCAAAATAGCAGAGAAAGTTCCTCATCTAAAATATCGTTTCAAATTTGAAAATAATTTTTTTTTTTGAAGTTCTTTCAAAGAGGTTTAGTAAGTTGATAAAATGTTAGTTTTCTGCATTTCTAGCTTGTCTTAGCCTTAAAATAGCCTAATTTTTCCCTAAAAACGCATTAAAAAGATCCAGCAGCGCAGGTAAGGGATTTGGCGACATTTTCCCTATGGCGACTTTTTTGGCGACTTTTGGTGAGAAAATACTTATTATCGATATACCAAAGATGGACGCAATAACGTGATTGGTTCACGAGTTACGTGAATTTTCTAGATTTTTGTTGTTTGAATGATAAATTCATTTTTCAACTTTGATTTGAATTGATTAAGTATTTCTAAAGTTACCGTGATAACAAATTTTCCAGTGGCCGCCAGCTGGAAACAATACAGTGGAACAAGTTGCCCAGCAAACATATCCAAGATATTTGAAGCATAGGTTCACTGTCCAACTGTGATTTAAATAAGTGCCGTGTTTCAAAAGTTAATTTTATGGCATATTTTCAAGTGACAGTCTAAGTGGTTGCAACTTGGAAACAAAACGACAAAACAACTTGCCCGGAGAAATCATCCAGTATACTTGTATAAGTTCCTTGTCCAGTTCTAGTTCAAATTAAATCAGTATTTCAAAAATTATCGTCATAAGAAATTTTCAGGTGGCACCACTTGGAAAAAAAGTCGAGTGAGATGCCCAGCAAACTTATCTGAGATGTTTAAAGGATAAATCCACTACCCAAATTTGATGCGAATTGATTCTGTATTACTAAAGTTACTATATTGACAAATTTTCAAGTGGCAGCCACTTGGACATAAAATTGCGGATCAAGTCACCAAGTGAACTTATCCTAGATATTTGAACCATAAGTTCACTATCCAACTTTTATTTGAATCAGTTTAGTATTTTAAAAGTTATTGTGATGGCATATTTTCAAGTGGCAGTGTGAATTCAAGTGGCTGGAACTTAGAAACAACATGTCGGGACAAGTTGCCCAGAGAAAACATTCAAGATAATTATATGATAATATCACTGTCCAAATTTGGTTCGATTTGGAGTATTATTTCAGAAGTTATCGTGATTTTAAATTTTCAAGTGGGAGCCTGATTTCAAGTGGTCCCGCTTAACTTAAGATATCTGCCACTTTATAAAAATGGCGGATATAGTTTACTAATAAACTTCATTGAGATCCTTATGTTGTCTGTATTTACATCAAAATGCAAACAATTTCAGAATACGCTTTTTACAATTTAAATTTGAAATTTTCAAGTGGTCTGCACTTGAAAACAAAATGGCGGAGCAACTTGGTTAACAAACTCATCTAAGATATTTATAAGATAAGTTAAGACACTGTTCAAATTTGGTTCCATTTGGAGTATTATTTCGGAAGTTATCATGGTTTTAAATTTTCAAGTGGTAGCCTGATTTCAAGTGGTCCCGCTTAACTTAAGATATCCGCCACTTTATTAAAAATGGCGAATAAAGATCATTTATAAAGTTACTTGAGACACTTGTATGATCTATGTATGCATCAAAATTAAAAAAAAAAAAAAAATCGGAATATGCTTTTTACAATTTGAATTTGAAATTTTCAAGTGGTCTCCACTTGAAACCAAAATGGCAGAACAACTTGGTTAACAAATTCATCTAAGTTATTTATAAGATAAGTTAAGACACTATCCAAATTTGGTTCGATTTGGAGTATTATTTCAGAAGTTATTGTGATTTTAAATTTTCAAGTGGTAGAGTGATTTCAAGTGGCCCCGCTTAACTTAAGATATCTACCACTTTATTAAAAATGACGGATAAATTTCATTAATAAACTTCATTGAGACCCTTATGTGGTCTATATTTACATCAAATTTCAAACAAATTCGGAATACGCTTTTTACAATTTGAATTTGAAATTGTCAAGTGGCAAGACACTGTCTAAATTTGGTTCGATTTGGAGTATTATTTCGGAAGTTATAGTGATTTTAAATTGTCAAGTGGTAGCCTGATTTCAAGTGGTCCCACTTAACTTAAAATATCCGCCACTTTATTAAAAATGGCGGATAAACTTCATTAATAAACTTCATTGAGACCCTTATGTGGCCTGTATTTACAACAAAATTCAAGCAAATCTTGCTTTAAATATGCTTTTTGCAATGTCGGTTTGAAATTTTCAAGTGGCTGCCACTTGAAAAGAAAAAGTCGGAGCAACTTGGTTAACGAACTCATCCAAGATATTTATAAGATCAGTTCACTGTCCAAATTTGGTTCCATTTCGAGTATTATTTCGGGAGTTATCGTGATGACAAAATTTTCATTATAGATAGATAGATAGATAGATAGATAGATAAACGAAGTGATTGCAATAGGTCGATTTCTAAAGAAATCAACCTAATATAGTGTAGTTTTGAAATTGAGCACAGTTATAAGGTTAAGTTTCCTGAACAAAAAACTAAAAGTCCCCGACCGTTGTGGGTGAGCGAGGGGCAGGAGGGGCATTTAAAGGGGGCAATTTTCCGTTTTTATTAAATATCTTGAAAACTATCGCATTTAGAGAAAAAATGTCAATCACAAAATTAATCTACGTAAAATTTCCTACAAAAATGTATATTACATTTTGTTTGTACGATCAAAAGTTTAGAAGATATAGGGGGATGATATAACACATTTTCTTGAAAAATACTTTTTTGCAATAGTAAAATTAACTAAATTGTGGAATTAAAAGGGTTCTGCTCAAATATTTTCTAATATACAAAACAAATATATACATAGGGAGTAAGGATAATACAGCATGTTTTGTAAGTTTTAAATAATTTTAAGGCTAGCAGGCGTAAGTGGTGGTTTGAGTAAAAATCCAGATAACGAAGACCCAAAATCGATCAACATTAAAAAATATCGTGTAGCTTTGAAATTGAGCACAGTTATAAGGTTAAGTTTACTGAACAACATACTAAAAGTCCCCAACCCTATTCTGTGTTATTTATTTATTTTTTTTATGTTATTTGCAATAGTAATAATAACTATATTTCGTAATTAAAAAGGTTCAGGTTAAATATTTTTTACTCATACAAATAAATATTTGTATATAAATATTTGTATGTGTGTGTGTGCGCGCAATGCACCAAGTTTAAAGAGTGGAAGTCAAAATATACAAATCGAAAAATTCCACTTTTCTGTAAGATATCCGTAAAATACAAAGCAACGGCTATCACAAAGGATTGCATGGGGAAGCGAAACAAAGGGTTTTCGCTAGTACTGCAATAGAACGGAGCAAATTCTCCGAATTTTTATCGTTAAAGACTGAAAAAACATGTGGAAGATGTAACTAATGTGTAAAATGCAATACTTATATTTCAAATGTAAAGGTTAAACGAAGGGTAATGGACAGGTTTCGATAAGGATACCCCTTCGCTTTGTAATGAGTGTGCTCTATGACTTGTGAGAACGTTTGTTACATATTCTTATTTCATTTCTCTTACGTTTAGTGTGTATTTAATGTTTCTTCTGAATTTTTTGCGATTACTTAGTGTATCGATATGGCAGAAAAATGTTTAATATGTGAAAATGATATAGTGATTGATGTATGCAACATAAATGAGAAAGGAATAGAGGGATTAGTAAAAGCGAGCATTTCAAGAAAAGATGGAAAAGATGGAATTTTTAGAGGTAGAAAAATGATTGTTCTGCATTCTTCTTGTAGAAAACATTACACAAGACCTCAGACAATCGCAAGAGACTTGAAACTATCTGAATCACGACAACAATCATCCATATACTTTAAAATAAATAGAGAGTAATCTAAATATTTATACTAAAATATTGTTAATTTTTTTAATGCATGCTTGCTATAAGTAATTTTAAAGTATTTTAATGTATCATAACATTCACATTTTATGTATTTTATATCTACTATCACTTACAGAGGATTTAAAGAAAACGCAACTTTTAGTATGTTGTTCAAGACACTTAACCTTATAACTGTGCTCAGTATCAAAGCTATAAGATTTTTTTTTGTTGATCGGTTTTGGGTCTTCGTTATCTGGATTTTTACCTAAACACCACATGCGCCTACTAACCTTAAAATTATTTAAAACGTACAAAACATGCTGTATTATCCTTACATATTCCCTATGCATATATTTGTTTTGTACATTAGAAAATATTTTATCAGAACCCTTTTAATTCCACAATTTAGTTGATTTTACTATTGCAAAAAAAAAAAAAAAAGAATTTTTTAAGAAAATGTGTTATTTCGTTCCCCTATATCTTCTAAACTATTGATCATACAAACAAAATAGAATATACAATTTTTTTAGGAAATTTCACGTAGATTAATTTTGCAATTGAGATTTTTTTTTTTCCTGTAAATGCGATAGTTTTCAAGATACTTAATAAAAACTGAAATGTGCCCCCTTTAAATGCCCCCCCCCACCCATGATTAGGGACTTTTAGTATGTTATTCAGGACACTTAACTTTATAACTGTGCTCAATTTCTAAGCTACGCGATTTTTTTTTTTTTTTTTTATGTTGATCGGTTTTGGGTCTTCGTTATCTAGATTTTTACCCAAACCGCCACTTGCGCCTGCTAGCCTTAAAATTATTTAAAACTTACAAAACATGCTGTATTATCCTTGCATATTCCCTATATATATATTTGTTTTTTTACATTAGAAAATATTTGACAAGAACCCTTTTAATTGCACACTTTAGTTGATTTTACTATTGCAAAAAAGAATTTTTCAAGAAAATGTGTTATTTCATCTCCCTATATCTTCTAAACTAATGATCGTACAAACAAAATGTAATATACATTTTTGTAGGAAATTTTGCGTAGATTAATTTTGTAATTGACATTTTTCTCTAAATGCGATAGTTTTTAAGATATGTAATAAAAACTGAAAATTGCCCCCCTAAAATACCCCCGCTCACCCCCCACGGGCGGGGACTTTTAGTATGTTGTTCAGGACCCTCTCGGCTATGAGTGTGCAAAACTTCAAAACTATACGATTTTTTTTTCTATTTTTCCTATTTTGACTGGACTTATCCAGATTTTTACTCAAACCGCCACTTGCGCCTACTAGCCTTAAAATTATTTAAAACTTACAAAACATGCTGTATTATCCTTGCATATTCCCTATGTATATACTTGTTTTTTACATTAGAAAATATTTGACAAGAACCCTTTTAATTGCACACTTTAGTTGATTTTACTAATGCAAAAAAGAATTTTTCAAGAAAATGTGTTATTTCATCTCCCTATATCTTCTAAACTAATGATCGTACAAACAAAATGTAATATACATTTTTATAGGAAATTTTACGTAAATTAATTTTGTAATTGAAATTTTTTCTCTAAATGCGATAGTTTTTAAGATATTTAATAAAAACTGAAAATTGCCCCCCTTAAATGCCCCCCTGCTCCCCGCTCACTCCCCACGGGCGAAGGCTTTTAGTATGTTGTTCAGGACCCCCTCGGCTATGAGTATGCAAAATTTCAAAATTACACGATTTTTTTCTTCTATTTTTCCTATATTGACTGGACTATTTGTCAGGCGTCTACTTCGTTAGGTCAATTTCATGTTTTCTGATCACATTTTTAAAAAAATGTATATTCTAATATGTGAAATAGTGGGTAGTGGAAGTAGTGTGGTTGCTTCATACTATTTTTTTTTTTTTTTAATTTATTTTTATTTATTTATTTATTTTTTTTGTCGCAGATTTATGGATAGATAATTTTTTTAATGGTCAAAATATGTTCAGGACACCTGAAATTGTGTAAATATATTGAAAGCTAGAAGGTGAAAGGTTTTGAATCCAATATTTTATTTCATCTTGTACAAAGAAAAAAGTAAATAGGAGGATATTTCTACCAATCATAAAGGCTTCGAAAATTTTTACGAATCCAGTATTTTTTTTTTTTTCTTATAAATACAGAACAAGGTTCACTATATCAATAACTTCAGTTTGTGGTTGTACTTTTCGCACTTCTTCTCGAAAGGGGGGGGGGGGAGAAAAAGGACAAAGGAGATCAAATGTGAGTAATTTCTAATACAAAGCTTGCAGGAAATGGGAGCAATTGTTTATAAAATTATTTCCAAGCGAAGAAACCACATTATTAGTTACACTTTACACTCAAAGATTTCGCGCCTAATGACGTAAAGGTGCAGCTGACCTTTTCAGAATGATACATGGACACTGATTATAATTTATAAGCGTTTTTTAGAATTACGATAAAGATAAATCACGTAGATGTATTTGTATATAATACAAACTTATTTTAAAGTTATATATAATATTTTAAAATGTTAAAGGTTTTCGCTTATTATAAGATATGCATATGCAATTTTCAGAAATAAGTTCTAGATTAAAAAAAAAAAAAAAAAAAACCTGGAGTGAAACAACTACACGACTTTCATTACTTACCGTTGCATGTATTATATGCATTTTTTTGGAGATAATATAATCAGAAGACATAAAATTAAACTAAAAAATTTGACACCTAAAAATTTTCTGGTAAGATAAAGCTTATACACATGTAAAGATATATAAAATAGATTTACATAACGAATTTAACTAGTATGTTGTGGCCACCACGAGACTTTCTTCTATATTTTCCTATACAAATTCACTCAGTAACAATAATTAAAAAAAAAAAAGTGGGACTTTGACAAAATTTTGGGTAAAATGTGAAAATTATTCTAAGTTTGTCAGAACACGGAAACCGTGGGAGTTTGATTAAATTAAGGGGAGAAAAAAAAAAAAAAAAAAAAAAAGTGGGACTGACAAAATTTTGGGTAAAATGTGAAAATTTGTTAAAGTTTGTCAAAACACGGAAACCGTGGGACTTTGACAAAATTAGGGGAAAAATGCAAAAATATGTTAAAGTTTGTCAAGACACGGAAACCGTGGGAGTTTGATAAAATTAAGGGGAGAGAAAAAACAAAAACAAAAGATTTTTTTTCTAAGTTTTTTTTCGTAAAAAGTAAAAAAAAATCGATAACTTTGTTTTAAATTATCACAGATTTATAGTTCAACCATTCATTTTAAAGGTACTGACGAGACCTTTCGAAAAATACCCATCTTGAAAATTTTTGCCCTATATCACCCTGTTAAAAATTTAGAAAAAGCGGGATGGCAACGCAACCTGTAAGACGATTTTTACCAAAAGTTGATAGGCACTAATTTATGTCAAGGTGCAACTACATACCAATTTGTATGAAATTGTGTGCAGTAGTTCCAGAGATACAGTTGCCACAAAATTTTGTCACACACACACAGCCAGAGACAGACATACAGACATTTTCTAAAAATGGTAAAATCGTGTTCTACAGCTCTCAAAACGTGTAAATCCATCAAAAACCCGAAATCGAAAATTTTTACGAATCCAATACTTTCTTCTATTGAAGATAGAAGAAAGTAAAAATGGTCAAATCGTGTTCTACAGCTCTCAAAACGTGTAAATCCATCAAAAACCCGAAGTCGAAAATTTTTACGAATCCAATACTTTCTTCTATTGAATATAGAAGAAAGTAAAAATGAAAAATGAATTCAGAAGACCTCAAAACTCATAGAAACACAAAAATGTCAAGTTTAAATTTTTCCATGATAATATTGTTCGTATATAATATATGATCGGAAATTAATTATATGTATTCTTTCATCATCCGTAATTTTATAAAGTTAACGAATCGCTCTTTTATTTAATCAGTCACAATACTTTTGTTAAAAGTCTGTTTAGCGCGTCCTTTAAGCATTTATTTATTACGAAATCCAAATTTATCAATTATTTTTTTTACTTTCTTCTATATTCAATAGTTATTCAAATAAAGTTATTGATTTTTCTCATTTTTTTTTCTTCTATATTCAATAGAAGAAAGTATTGGATTCGTAAAAATTTTCGACCTCGGGTTTTTGATGAATTTACACGTTTTGAGAGCTGTAGAACACGATTTGACCAGTTTTAGAAAATGTCTGTCTGTCTGTCTGTCAGTCTCTCTCTCTGTGTGTGTGTGTGTGACAAAATTTTGTGGCAACTGTATCTCAAGAACTACTGCACAGAATTTCACAAATTGGTAGGGACCAACTAAATACCAAGTTTAGTAAAATTTCGTTAAAAAAAAAAAAAAAAAAAAAAAAAAAAAAAAAAACGATTTTTTTTCTAAGTTTTTTTTTTTGTTAAAAGTAAAAAAATTCGATAACTTTGTTTTAAATTATCACAGATTTATGGTTCAGCCATTCGTTTTAAAGGTATTGACGAGATCTTTCGAATGATACCCATCTTCAAAATTTAACCCCCGGGGGGGTTCTTACCGATGCCCCCCCCATGCACAATTTTTTTTTCCTAGTTAACTACTACTATTATCAATAAATCATATTAATTTTACAATCACAAGTTTAAAATAACTCTCATTATGCCCATTTATACGGAATTTTGTCCTATGCTGCCATGTTAAAAATTTGCATAAAAGGTGATCACAGCGCCACCTGTTGAGCTATTGATCCCCAAATCATCTGGCCACCAGTTCATGTCAGGGTGCAACTTAATACCAAGTTTGGTTAAATTTCATTCATTGGTTCGTGAGATACAGCGTCCACAAAAAAATGATACAGACAGACACACAGACAGACAGACACACAGACATACAGACAGACAGACATTTTCTAAAAACTATCAATTCGTGTTCAGGACGTCCCGAAACGTGTAGATCCATCAAAAAACGGAGGTCGAAAATTTTCGCGAATCCAATACTTTCTCTATATTACATATAGAAGAAAGTAAAAATAGTAAGAAGAAAAAAATCGGTTTAGCCGTTTTACGAAACATTAATTTCCGATATCTAAAACTAATCTACCTAATCAGGATGACTGCTAATTTACCTTTAATAACCGCGTTATACATAAGAACGGATATCTAAAATGGATTTATGTAACAGTTTTCAAGAAAATCATTAGAGCCGTTTTTAATATACCGACTTTTGCCAAAAGTTGGCATACTCAATTATTGACTTGAAAACAATAATTACATACAAAAGGATATTTAAAAGGGAGTTAATATGGCGAGTATGAAAAGCATTCTTACAGTCGTTTTTAGAGGAACACACTTGTGTTCCTGACGGTTCCTAGTTGAGAGACTTGAAATTGAGCTAATTATACAGGACTCTTATCAATTTTCCTCCATACTAGCCAACTATATCATTCGAAAGGACATTGAATAGAGTGTTTGTATAGCAACTTGGAAGAAAATGTTTAGAGTCGTTTTTGTGATACAGACTTACGATACCTATTCCGGTTTTCCAATTTTCACCAAAATTTGGAAAATTCATCTGTACACCAGGCCAGTCTCAATTCTGAAGTTTCGTAGTTCTATCTTTATTAGTTTCGGAGATATGATAGTCAGAAGATTCCCCAAAAATATATATATACATACACACGCACACACTGACCAATTGCCAAAAATTACTTTTTTGGACTTAGGAGACCTTAAAACATGTAAATCAGGTGAAAACTCGATATCGAGTTTTCGGACCGAATACAATACTTCTTACAATTATTAATTACGGTAGTCAGGTAATGGAAGTAAAAAACCATAACAAAAACTTTCTTCTATATCATCTATATAACAGCGTCATTTACTGTCTAACGAGCGCCCAAATGTTTTATGATAGTTTCTCACAAGGAAAATTTCGACTATATATGTAACTTGGTGCGATTTTAACCATATGGAAAATAACTAATAATAAGAAAAATTGTTTGACATAATCATAACTATAATTGATGTAAACTAGAGTCCTGCGTATTGATTTTTTTGCGCTAGATTGAGTCATTTTTTTCTGTAAAATTCATAAAATTTAAATTTTTTATTTCAAAACTCTAGAAAAATAAAATGACAGACTTCCATTTTCGACTATAAATACGAGTATAAACATCTCATTTCAAAGGAACAGATTTGATATCTGTCGTCCATGGCAAAATAATAATAATAATAATAAAAGATGGCAAAATTATCTCACGAACATATTTAATTCCTTTCAAAAATCATGGTTATTTTAATAAAGTATATTAAGAGAGCAATCAGTAATATATGAAACAATATTTCGTACAATATATACGCATTATGAAAATATTCATCTGGCATGTATGTTTCCGCATTACGTTTTAATCGCCAAATACACAAAATGCGGAGGACGAACGGATATCAAATCTATGCCCATTCCGTTTCTAGAGTTTTGAAATTTAAAATTAAAATTTTGTCAATTTGACAGCAAAATAACTTAATCTGACACATGTGCACGATAACTAATTTGTAATTATACTCAAATATGGAGATTAAAATCGGGAAATAATTTTCCTCGATTTTTAATAATTTTTTACAAAACTTGGGGGCTCTGCCCCCTGCTCGCTTTACTCACCAACCCCCGAGGGAGGCTTCGCCTCCCCCCGACTCACTTTACTTATTAATACATGCAGAGCTCTGCCCGCTAATTCTCGGCTTTCTTTCACTATAAAGGAATATTAATAGTGCATACTACAAGTCAAAAGCAGAAAATTATGGAAATCCTCATATTCAATGTCAAATTTATATATATAATATTTATATATATATATATATATATATATATAATTTTTTTATAGAAAGAAATTCATAATATCTAGACCATTTTGCATTACAACTTTAGAATATGACCCTTTTTATTTATTTTTTACAACCTTAGATACGGACCGCGGTACTCCAGGCGGTAAATCACCGAGCTCGTTATTGGAAGATTTCGGGCTCGGTTCTCAAGCCGGCCAAAGACAACACCCCCTACCAGGTGTTGCCAAAGACCGTCTTGTATACTAATGGTGGCTGGTGCACGTAAAATATGTCGTGGCCGCAATATCCTCCATGTTCCCATCAAAATTATGCCTCTGGGGGCCACCGAAGCGGGGTAGCCATCCCCTTCGTATAGTACCAAAACTGTGGTGGCATGTCTCCGGAACATCCGTACGGGTGCGTCCCAGACCGTCGCCAATTATCCATAGAGCAGGAATGGTGCGACGTCAAACACAGCCTACCTAATTATCTACCTACCTACAACCACGAATACTATTTTAATTTTCCCGGATAAGAAAATTAATTTTCTTAGAAAAAAAGTTGATATTTATTTTCTTCCTTTTTTACATCCATGGTTTCGGGCCGCGATACTCTAGTCGGTAAAGCACCGGGCACGTAATTGGAAGATTGCCGATTCGATACTTGAGCCGGCCAAAGACCGTCGGGTACACTAATGGTGGCTGGTGTACATAAAATCTGTCGTGGCCGCAAAGTCCTCCATATTCTTATCCACACTATACCTCTGGGAATCACCAAAGCGGGGGGAGGATCCCCTCCGTGAAGGATCAAACTTGTGATGACATGCCTCCGGAACATCTCTAGGGGTGCGTCCCAGACCGACGCTAATTACCCATAGCGTAGTACTAGTACGACGTTAAATCCAACCTACCTACCTACATACGTACAGCCATGGATAATATATTTTCCTGTGTAAAATGACTTCATGACAGAAGAACAACGGCACTGGGAGAAACTTTTTTCAAAATGGCATATAGAGTACCTTCATAAACTTGTCGTTTTTAGTTAATAATGCTTTTAATTAAAATGATAGAAATTTCTAAGCAGCTGAAATGTCTTCCTTGAAGTATTGGGAACATATTGATACCTCTCATGACGCGAAGAACCCTGCCCTCCGCTAGAAGATGCTGTCGCAGACACAAAAATTTGACGCCAGTGACAGTTACTTTTTTTTTAATATATAGAGAAATCCTATGGACGATTAAGAAATTTTTTTAATTAGCCACAATGACGGTCAGTGACATCACACTTCGCTTGCGTATACCTTCTGTATATATAAGAAGAAAGCATAAGATTTGAAAAAACTTTTGGTTTTCGGTTTTCGATGAATTTACAGACTGAGATTTCCTTGCATTTGAATTAACTGAAATTGACTGCTTATTTTTAAAAAGTGGAGCTATTACTATCTTCTGCATCTATCAAAGAAAAAATTGAGATTTTCTGTTTTCGCTGAATTTACGTGTTTTGAGATTTCCCTGCGTTTCAATTAACTGAAATTGACTACTTATTTTGAAAAAAGGGGATTTATTACTAGCTTCTACATGTATATGAAGAAAGTAGAAGATACAGAAAAATTTCGATTTCCGGTTTTCAATGAATTTACACGTTTTGAGAATTCCTGTCATTTTTATTAACTGAAACTGACTACTTATTTTTTAAAAAGTTGGTTTATTATTCTATCCTCTGCATATATAAGAAAAAAGCATAAGATTCAGAAAATTTTTAAATTTTCGGTTTTCGATGAATTTACACTTTTGAGATTTCCTTGCATTTTTATTAACTGAAACTGACAACTTATTTTTAAAAAAGTGGATTTATTATTCTATCCTCTGCATATATAAGAAAAAAGCATAAGATTCAGAAAAATTTTAAATTTTCGGTTTTCGATCTATTTACACGTTTTGAGATTTCCTTGCATTTTTATTAACTGAAATTGAGTACTTATTTTTTAAAAAGGGGATTTATTATTCTGTCTTCTGCATATATATAAAAAGAAAGTATAAGATGCAGAAAAAGTTTAGATTTTCGGTTTTCGATGAAGTTACACGTTTTGAGATTTCCTAAACATAATTCGATCTTGTTTAGAAAATACCTGTCTTTTTGCGTTCGAACACTGTACTTTATGAACCATTGAACTCAATTTAAACCGAACTTGATATTTGGTTGGACCTTGGTTTGAGTTAGTGCCGATCAGCTTTTGGGTTATATCACCGAACATTGCGATTACCTCTCATTTCAGAAAACGCTCAGCATTTACAGCTACAGCATACCAAACTTAGTAAAATATATTAAATAAAACATTGCTGATTCACTTTGAATATACACTAACCAATTGCCTCACTTTTCTGGACTCGAGGTACATGTCATCAGGTCAAAACTGGATATCAAAACTAAATTTTTGGCTGAATACAATATTTCTGATTGTAGATATATATTTATAGATTTTCTGAGATATATTAGATGATATAACAATTAATATATATGATTTTTTTTCGATATAATTATAATAGCAGGCTTCGGTAATAGCTAGCTATATTTAAATGAATTTATTTATTTTTTAATGAATCACATTTTTTTTTTTTTTTTTTTTAATATATGTATATATATCACTTTATAAATAAAAACTAAAAAGAAAATTCCATTGAAATCACCCTGAACCTCGTTTCGGGTAACCTCTACCAACGGCATCGTTACTCCCCCCCCCCCTCCCTTCGCGTTCTATCGGATCCAGATTTCCACTGCGCATGCAGAATCGTCTTTTCTGGACACTTCAATTTGGATATTTATCGGTTTACAAGTTGATCTGCTATTACAATTTAAAAATGGCTTTATCTCAGCATCCATTGAACATTTTAGTTATGGCACCATGTAATTTATAGCACTCGCACTGTCTACTATATTACCATATGATTAATAATATAACTAGTATGTTGTGGCCACCACAAGACTTTCTTCTATATTTTCCTATACAAATTCACTGACTAAAAATGATTTATTAAAATTATTATTTAAAAAAAAATATCTTCCATGATAATGCAGACGATTTCTATATCAGAAAAGTAGTATAACAGTAAATATCCAAAAAAAAAAGTCTATTTTATTCTCAATAATAATAATAATAATAATTACGATTTTTTTTTCAAATTTTTTTTTTCTTTAAAAGTAAAAAAAAAAAAAAAAAAATCGATAACTTTGTTTTACATTATCACAGATCTATAGTTCAACTATTCGTTTTAAAGGTATTGACGAGACCTTCCGAAAGATACCCATCTTGAAAATTTACTCCGCCCGGGGGAGGGCGACGCCCCCAAATGCACAATTTTTCCCCCTTAGTTAACAACTACTTTTATCAATAATTCATATTAATTTTACAATCAAAAGTTAAAAATAACTCTCATTATGTACATTTATACGAAATTTTGTCCTATACTGCCATGTTAAAAATTTAGAAAAAATGCTATCACAGCGCCACCTATTGGGCGATTGATCCCTAAATCTAATCAGCACCAGTTTATGTCAGAGTCCAACTAAATACCAAGATTGGTTAAATTTCGTTCATTGGTTCGTGAGATACAGCCTCCAAAAATTTGTGATACACACACACACACACACAGACATTTTCTAAAAACTATCAAATCATGTTCAGCACATCCCAAAACGAGTAAATCCATCGAAAACCGGAGTTCGAAAATTTTCACGAATCCAATACTTTCTCTATATTACATATAGAAGAAAGTCCCCCCCCCCCCCGGGAGGGATAAATTTTCAAGATGGGTATCTTTCGAAAGGTCTCGTCAATACCTTTAAAACGAATGGTTGAATTGTAGATCTATGATAATTCAAAACAAAGTTATCGATTTTTTTTTTGTTGTTGTTACTTTTAACGAAAAAAAAAAAAAAAAAAAAAAAAAACTTTTGAAAAAAAAATATCGTAATTTTTATTTATTTATTTATTTATTTTATTTATTGAGAATTAAATGGAACTACTTCTCTAATATGGAAATCGTCTGCATTATCATGGAAGAAAATTTTTTTCATAATAATTTTAATAAATTATTTTTACTGAGGGAATTTGTATAGGAAAATATAGAAGAAAGTCATGTGGTGGCCACAACAAACTAGTTTAGTTAAATTAATAATATCAGACTTCAAGTATAATTATAAAGTATATTTTCTTTGAAAAAAATTTCACTGTTACGTATTTCGCCGGTATAACTAAAGAAAGCCTGAACTGGGCTGAAAATAGTATAAAGTACTTGGTCGGATCGAGCTACTCTATTAAAATACATATAAATAGATTAGAATAAATGAGCAAAGTTATTTGATGTCATGTGAAAATGGAAAATAAAAAAAAAGAAAAAAGAAAAAAAGAAACACAAAAATTAAAAAAAAGAAAGAAAGAATCAAAACAAAACAAAGCTTCGATGAAACCGCAATAAGGACGTGGCTGATTTTTGATTTATTCTTCCAAAAAGTCAATGATTCGTCAGTGAATCTGTTAATCTTCTCCACCTCCTGTCAAAACCACGTGGGACACTTTTTATCTGTTTTCAGCCGGCATCGGAATTTTTTTTAAGTGAAGAGGGCCCAGGAGGAAATCTGAGGGGATTTGTGCCCAGAAAACAAAAGAAAATCCATAAAAACAATCTGTTTCTGTTTCTGTTTCTTTTCTTTTTTTTATTTTTCGCAATATTTCTTTTATTTTTTACATATTCCAGCTTCCAGTTTCTCATTTTCTTACCAAAACACCCCAAATAATAAAAATTATGCAGTGAAATTTTTTCAAAATGTTGGTGAGTGGAGTAAAATCTCAAAGCCTTCGCAAGAAAAATTGACTGATTCACTCTTCGACGTGATGTTTGCTTTCAGTAATTCCCACCTTAAATGTTTTGGGCAGTAAAACATGAACAGTAAAATATCCTCCTTTGACACGTGTTAAAGATTACCACGCAAAATCACCACCGTCAAGAACACCGAAGTTCACTCTCTTATCGCAAAACTTGTACTAAAGGTAGACAATGACTAACGACTACAAGAAAAATAACCTTTAACATGTGTCAAAGCAAGAGATTTTACTGTTCTGATTTACTGTCCAAAACATTTAATGTGGGAGTTATTGAAAGCAAACTTCGTACAGTGAATCAGTCAAACTTTCTTGCAGGGGCTTTGAAACTTTACTCCACTCACCAACATTTTGAAAAAAAATTTCATTGTATAATTTTTATTATTTTGGGTGTTTTGGTAAGAAAATGGCAAACGGGAAGCTGGAATATGTAAAAAAAATAAGAGAAATATTGCGAAAAAGAAAAAGAAACAGAAACCGATTGTTTTTATTGATTTTCTTTTGTTTTCTGAGCACAAAGCCCCTCAAATTTCCTCCTTACTACAAATGTTCGTGTTTTAGAACTTTCTACCTCTGTAGCTCTTTAGGTCAGAAGACATTTAACGTTTAAAATAATCATCGGTCCTCTCCAAATCAAACTGATGGATATAAAATTACCAAACAATGATAAAAATGAGGGAGGGGGTGTATCTAGAAAACGGTGGGTGATTGGGCAAAATGGTGGTCATATTCGGATTCAGGAGGTTATTTTGCATAAGAATACGCTGAAATGGTGTCAGAGGCAATTTTCATGCCGATCAGCGTCATATATTTTCAAAATATCTGTTGTAAAAGTAAAAAAAAAAAAAAAAAAAAACTGAAAGAAAAATCGGGATTAAGTTTAACATTTGAAGGCAAAGGCATCTTTATCTATCTGTAATGAATCCTTAACAGCCTTTTTCGATACTTTTTTCTTTTTTATTGTTGAAATTTTTTATTTTTTCCAAAGCTTACTTTAGAGAAAAATGAATAATTATTATTAAAACAAAACAAAAAAAGAAATATTTACGGTAAACTTATGTAAAATTTGATCAATATTCGATAATGGACATGCCCTTCAAATTTTAAGTTTATTTTTTTTATTTCTTTGGAAATTATACGCAAATGAAAAATCATCGTTTAGAATTTGTTGAGGAGTCCTCATCCTCCCCCCTCGTAGTATTGTAAACTACATTCTACAATCTACATCGCATGTTTTAAAGTAATGTTTTCTCTTTCCTTTAAGTATGCGCGCCATCCTGTTTAGTTATTGAAAACAGTTTCGTTAAACAGGTTGTGAAATGATAAGAAAAATGCTAGGGGTCAGTGAGGTGAAAATCGATCCCTCGGTTTGGTGAGTGATGAGATTCAGAGAGAAGAGAAAAATTTATAGATAAAGATAAAACAGAGGATTCTGATTAAGAATTTTAAAAGAAGACATATGCATATGTACGCTTGTCTGTATATTTCTTACAGAAGGGTTACTTTCATAAAACTGGACGAAATTATTATTACATAAATTAGCCGTTTCTTTCAGAATTTTTTATTTTTTTTCAAAAGTTATCTTTATCGGCTGCTTCTTTATATTTATGTCTCTCTAACTTTTATTAGAGAGAGAGAGAGAGAGGGGTGGGGGGGGGGGGATTGTTAACCGAAAAAAAAAGAAATCACTGAAACAATGTTACGCGGAAAAGTCTCCCGGAAAAATTGTGCAATCTTCTTCATAAATGAAAAAATCGGCTTTTTAATAACTTTCATTTTTTAAAATTGTTTCTTCTATTTCCGTTTAGATGTAGCAAAAATATTATTACTATTACTATTATTACTATTATTTTCAGATTTTTAATACGTACGAGCGAGAAAAGACTGCCAAGCGTGCAATACCCACAATATTTTTTTAAATAACTAATTAAATTATTTAAAGTGATTTTTGCATTACTTTCAAATTCTTAATACATAACAATGAGGAAAGTTGTCTTTTATTAGGAAATACTCTATTTTTCTTTTCAATTCTGTTCTATATATATCATTCTTATTATTTTTGAAAATGTATTATAATTGTCCCCTACCACCCTCTAATATATATGTATATATAATGCAATGTTTGAAAAGGTTTTCGATACATATATATTGAACAATATATCTTTGCTATTCTTAGCTATATTGTTTTACGAAATCTTGCAGCTCTCTCTCTGCTTTAAAGAAGTACATGCTTCCTGACCCGATAATACTTCTAATTTTAAGCATTTTTTATTCCAATTAATATTCCTGTGGTCCTTTATTTATTATTTATTTATTTTTTTTTTTTTTTTTACTTTTGAACTGGATTCTTAATTCCTGAATCACTTTTAAGACTTTTAATGAGTTCCGTCATCCATTTTGTACGTCAATACGTCCTTTTACTCATGTGGGTGTAATTAATTTAAATTGGTTTTGACTCTTACTGGATCTATATGAATTGCAACATTTCTGTGCTAGTTTTTGTACTGTGTTACAATCAGTTTTATTTTTGTTGTGTTGGTTTTAGCGTGTATCTATTAAATGCTATAATTTTAAAGTCAAAATTTATTACAATATCTATCATTTATATATATATATATATATATATATATTAATATTATTATTATTACTTTGAGTGGAAAAAAAATTGAAACGAAAAAATATATATATATATTACTTTAAGATTACGTAATAAAAATTAAGATACGTAATAGCTAGAAAAGCAATATTAAACATTATGCCTAATCTATTTTTTTTCGATCAATTAACATATTTTGTCTTGTATCATATCAATTAATCCAGGATAAAATATGAAAAAAAAAAAAAAAAAAAAAAAAAAAAAAAAACTAAAAATTACCTAAAACACAGATAGTTTATTACTTTCATATTTTTAATACGCGATATCGAGCAAAAGTTGTCTTTTATAATAATAAATTATTTCATTGTGTAAATAAATCAAATATGTTTTTAAATTTTTGTCGTAGTGCATTTCTGAAAGCAATCTGCATTTAAAAAATAAAATGAAATAAAATGAAATAAAATAGTTATCAATATGTGCCCTTTTTCATTACTCATCATATTGTAGCTATGAAGATATTAGACAGTCATAAAAATTTTCATCCTGGGTTTTTTTAAAGATTTCTACATGCTTTGAGGTGGTGTGAGGAATTTAAAAATCATAAAACTGATATGGTTTCAGTTTTTTTGGCTCGTTTGTGTGCTTGTTAATTAGCATGTATACACGACATCCCAAGAACTTTTTTTTTTCTTCAAGAAATTAGAAACTTCTTATACATTCAGAAATTAAAAACAAATCCATTTTTATTATCGATTTTAATGAATTTTAATTTAAAATAAAACTTTAAAATACTTGAATTTTTATATTTGAATATATACATATATAAATAATAATCGGTTATTATACATAAAAGCTAAGCAACAGATACAATATCACTGAAACCACATAGACCAATAAGAATGAATTTATGTATATATATTATAAAAGCACCTATTAATACATACATACATATAAATAAATGTCATAAATCACCATTTTAACTCATAGAATATATGATTGATTTAGTTCTTATAAATTGAATTTATAAGTATCAGTAATTATAAAGTAAATTTTTTCACTTAATAAGACGGAAAACTCGAATGAAATATTAACAATTGTTGTATGGGTAGAAAATATTTCGAGAAATATTACTCCATTATTTGCTGACGTTTCGAAATTCACCATCACATTTTTTTCACAGTTTTTTTTATAGTTTTCACATTCACAATTTTTTTTTATTATTATTCTTTATTTATTTATTTATTTATTTTTACGCATATAAAATGCTGAGGTGCCATTACCTTCTTTCGAAAAATAAACGAGAACAACAGTGAAAATAAATATGCGGCGCATAGATTACAAACATTTTCAAACACTGTACATACACATCTGTAATTATTCCATCTGTACACACGCGTAGTTTACTCATCAAATTTAACGTATTTGCCTTCATGATGACACTTTATAAAACATTTAGTTTACAAATATGTATATATATTATATATATATATATATATATATATATATATTTTTTTTTTTTTTTTTTCCTTTCTTTCTTTTTTCTTTTTTCTAATTTCTAAACGGTTTGAAATTTATATCATTTTATTTTCAAAATTATTGTTATAGAATTTTCAAATTAAACGATGAGAAAATACTTTCCGTGGATGGTCTTTCTAATGGTTCTTAGTTCCTATTCATGCAAGTTTTGGAGAAAATCACAAAAAAATCCGAATGGCTGTAACAATGAATGCTACTTGTGTTTGAACATGACACCTTACATTTACCAGATTTGTTAGTAGATCAACTCAGCCATTAGTGGGTCTGGTTGATAATGTAAATGAAATATGAAAGGTTAAAAAATTTGTTTTATTTGAAATTCATTCTTCGATTAAATTCGTTAGTATCAATACACCAATATATTTTCAAGCACTACTAACTTTACACGATTTTGGTTGAAGTTTAAGTTTCTTAAAAGCTAATTTGTTATTTTCGATGACTTGTAATTTAGTTTCAATATTAATGCTAGGTTTCGTTTTTCGTTCTAAAAAAAAAAAAAAAAAAAAAAAGAAAAAAGAAATGCATGCGTCAATATGTAGATTAATGCCAATTCTTTGCGCAAATCTACATCTGCGTGCGACATCCTCCTTGCATATCTATTGAAATATCTTCAGGCGAACTTCGGAGAAAACCATGAAAAACTCGAATGGTTAGGCAAACATGCAGGGCCATGCTTAGTTAGACAGATGCGAAAAGTGCGGTCACACTAGGCCAGAAAATATAAGGAGTCGCAAATATTTGTTTCTTTTCCCTGGAATACTGCATCATATTACTTTTATTTAGAAAAGAAAAAAAAAAAAAAAAAAGAAAATTCAAAAATTAGGCTCTTTGAATAAAAAAAAAAAAAAAAAAAAAAAAAACACTACTTAGAAATGTAATCTAAAAATAATCTTTATTAACACTTTCCAACAAAGTATTTAAGATTTTGTCTCTCCGTATGCTCCTGCTTTAATTTTCCGTTAATATTTTTAGAATGGGTTGAAAATGACAGGAATAGAGCAAACGTTATCGTATGCATAAACTCACAATAGAATTTTGAATCGCTATCATCTGAGAGAGGGCATTCCTTTAAAGTATATATTAATAACTTTACACTCTGTACAACGTAAAGAAATTGTCATAAATTATTCATATTTACAAAATACACCTACTTTTTTTCTAAGAATACGACAAAGTAAGTACTTATGATTGTTTACAGTCTCCCAAAATAAAATTCAATTACGTTATGGGATTCCATAGAAATTACTTAATGAAAAAATTCTGTAATGCTACTCTTTTATTTTTATTATTATTTGGGGGGAATGGGGGAGGGGCATGTAAACAGTCTACTTTATACTTTCCTTTTACAAATTAAGTTTTAAAGATAGTTTTTGTGAAACTTCTTCACCTACAGTTGAAAAATAAAATAAGAACATAAAAATGTAATGCTGTAATAGAAATGAAGAATATAGGGGTTCGTAGTGTAATTTAGTTTTTTTTAAGGTTCATGTGTGACAGATCTACAATGAAGTGATGATTGTTTATTGCAGTGAAAGTTTTATGGGTATATTCTAATGGAAACACTGTATATGAATGTGATAGCTGTCATACGACACTGTTCTGTAGTGTAAA